>CAOKZL010001894.1:0-374045 GCA_948472985.1 Iguana delicatissima
ATTTTTGCATCAGCACAGACTCTTTTCAGATAACTATCTGGGACTTATTTGTAGAACACTTATCATAAAATTGCTGGTAGCCCCTCTTAGAGATCTCTGGACTCTGAGACTACCTATTGAACAAGTTTAAACCTATTCCCATTCCACCTGCTGGTGAATAATGTAGCATGATTGTTGCAAAGGGTTGACACATAGAGATCCAATTGTTGGGATCTATTTCCCCCACCACGAATTTCTCCCTTTAAGAATAGTAATTCCTAAGTACATTTACATTTTTGAGCAAGAAATGCTACCTATTGTTAAAATTTAGAGGGAGACACTGGATCTCATCCTTCTTTTCCCACCACCACCACCACCACCACCATCACCATGTAGCACTTGCTTTTCAAAAAAACTTCTTTATTCAGCTAGCAAACAGATCTATCTTAGGAATCAGTCTAGCATCTAAAAATTGCATTATTGCTTTTATTTCTTAAATGCCATTTCTTCAAACGTTGTATCAGGAATAGCAGTTTGATGTACTTAATCATTATTTCTGTCAATATATAAAATAATAGAACTTGGAATGCTCAAAATAAGGTTACTCTTTAGTCCAGGGGTGGAAATCATGTGACTTTCCAGATGTTGTTGGACTTCAGTTCCTATCAGTCTCAGCTCAACAATGATTCAGAATGCTGAGAGTAGTGGGCTAACAATAACTCAGTGGCTACGTGATTCATTTTCTTTTATTAACTGTGTAGTTCATCATTTATCAGTAGTGTTCTCAGCATTGTTTCATACTAAAAAAGAGTCACTAAGGAGACTCTAAACAATCTCCAGTCTCCCCAATGAAATTTCTTTAATAAACAGTACTTTTTGTGCAACTCCTAACATTATCATTGTTGTTGTTATAAGTCTGTAAGTAATTGTTCTTTGTTACTTTTTTTAAAACAGCAAGTAACACCATTGCTTTTAATGTGAATGAGGTACAGGCAGGGGAAGAGCTAGGAGATCTCACACCAGCCATTTAAACAAAGTGAAAAATAGATTTAGGATAAGAAAATATAGCATCTGTGATTCGGATATACAGATATGGAAGAGTCTGTACTTCCTGTTTCCCTATATTGCTTATTTCTATCCTGCCTGTGTTGTATGTCTTCTGGTTTTTGAGATAGAGACATAACCTGCAGAGATATTTCTTCCAGATTAGTTTTATCTATAAGTCTAAAGCCTTGATTTGGTTATCAAATTCACTCTTTGCATGTAAAAAACAAAACAAAAAAACAAAAACCTAATTTTGAATGTAATTTGATCAAAGGGTATGAAAGGATTTCTGTACTGTTAAGTTTTAGCTAGTCTGTGCACATATCTGTTAAGTTCTTTGCTATGTAAGGTTTTGTCTGAGATATTTAGCTGAACCTTCAGAATCCAACTTTGCTAACTGTTTAACCATTTCAGTAACTTGTAAGATCCATTGGTTAAGACCAAATCAATTGATTAAGAACAATCAATTGTGTAGGCCAAAGGTGCACAACTGTCCGTCCACATTTTGGCCTACAGCACCCATCATAGAAGAGTTAGTTTGAGGGATTCTGGGACCTGGAGTCCAAAAACATCTGGAGAGCCCCAGCTTCTGACTTGTCATGTACTCTCTGTTGTTTATGTAGTCTGTGAAAACCATTGCATTTAACAGAGTGGGCCCTACCTTAACGACGAGTGGGGTGAAAAATGTAGGATATCATGGAAGGGAAATGACTTGCTAGTTATTGAATTTATTACTGTGTTTCTATGTTAACAGAGAGCTATTGTGGGATTTTCAACCTCACAAATCAAAATATCTTGACCAGTTTAAATACGGTGCTCCTGGACTTGGATACGAGGAAGCATTTGCACTTTGAGCTGCCTGTGAGAATTAACTTGAATAAATTGATAGTTCTTAATGACACTTTAATTATTATTATTTAGTCACAAGCCAGATAATTGCTTTAAGCATGCCTTAATTGGGGTGGTCAGTATCTTCTTTTGAGCATAGCTTTCTCTCAGGTTTCTCTCATGGCTTTTGGTAGGGCATGCACAAAAGGACAGGAAAACAAAAACAAAACACTTTCTTCCTTTCTGTCCTCTTCTTTCTCTGCTCCCACTTTCAAGGACTTGGAACTAACAGTTTGCAGAACTTCCCAGTGGCTTTGAATTCTGTGGGATTCTGGGAATTGTGGTTTAAAATGACTGTTTAGACTACAGTTCCCAGAACACCATAGTCAGCACAGCCATTGGGAGATTCTGGGAACTGTAGTCCATCTTTTCCTATTCTGCCATCTCACCCCCTTGCTTACACTTGTTCTTCCATCACCCTGAAGACAGCCTGAGGAAGAAAAAATATCTCTTCCTGGAGGTCTGAAATGAGCACTTGCTGAGGGCTTCCAGATTTCAACCAAGGCTATGTGCAGCTCTAGGGTAGCTAGCTATCAAATTTTTAAGTTCTTTGGACAGACTGTTTTGGTCTCTTTTATGTTGCAGACTTTTTTTTTAATTTCCCCTCACTTTGAGAAGTAGCTTGCTATGCAGAGTGTTTGGACAGAGGGGAGAGTACTGTTTAAAAAAACCCAAAAGCCCTACTTTTGTTCAGACAGAGTGAGTAATTGTGCAAAACTAGTGCTGCTGCGAGCAGCACCAACACATTTCCTCCTCTCCCTCTTCCCATAAGAGCCAAGATTGGGATGCTGGGAAAATTCAGTCTATACCGCTCACTATACAAAATGACTTGATATGCACACCTCAAATTAATGTGTTGATTAGAGTTTAAAAGCTGATTCTGCACTTCTTCAAATGCAACACAGTTCTCTAAAGCTTAGGCTAGAAATTTCTTTTCCCCAGTTAGTCTCAAAGGGGCTACTGGATTCTTTTATGGTTTTTTTTATTGTTAAAACAGACTAATCCAGCTGTTTCTTTGAATGTAGTTCTCTAAAGAGTGTACATATCAAAATACATATTTAAATACCATTGTGAAAGGATAATGGCATTTGAATATGTATTTTGAGAGGATTTTTGTCCAATGAAATGTAGAAATGGAGTAATTAAATATTGAAAGAAATTTGCCTGGAATTTTCCATGGATTTAATTTCTTTCACTAAAAAAAAAATCTGAATTTTTAATCATATTTTGTTCATGTGAATGCTCTATGACTGGGTTTCAGTATAGATCTGTATTCGTGTATTGTGGCCTATTCATCTTTCATTCATTCTTTTTATGTCCTGCCTTTCTCTTAATATAAAATCCAAGGCAGCTCACAATTAAAAGTTTATTTCTGAGTCATTTTAGTGAAGTCCTCCATATTGTTTTTATTATATTTTAGGAGAACACAGGATTGATTTGTTACACACAAGGTAAGCAGTCTTTTCCAACCTTGGGTCCCTGGGTGTTATTGAACTCAGACCTCAGCAGGGATAGCTGCACACTGTATTGCAAGAAGGACATTGATAACCTGAAACATGTCCAGAGAAGAGCAGCCAAGATGATCAAAGGTCTGGTAACTATTCCTTCATTCCTTTTGAGGAATGACTGAGGGAGCTGGGTATGTGTAGCCAGAAGAAGACAGAGGTGGCATGACAGCCATCTTTATATATCTGAAGTAATGTCATGACGAAGGTGAGGCAGGCTTGTTTTCTGCTGCTTTAGTAACTAGAACATTAGGAGAGCTTCTGTACTAAGAGCTGTTAAACAGTGGAGTGGGCCCTCCATCTGTCCCCAGACCTCCATCTTTAAACAGAGATTGGATGAGCATCATTCAGAATTGCTTTAGTTGTATATTGCTGCATGGCAGATGATTAGACTAGATGGCCCTTGCAGTCCCTTCCAGTTCTAATTGTAACTCCCATTATCCCTGCCCACAAGCCATGCAGTTGTTGGTTGAATGTAGTTAGAGATCAACAGTATTCTCAGAAGGGGGCACCAGTATTGGATTACAATCACCATTTCTAGCCAACATGCATCAGTGGTCAGAAGTAATGGCAATTGTAATCCAACAACATCTGGGGACTCCTAAACTTGGAAGGACTGCACTACAGATGTCATTAAGGCTCAGTGCCCATCCTAGAGCCCCTCTAGAGGTTAAATCTTGGCCCATTTTTAATGTCTTGGCATTAAGATGTCATCTAATGCATAGAAGCTTTGAGTTTCTGCTGCTATGTTTTATTTTCCAATCTTCTCTATAGTCAAGGAGAAGTGCCTAGTTTACTTTTAAAGCAATGCAGGAGAAGCTGTTGCAAACTGGCTGAACAAAACAAAAGAACCCAAAGCCTTTGGCCGTGTTAATTGGCTGGGGAGGGTGAAGGAATCAGTGCTAGGCAGCATTCTTTGGTATAAAAATTAGACTGATATCAAATATGTTAGGAATTTTTTTTTTTTAGTTTCAGTTTTCCTTAAGGTAGCACAGGCTCTAGCATTCAAGATTCTTTCCCTCTCACCAAATCTTATCTTCACAACCTCCCAAAATAGACAAAATAAAGAGATAAAACTTAGTTCAAGTTTGCCTTTTCAGCTTTCAAGGCTCAGAAGGTGTATGAATCGTAGTCTTCCATGTCCCAGCATAATACAGAGAATGCATCATACTGTGTTATTGTGTCTTGCACCTTTTCTCTCTCCTCCCTCTCTCTCCTTCTCTCTGTTTTAAAAATGTTAATTCCTAGTTACAGAAACAGGATGCATCCTCCATATTCCAGAGCAATAAACACAGATGTTTTTACAGTGGCAATTGATGCTTTAGAACCAACAGTGGTTGAACAGAGATCTTCATCGGAAAACTTGCCAAATAACATTCCCTCCGGAGAAAACTCCAGTCCTGGGCTACCAGATTAGATGTTGTCTAAGGTTAATGACCAGATGTTTCTCAGCTGCTGGACAGATTTCCAGCTGAGACCCAAATGAGTGGCTATCCAGCAAGCAAGTATTAATATAAACATTGCAGAGGCCTACCCTTAAGCAAGCCATTAAAAACTTCCCACGATACCATGAGGGTTCCCGGCTTCCTTAGAGACCCATCCAGAATTGTATGTACTACACTTGAATATCTTGTGCGGTTCAGGCTTGAGCTGCCACCTGTTAATGTAATGCCGGGACTGAGCCTCCCCCTTGGTTTAGTGGCGCCAGAGCCGTGTGGTCCCTGGAATTTGATTATTTGTGTTAGCAGATAATTCAGGCCAGAAGGCTTAGAGCTCTCCCTTCATTTGTAAGATGTCGTCATGCTTCCCAGCAAACGAGTCACAGGGCCATCTACTTCCCCACAAACCACTGCAAAATATTGCTAAGGGCCTTCAAAAGAGAATCTGCTTTTGGACTCCTCTCAAATGAGTGAATCCAATTTTGCATAATCATCAAAATAAAAAGCAGGGCATGCCAAACCTATGTGATGTGTGGCTTTCTCCACTCCTGTTTCTTTCTTTCTCTTTTTCTTTTCCTCTTTACACACACACATACTTTATAAGACTGTGAGTCTCACCATATCATACCTCCAAGCTATAAAACCACAGACCTCTGTTGGTGTTGCTTGTGGTGTAAAAAGCAGCAGCAACAAAAAGTGTTGGAGAATAAGCTTTTTCTTTTTCAAAGTAACACAGCCAGATCACAATATAATTAAGTTTAAAAGATAGCCCACCCAGCCTGCAGAGGCAAATACAGACTTTAGACTGCTCTTTTGCTGTTACTTTCCATAGCACAGACTATGTGTGCATGTTCACAGATGTGCAGTTGTATTTTTCTGAATCTGTATACAGTATCTTAAATCATAAATAGGTTTACTTGTGAGTAAGGCCTACTCAGTGAGCAAATGTAGTTCAATGTTTTGCATATATAAGGTCCTAGGTTTGATCTCTTAGCCAGTTAGGGCTAAGAAGAACAGAAGATGACTCTGGTAAATGAATTCCAGTACAAAATTGGAATGAATGCAATAAAGAGCTGTAGCTCAGTAATCAAGTACTGTCCATGCTTTGCATGCAGATGGTCCTTGGTTCAATGGCTGACTTCTCCAGTTAGGGCAAAAAGAAAATCCTATCTGAAACCCCATCAGTGATGATAATGCTGAGATGAGCCAACAACCTAACTCCTTATAGAGACAGCAATGCTGTGCTCTAGTCTGATGGTTTGAAATATCTATTCTGAAGCACAATTGAGTTTGTTCAGATTTCCATCCTAATCAATACATTTGCAACCTGAGTTGGAATATTTTCAGACATTAGCCTGGGCATAAACTTCATTGCAAATACTGTGGCTCTTCCATTTTTGTGAGGGTTCGGGGTGCAGAAGTGGAAAAACTGCAAATAACCACCCCACAACACCCCTCCCATTCTCTTCCAGGGCTCCCCCACCTCTTTTCCCTTGACTTTTGCCCTGGCTCACAAGCCTTTCTTCTCAGCGCCAGGGCCAGAGGCAAGGGAATGGGTGGGGGAGCTCTAGAGCAGAGAAGAAAGGTGTACATGTGCCTCCACAGCATTCCTTTGTCTTTTGCCTTGGCGTGCATTCTCAGCTCAGGTGCCAGAGGCAAAGGAAGGGGATAGGGGAGCTCCAGAGCGGGGAAGGAAGGCGACTGTGCCTCCCTACCACTGCTCTGCCTTTCACCCAAGCAGGCTTGCCTTCCTTCTCTGCACCTGGCAAAATGGAAGGGAATGGAAGGAGGAGAAAGGGGGGAAGGCACACCTCATGGATAATCAAATTCACAGAAGTCAAACCTGGAGATGTGGAAGAAGGGCTGTAGTTGGGCTAGAACTCTAGGAGACCAGAGTTTGAATACCTGCTTGGCCATGGAAACTCACTGGGAGAGCTTGGGCAAGTTCACTCTCTCAACCTCACAGAAGGGCAATGGCAAAGCTCCTCTGCACAAATATGAAGAAGAAAACACTATACAAGGGTTGTCCTAAGTTAGAGTTAACTTGATAGCACATAATAACAAACAGAATAATCCTGTGCCGGAGGGCAAGGCAGTCAAACTGCCTGTGTGTTTCTCCTGCCAGGTTCGTATAGTATGACCCCCATATCCGCGGATTCATAATCCACAGATTCAGTTATCCACTGTTGAAAACAGCGGGTAGTGTGGGATTGCGCTGCCCGCTGTTTTCCTGCCTCCAGCTGCAAGCCCAGGGCCCGATCCCTTCAGCGTTCAGTACTATCTGTGGATTCCCGTATCCACGGGGGGGGCAGAACCACTCCCCCATGGATCTGGGGGTAGTACTGTACTTCATATTGTTTTAAAACTGATTTTAAGTTTTAAATTTTATTGATTAAACACATCAAAGAAATAAAAATCAACATGAACATATCTCAAATATTTTACTAATGTTTCCATTTTAAAATACATACATGTTCTCCTCCTCCACATTTCTTCCATTTTATTGCTTTTCACTTGAATTTATAATTTAAATTGACCCTTATTTGTTCCTACCTCACTGTCTACTTTACTTGATTTCCACCAAATTTCTTTTGTTTTTTACTTTTCCTACTAAAGTCTTATAATACTTTAGGGGGGTTTTAAATTAAATTTGTCTTCCATTAACTTATTTATTTCTTCCACCAATTTTTAATGTAATCCAATATCAGCTTCCATTCACTCTCAAATTCTTCATACTTCTTTGGAGGTCATACTTTTCTTTGGAGGTTTTTAAGCAGAGGCTGGATAGCCGTCTGTTGGAAGTGCTTTCATGTGGGGTTCCTGCATGGCAGGAGGCTGGACTGGATGGCCCCTGTGGTCTCTTCCAACTCTATTATTCTATTATTCTTGTTTGCTGAGCATCTTCAAGGTCTGTATTCTATTCTTCAAGCTCAAGTCTTGTTGTCCCTCTTCTTTTCTTATCTGAATATCTTTCTGTTAGTCCCTCATCCCATAAATCCTCCTGCGTATTTGAGGGTTTTTTTTCCCTGAACAAGCAGTGTTTTCAAGATTGGTATGGCCGTGATATCTAGGAACATTGAAAAGGTTAGGGTTTACATGATTTTAAACAGAAATATGTGGAATATGCTGCATTGGGGATTATTCTGAGATTATGTTTATGTGGGATGTGCACAGACCACTACTTCATCTTGTTTAACTTCTGTTTCTCATTATCCCAGTTTTCCATGATCATTTTCCACATGAAACTACAGAATGTATAGCTCAATCGAATGCATTTTTACTTTGAAGTAAGCCTCACTGTATGAAATAGGACTTTATTCAAACATGAGGCGTCTACAAGAGTTACAGTGAGAGGGGATGTCTTCCCCATTGTTGTCTGTTTATTAAACAAACGCTGGATGACCACTGTTATATCACTGCTACCTGATTCATCTTTTTCTGACATAAGAAAAATGGTAAGCTGGAGAAATTATCATTAAATATTCAGCTTTAGTTTCTTTTAAGACACAAGCAAACCAAGGTTGCAACACCAAGCAGACTTTGTTGGGATTAGGACCATTTCCACACTACACTGTTATAGTGATATTATTCCACTTTCAACATTCTGTGCAATCCTGCGGTTTGCAGAGAGACATTTAGAGTTCTCAGTCAGAGAGCTCTATGCCTTCAGTAAACTACAAACCTCAGAAGTCCACAGGAGGTTGAAGGAGGTTGAAAGGAGAGTGAAAGTGGAATAATAGTGCTATAACAGTATAATGTGGAAATGGCCTAAGACTCTGTTACATTTTATGGGGTTTATGCCTGAGCAGACATGCAGAGGAGTGCGCTGTAAATTAGTAAATGAATTACTTTGCAAGCTAAAGTTCTTTCTAGGTCAGGTTAGGGGTGTGTAAAGCACAGCCTGCAGGCTGCAAATGTTCCTTGGGCCCCCAAAATGTGGCCCTCGAAGCCCTTCCAAATCCTATGGATTCACCAATTTTTACAAAAAAATTGGCCAAATCCACACCAAATGCTTCGTCCAACTTCACCCCAGAGCCACCCCCAAACAGCACAGAATCAGCCCAAATATTGGTCAGAAGAAATATAATATCGATTTCATGCCGTCCAACGTTTCACAGATGAAAACTGGGACAAGCAACCTCGGAATATGATCAAGATGACAAAAATTATTAATGAGGAAAAACAGACAACCTAGGAGAGGCAGCGTCAGTTTCCTTTTTCCCAAGTGTACATGTAAGGGCAAGATTCCATTCCTTCTCTCCTCTCTGTACTGTTGAATGCAAACTGCTTTAACACTTTGAATTCAGTCTGCAGCAAACGAAGACATTTGAGAACAAAGGGGAAAGCAAGAGGAAGAGAGAGAAAATGGAACTTTTAAAAGCAGCTGAACTGCCCCCCGCCCCACAGTTGCCCACTCTTGTTCTAGCTCAAGGGTGGGAAAGCTCTTTCACACCAAGGACTCAGTTCAATTTCAGAGAGGTTTTCAGTGGACATATCTCAGTTGTGGGCAGGGCCAAAGACAAAAGAGAAGGTCCAAAAAAAAAAAAAAGTCCCCAACATATTTTAGTTTAAAGCTCTTGCTTCCAGTACCATTACAGCCTTTAAGAACGGGGGGAAGGGGGAATACAGAGGCTGGGAAGCCACCAAATAATATTGTCAAGGGGAAAGGGGTGGGCCATGTAAGGAAGCCAGATTGGGACAGCAAGAATGCTCTTTTGGTTGCAAGAATTTCTCCTCTAAGATCTGTAATAGAAGACCATGGTTAGGACCATCTTCCCCAATCTACAGCTCCTCAGAAGGTTTTTAAAAAATCTACTATAGGCTCCATCATCCCCAGCCAGTCATCTTGTCGGAAGGCAACAGGTTGGGAAAAGCTTCATTAGGACAAGAGGGATGTCATTCTACACTGATCTGAATAGCTTAGTACTGTCAGGACAGCTAAATATACTGTCTCTTCTCACTGGCAGCAGATGTGTCCAAGTAGATGTTTTCCCTAAACCATGGAAACTGGACTTAAGAAGGATTGGACATGGGATGCTGCATATGGAAAATGCTAGTGAGCTATGGGCCCTCCTCCATTTAACCAAATCTTTTAATAGATCTCGTGACCTTTCTACCCTTCTTAAATCTTTCTCCGTTCCTCTGACCTAAGCCCTCAGCTTCTACTTTATTTCTACTTTATTATTTCTAATTCATACCTATATCAGATCATCATATCCAGGGAAGCTTTGGTCCTTCAAATACTTTTGGAATACAACTGCCACAATCCCTTATCACAGCCCATTCTGAATGATGCTAGTGGGAGCTGTAGGCTCGAACATCTGGAAAACCAGAGGTTCCCCACCCATTGTAGGTGTTGCCCATGCTGGACTTGCATTTGAAATTCAAGTGTTTATCTGGCCATTTCCACTTGCTGTGCTGCATCTCTCTTTAAAAATTGGAACTGTGATGGTGTGGTTTGAGTGTTGGACTGGACTCTGGGAGACCAGGGTTCAAAGCCTTGCTCAGCTATGGAAACTCACTGGGTGACCTTGGATGATTCATATTCTCTTAGCTTAAGAGGAAGGCAATGGCAAACCTCCTCTGAATAAATCTTAAATAAAGGAAACCGTACAATGGGATTACTTTAAGTTGTAGTGAATTTGAACGAGCATAACAAGAACTTCATGTAATATTTATCAAACTGAATAAATACATCTTGGGATTGACAATTTAACTTTATATGCCCTCCTTGTATATGAATTCTTACCTCATTCTTCTCCAGTAGAATGCTAAAGACCATGTAAACTGATCTACAAAGGCGAACATGTGGACCCTTGATTCCTTTTCTTTTTTGTAAAGTCTGCATTGGAATATTACTGTTGTTATTCTCTCCATCCTCCCCCCTCCTCGTTGGAATACTGAAAGGTGATTTTAATTAATGAAATCTGCTTTCTTCAGGTAGGCGTCCCTTCAATTAGTTTTGCTATTAAGTGGTCTCCGTTTTTATTATTCCCTTCTTGAGGATAGGATATAATTTTGCATGTTGCCATGGGATTTTTTCTCCTCTGTTGTTTACATAGTCTATGCTTGATCTGCAGATTGAATCCATCAGCTTGATAGCCCTGTGACATTTTTACACGGGTGAACATTTCCTGTTAAACTATAAATACTGGGGAGGTAGGCACAAAAGGGGGGGGGGTGTTGAGAAAAGCACATTCTCAAGGCACATTTTCCAATGGGTTTGTAGTTCAAGCAGTCGAAATACCAACATTGAAACAATGATATCTGTTTACAGGCAAAAAAAAAAAAAAAAAGCACCCCCTACTACTATTTGAAAAAAAAACACATGTTCTAGTGATCTTTCTGAAATGAAGTAAGTAATATAGAATTCCTTCCTGTCTGTTGTGGGATTATGAAGTGGAGCCATACTTTATGAACTGAAGAGCTAGCAAATGAAGGCTTTACTTAAATCTTTTGTATACAGGAAGGATCATATTTGTGTGTTAGGCTTTCATTAGCTTATTTTGCTCTCTGCTGTGTTCATCTTTTGCCCTTACAAATATTATCTTTCTATCTATCTTGTGGCACTGTGATAAAAGCAAATGCAGTCCCTTTATTATTCATGGGTCTGTGGGTAACCACACATATAACAGCATGATTGTAGGATAAAAAATGGATTCTCTTGTATGTGTTAACAAGAAGCCAAGGGAATCCAATGAACCTTCTCTCACCTTAGATTGAAGAAGGAATGACCAGTGATAGAGCTAGTGTGGTGTAGTGTTTGAGCATTGGAATACTACCCTAGAGACCAGGGTTCAACTACCTGCTTGGCCATAGAAACTCATTGTGTGTCCTTGGGTGCATCACACACTCTCAGCCCTCAGAAAACTTCATGATAGGTTCACCGTAGGTCACCATAAGTTGTAAATGACTTGAAGGCACATAGCAACAACAAGAACAGCACACGTTATGCATGTCAACTTCAATACCTGCTACCTCCAATTAAGACAAATAGTAAAGGCCAAAGTTGTGGGGAGGAACCCTCTTTTTATGGGGCTGTCCTATTCGGGGTTGCAGGATCTATATCTGGCCCTGAATCTCCAGTTTTTATGGGTCAGGGAGGACCTGCAAATCTTTGAAACATGATGCAGTAAGTGATGTGTCCTCATTGCACGGCCAGTGCTTACCCTCTGCACTGCATTGAGTTTCTGGCTGGAAGCCGAAAGGCTGTTAAATTTTTCTGATCCCATCTCCCTAAATAAGTGAGAAGGAAAAAAAACCCCCTCTTATTTCACCTTGTTCTAGGAACAGCTGCTTTAGCATGGGTTTCCGCCTTAATTTCCAGATAGGAGAATGCATTCTTTTACTCCATGTGTGTTAGAATGACAAGCTGTGAGCAGCCGTGGTTGGTGATGACATCACTAGGGTTCACCATAGGCCTCAGGTTTTGGCTTCGAAACTGCGGGGCCTGAGATGATCCTAAACTGGCAACCTAAGACATCTTGCTACTTGAGGCAAAGGGTGCAAGTGATCCCCCCATACCATATACAGAAACTTACCAGACTGGAAGTTGAATTTTGTTTTTGCACAGCATCCTCCTTCAGAGGCACATGGCAAGCCATACAAGGACAGCATCCTTCAACACTCACACTGTGTCCCTAGCATTTGTTCCTTGACATGGATGCCTCAGTCCAACTAATTGTAGAACTGGCCAGAGTAGTCTAAGGCTGTAGCTTCAGGGTGTTGTACCTCCAAATAAGAATTCTGCCCCTCAATGGAAATGTTCCTCCAGTTCCCAAATATCACTTACTTACTGCAAAAAGTTACTGCCTTATCACACTACATTGTTATAGTGCTATTATTTCACTTTAACTGCCATGGCAACAGCCTACTGATTCCTGGGATTTGCAGTTTAGGAAGGGGCATTTAGAAGGTTCAGTCAGAGAGCTCTTGGGCCTCCCTAAACTCCAAACCCCAGAATTCCATAGAATTTTGCCATGGCGGTTAAAATGGAAAAGTAGTGCTATAACAGTGTAGTGTGCTAAGGACCTAAGACATTGAAAATCATTCTAAAATTCTCATATCTGCTGTCTCCATGTTCCTTTGGTAGCTTTGCCTGTTCCTTTTCTTTGGATGCCTAAACTGTATTTCTAAATGCCCAACTGAAGTTTTAAGTTGCTGAGTTGTTAGACATTTGGAGAATGAAGGAAAATTGCATCTGGGTGTCCAGAATTCTTATTATTTTTGGGAAGGGGGATGCCTTCATTTTGTCTTTCTCCCACAGCTATACTCTTCCAGTAGTCTATACTGTTCTTGAAGGACAAACAATGGGATCTGATCAAAGCAGCTTCATTTATTCCTTCCTGTAACACCAGGAAGCCAGAAGCAAGAAATGGTAGATGTGTTTAGTTTTTTAGAAGACAGGATATGAATAGATGTCATTCTCCTGAGGAATGAGAAATGTTGCAATTTTCCTGTTCTACAGCACCATGAATAACAGGACAAGATCCATATCCCCTTCTGTTTCTTGCCCAGGACCTGGGCATGTTACCATTTGAATTACAACTCCCTAGAATTCCCCATGCTGTTTGGGTGATCCTGGAGAGTTTTATTGTCCAAACTCTGTCCTGGCATAGATTTGTGCAGTGGGCTATTCTTTATGTACTGGAAAATGTGAGCACACATCTGCCTGTACTCTTCCCCCTTCCCAATAGTTAATAAATCCCTCTCTTTAGGCCTGAAGCCTAAGTCTGGTTTAAAGAGAAAGACCATTAAGAAGGGGTGACGGGGCTTGATGTTGCCCATCAACAGTGAGCACCTGAACAGCAAAAGTGAGCAGTCCTGCCCACACATCATCAGCTCACGGAGAGAAAAGCAAACACAAGGAGGTAGGGAGTAGGGTGGGGGATAGATGGGGAAATTAAGCTGCAGTGCACAGAGACACGAGATGAGGAAACAGAAAAAGAGAGTAGCACAAGGGGACGGATACAGAGACCTGGGACAGTACAAGACCATGAGAGTATTGCTAGTTCAATAAAGAAGAGGATGTATCTTCTTAGCATTAGTAATAGGGAGGGAGGGAGGGAGGGAGGGAGGGATGAGTGCTTTGGGGTCCTTTCACATCACAGAATTATAGTACTATGATATGTACCCTCTAACATTTCACAGATGAAAACCAGGACTCATGTTGCCAAGCAACATTACAGTGTGATCATCATGCTAAAAGTTATTAATGAGGAAGAAAAAAGACATGAGGGGAGGTTGCAGTGGTTATCTTTTGCCTGAGATTTCTGGGAATGGCAAAGCTCTGCCCCCTCTGCTCCTCTTTCTTCACTTACTTACTTGAGTACAAACTACTTTTGCACTTTGAAATCACTTCCCAGCAAGGGAAGTAAGCTGAGGGCAAAGGGGAGGAGGAGAGGGAAACTGGGATATTTTAAAAGGAGCTGAAGAATGGGATGACTGAGGATTAATCTGGACTGTTCCTGCCAAAACAAGATAGATAAAGAGGATGCCTGATTCCACTTTAACTGCCATCATTCCATCCAACAGAATCTTGGGATCTGTAGTTTAGGGAGGGGTACTTTGAATTCTCTCCCAGAGAGCTCCAGTGCTTCATCAAACTACAAACTCCAGGATTCCATAGGATGCAGCCATGGGTATTAAAGTGGAATTACAGTGCTATAATTATGTAGGGTGAAAGGGCCCTTGGGTTGTAGTGAGAAAAAGAAGAGGGTAGGAATGGTAAAAAAGGAGGTTCAGAGATACCTTAGTAGTACAGATTAATGGAGAGAACAGTATGGGGTACAGATGGGAGGCAAACTGCATTTCTTAGAAAATCAAAATTGGAACCAAGATAATTTTTCCACAGTTGGTATAGCAACTGAGTGAATGAAAATATCAAAGAGGGCTTGGGTGGGGTATGAGTCAGATATTCCTGCTCTGTAGTACCTAATTTCAGGATCTGGTGATGGAGGAAATTGAAGGATTCCCACCACCCACCCCCGTGCCACGCTGTTCTCATTTTCAGAGAAAGCTCCTTTTATCATACAGAACACTCCTAGCCACATTCATACCACGACCAACGTATGGCTCAGCTGCCTTTGCCAAGATTCAGTTTCTGCAGCTCCTGTGGTTGATATTCACATTAATTGATTGCAGTTTCATAAAGGAATGCTTTGGCTTCATGCTGTCTCATTGTTCCCTCAGCATTTTCTCTTGAATCCTACATTTCTTTTGGGTTGGTTCCTCACCCTATAACATTTTGGAGCTGCTCTCTCACAGTTTTTTAAAAAACCAGTCAGAAAGTTATTTCAGGTCTTTTGCCTTAAAATGCTATTATATGTTCAAGGAATAAAGAGGCAGCTTGTGTCAAAGATCATTTTTTAAGGGAGATGATGTGAATTTCTTGGGGCGGGGGGGCATTTCTCACACTTAGCTGTTATTAAACCTGCTTACTATTTGTCTTCTGACTAAACTGGAAAACCCACAGGCATCTCCAGATGCTGAAGCACAATAGCAGAGGAAACTCACTTATTCCAAAAGGAAGCTGAAGAATGAGGGCCATAGATTTCAGTCATTCAGATCTGGAACCTCTAGTATTTTTTGGCTGTTAGGCACAGTTTATCCTCCATATGTTGTTGAACTGCATCTCCTAGGCAGGGCTAACCAGTATAGCCAATGGTAAGAAATACCAACAGAATCCAGCTACATTTGAAGTGCCACGTGATTCCCAGCCCTGCTGTAAGGAAACCATCTAAGTCATCCTCACAGAAACTAATAGCACCATTGTTTTAGAGTTTTCAGAGCAGGTCACACCAATCATATTGCATTATATTATTTATTGTGGGCTTGGCCAGGGATGAATCTAGTGTTTGGGCAGATGGAGCACTGCCCATCTAACCTCAAAAACACCACCAACTATTGGAAAGGAGAACAGGATGGACTCAAATCTTGCAAGGAGAGAAATTCAGCAGTAATCTAGATGTAATTGGCTTCACCTTGGGTTACCCTCTGGCTTTGCCTTGACTGATACAGCCCTCTGCCCCACTGGCTCCAGAGGGCATCAGCCATCTCTGAGTTAGGCTGAGAGATAGTAACTAGCCCAAGGCAACAAGAGAGTTGAACTTAGTCATTGCTGTAATCACTAGTCACATACTCCAGCCACTGCACCACATTGACTCACACCTGATACGTACCTCATTTCATTGTAGCCATCTTATAAGGAAGGTTACTGTTGGAAGGAGCATGGTAGTTGGCTGGGAAGGCTACTTATAAGAATTGACCTACCAGACCATTGGACCAAAGCATCTGTTTGTATGTTTTCAGGAAAATAATAATGGGACATGATGGCAAAGTAGCCCTTTCCTGCTGCTTGTCTTTAGCAGCTAGTATTTTGAGATAAACAGGATCTGAACATGGAGGTTACATTAAGTGGTCATGGCCAGGAGGCAACATGGCCTTGCCTAAATCTGTTGCCTAAGGTACAGTTTGGGAAAGCTGTCAAACAGTATCAATACTGGCCATGCTGGCTGGGGGATTTTGGGAGTTGTAGCCTTTTCCATGTTTTGTGCTGAGGCAAGATTTGAATCAGCTTGCTGCATCCTTCAGGAGTATTCAATAGGACTGCCAGCTCTCTTTTTGAGTGTAGATCCTTGGAGCTCAAGGGTGGCACTACTGAATCATGAAGCAACATCTAATGATGCTTCCAGTCTGAGATGGTGGTGGTGCTGCTGCTGAAACTGAAGGTCTAAATTAGGGGATGGGAATCTTGCAATTCTCCAGATATTGAACTGAAGCTCCCAGCATTCCCCACTATAAGCTATGCTGGCTAGCACTGCTAGGAGCTACAATCCAAAAACATCTGGATGACTGCATGATTCTCATTCCTGTTTAGCTGATCCTTGCTTTACAGTTACTGGATTTCTTTCACCATGATGCCCTTCCTTCAAATCTTGTTTCCCACCATTGGAAAATACTCAGTGCTGCTAAGCGCAGTTCAATCTGTGTTTCAAAGATTTAGGCCGGGGTCCTTTCATACTACACCATTGTTGTGTGACTATCAGAGTTACCATGTTCTGCTTCCTCAGATCAGTCATCTATTTTGGATATTACAAATATTATTCTAATTATGCAAATCAGTCTAGCTTGAATTCTCATTGTGCAAATTGGATACATTGATTTGTTGCATTTTTTTCTCCCATTATGTTTCAATTATACCATTTTTCACAGTTAAAAATGATCCGATAGAATCACTATACAGTAATGTGTTAAGTGCTGCTCTTGGAACATGGAGACTCAAGTTCAAATCTCTGCTCAGTCACGGAATTTACCATGTGACTATCAGCCAGCACCACCTCTCAATAAACCTACCTTGCAGGATTGCTATGGAGATTAACAGTGAGAGAGAAACCATGTAAAGAGGACCTGTGTGTTCTTTGTTCAGTACAAATAAAAGAACAGTAAGATCAACATTTTGCAATGTAACAACACTTCCAGTGGTGTTCTCATTAGATTTTTTTTTATATTTTGCTGCCATCAGTTTTTTTTCTTTTCCCTGTTGGCAAAACACTACAGATCCAGCAAAATACCACAGGAGGCACCTGAAAGTGACTGCCCTCTGATTCACAGAGCAGGATGCACTGGGAAGTAACGGGGGAAAATGCAGCACTTGAAGGAAAAAAGCCTGGGCTGATTTCTTTCGTGTGTGTGTGTGTGTGTGTGTGTGTGTGTGTGTGTGTAAAACTAGAAAACAGTCTGCTTTTACTTTCTTTCACCTATTTGGTCTTTCATCAAAATGTGCATGCTATGCAGGAATTCTATATTGGGATGTCTCTTCTTCCACCCAGTTATTGTTAATGCCAGTTAAGGGATTGAAAAATCTTTTTTTTTTTTTTTAACACACATTGGCTGGAGGTCAGAGGGGTGGATATGAACATAGAGTTCATACAGCCAATCTGAGAGAAAGTTATAATTTTGACCAGATCTGATAAAGACATTTTGATTTTAGAATAATGGATCACATAATATTATATTTATTGTTAATCCTAATGTTCATAAACATACAGAGAAAGAGAGAGAAAGTAATGCATTTACTGATTTGTTTTTCTTTTCTTTTTTTCTTTCTTTTTTTTCAGGCTTTCTAAACTCAGCCCATAAATTCCACAGTTTTGATGCTTAAAATAATAGCACTGTGTGTCCTTCCTCATTCATGACTTTTGCCTTTGGTTGCTTAGCCACACTTTTTTACCACATTCTGATGCTAATAGCCTGTCTGTGTCCTGGTTTTCATCCATGAAATTTTGGAGGGTATTTTTTGGTTGGCTCAGTACAGATATATTACCATGATATAAGAATGTTGGGATTTCTCTCACAGTTAGCATGGTTACCTCTGCTTAGTATATCCATCTGTGCATAGTGGTGCGTCCCAACTTAAAACATCACCCCGCCTCAAATCACAACTCTGGAAACGAGGCTTTCAACAGAGTGATGGTGAAGGTCTCAATCCTACGAGAAGGTCTCCATTCTAGCAATCCTTGAAAGAATTTTTGGGTAAAGTGGTATATAAGTTAAATAAGTAAATAGGCAATGTACCTGTCCTTGTTTTACTGGGTGTGTTGCCCTTATAGAATCAATCCTCTACAGCTCTTTCAGTGGTCCTAGGAATGGCATCGATTCCTGATGGTTAGGGTTTCCAGTTCAGGTTTATCCAAGCCCAAACTAGAGACAGCTTCTGGTGATACAGTACTATTAAGTGTTATGATTTAAGCACCAACCACAATTTCACACAACTTGTCATCCAAACACACACAAATGCAGAACATAGGTCATTTCCGCACTAGGCTGTTGTAGCGCTATGATTCCACTTTCAACATCCTATGGAATCCTGGAGTTTCCAGTTTCGGGAGAGGCTGGCCGGCCCCTCCCAAAACTGCAAACTCCAGGATTCCATAGGATGTTGAAAGTGGAATCATAGTGCTACAACAGCCTAGTGCGGAAATCGCCATATTTTCCTGATTGGAAATTAAGACAGAATTCTTAGCTCATAGAATCATATAGCTGGAAGAGACCATAAGGACTATCAAGTCCAACACCCGGCCAGGCAGGTATAAAAAGCGCTCCCAACAGGTGGCCATCCAGTCTCTGTTTAAAAAGCTCCAAAGAAAAAGACTCCACCACACTCTGAGGCAGCACTGTTAAACTGCTCGTACTGTCAGGAAGTTCTTCCTAATGCTTAATGGAAATCTCTTTTTTTTTTTTGTATCTTTGAATCCTTTTTTCCATGTCCCAGTGTCTAGAACAGCAGAAAACAAGCTTGTTCCATCCTCCATATGACATCCCTTCAAATATTTAAACATGCCTATCATGTCACCTCTTAAACTTCTCTTCTCCAGGCTAAACATACCCAGGGCCCTAAGCACTCCTCACAAGGCATGGTTTTCAGGCCTTCTAACATTTTGATCACCCTCCTTTGGACATGTTCCAGCTTGTCAATATCCTTCTTGAGTTGCGTAGCCCAGAACTGGACATAATATTCCAGGTGAAGTCTGACCAAAGCAAAATAGAGTTCCCTTAACCTAGACCCATTGATACTGTTACCCTGTTTTCTGGGGGTCGCAGGAGGGACACCTAAATGTGCTCACAATTAAACAAGTTGGGGAAATTAGTCAAGAGCACAAGCTAGCAATACGAGAGGCAGGGCAACAGAGCGGAATCTTTTACCCAATGTCTACGGGGTCAGGCCAAGTCAAGGAGCACACAGAATTGAAATCATAATTGTGGTTTTTATTAAAATACAATCAGACAGTGTATGCAACACACTCATGCAGAGAACTAAAGAAATAAAGGTTGGAGTGGGACAGAGGGATTTGTAAGAGGGATTGTTGATCTGGGTGATACTACACCTATCCTGAAGCCCAGGTAGATCTCTGCGAAAGTTCGAAGGTGCGTAGTCTCAGTACGTGGGACTGAGGGGAAGGCTCGCCAGGCACAGCGGCAGCAAGGCGGGATGGAAGTCGAGAGCGATCCGAAGAAGCTCACCAAGTCAGGGGTTTTTAAAGAGGGAATTGTAGCCACAGGCTAGTCCGCACTTGTGGAAAACAATGAGTTTCGGGCTGGAGACAAAAGCCTCCGAAAGGTCAGAATTTAGCATGATTGAGTTAGTTCCGAATTGACAATGGAGTAAGCAGTATGCAAACGCAGAGTGCTTGACAGGGGAAGATCCTTCTAATCAGGCTGCCTGCTCGGGGCAGGGAGTTCTTTGTGAGCTGCGTGCATACGTAATGAGGGTACTTGCCTTGAGGTCCTGAAGCGGCAGTTTGGCTATTTCTGGCCAGACTGTATTTGTTTTGAATATTCCAGCAATTAGCGACCGAGCCTGTTTGCGTGCTTGTCCGGGGGCCTCGCAAGCACGTGGAGAACAGAGGGATATAGTAGGCTAAATTGTTGATATCAAAGTGATATCTAATGTCCCCTCAAGCGCAGGCCAGGAACTGGGGTGACAATACCACCTAGAACTACATTGGCTTTTTTAGCTGCTGCATCACACTGTTGACTCATGTTTAGCTTGTGGTCTATTAAGACTCCTAGATAAAAGGACTGTTCCCAGATTGAAGTGAAATGCAAGGTTATTCCTTTTTACTTACTTAGAGAGACAGGATTAGAAACATTTAATCTGGCCTACATTCTTCTAGGCAGAAAGTGGGAACAGAGCAGAGAGTGAACCCTCACCCCACAATGATTGGAAGAAGAAAGCTAAGTAAATACACAGACCCCCTTGGAGAATTTTTGCAAGTTGCGACAACCAGTCAATGAAGCCTTACAACTTATAGCAAGCTGCTGCTTTACCAGCTGAACTGGAGGTTTGCCATCAGTACTAACCTCTTGCCTAGAGCTGGTCTCCCCAAAACTGGAGACTTGCAACCTTGTCTCTTAGCTGGAGATGACCCCTGAGAACTGGAGACTGAGGGCCAGGACCTGAGATCTCGCAACCCTACTGCTGGCAACTTGACCCTACCAAAATGAATGGGTATTTTGCCACTCTCTTCTGTTAAGCCATGATTTCATATGTACCCCCCTCCCCATGGCTTCCCAATCCTCTTTTCTTTACCTCACCACAGACCAAGCATTATTCCAAGGCAATGATTTCTGCAGTGGACGTTGAGACGCATGGTTTCAATCAGGCAGCCTCTCTTTGTACCCCCTTGTTTGCTTTCCAATTTATTTTTAATGGTCCTGACACCCTCGTTTATAATAATAAATAGCAAGCCCTGGGACACGGTGAAACCGTTTCAAGTTTTTTTTTTTAATAACTTCACAGCAAAAAAAAAAAGAACAAATCCTTCTAAATCTGGGGAAACTTGATGAAGACTATCTCCTGCTCCAGAGAAATATGATTTCGGGGTTGCTGCTGTGAAAACATGGTTCAAGATAGCTAGCGTTTCATTGCTTTGACTCTTTGCCAACTTCTCCAGACAAGACTCCCCTTTGTATGGTGCTCTATTCTGATTTCCATGTGGAGGGTCTTTTGTCTTCCAGACCTAACCTGACTGAAGACAAACAAAAAGCAAGGTGGTAGGCTGAAGACAAAATATTATTGGTCTAACTAAGTGAAACACTTAAAAGAGGCTGCATGGGGAAAAGGAACAGGAAGTGTTAAAGGACTAATCTCATATGGATTCCTAAATGTGGCTACTACAAAGGAGTAGAAAAGAGTCCTACTTCATGGAAGGCAACCCTCTAAAGAATTGTCCAGTCAGCACACAGTATATCGGTGCTTCTGATGTAGGGGGCTGGCAATTTCCTTCCCAATGGGCCAGGGGCCCATATTTACGCCCATCGGCTGCAATCATTTCTTTCTTAGAAACTCTCCAGAATCTGAGAGTTAATGACTCATGGACTCACAGCAGTCCATTGAGCCTTACTGTAAAGGAGAAAGAAACAACAAGAAAGAAGAACAAGGGCCTTGATGTTGCCCATCTACAGTTAGCAGCTTGACAACAAGCTGAGTAGGTACAACAACCCTAGACCCTTTCCACACCACCCTGCCAACCTGCCATGGGGACAGGAGAAGGACAGGACTGTAACGATGCTTCTGCATGAAATTGTGATGCTTCTATTCTTCTCCCATTCCCAGGCAGTGCAATCATAGATTGAATCTTTGACGGGTTTTTGCCATAAATGACCTGTGATTGCACCACCATCACGGACTTACCTGTCCTGCAGAAGCCTGGGAAGTGCAATGGCATGCTTCCTGTCCCGGCGCAGCCTGGGAAAGTACTCATCTGCACTGCAGAAGGAAGAGGCATGGTTGTCATGCTGCTGGGAGCCAGTCGGTGCAGAGAGAGCGCTCCTGTCATGCTTCCCTCCCAGCAGAACCGCTGCCAGGATCCCCACCAGATGTCTTTGCCAAAAGGTGGGGTGTGGAAAGGGTCCTACTCTCAATCTTCTGTTCCGTAATGATATGTCTTGTAATTTTGTACAAATAATACTACCAATCTCTACACAATAATCCATAGTGGACAATTATAGCACTTCAATGCCATCTTAATTGGTATAGTCTCATCCTATGAAATCCTAGGATTGGTAGTTTGGTAAGGTATTAGTGCAGCACTGGACTTTGTTGGTAGAGAATTCTAAGTACATCACCAACTGAAAACCCCAGGATTCCATAGGATAAAGCCATAGCAGTTAAAGTGGTATCAAAGTGCTATAACTATGTAGTGTAGATACAGTTAAGGCTGGATTAAGGTGATTTGGAGCCTTGGAACAATGTGTGCAAATGTTCTACAAATAGTGACATGAAAATTAAATGGATGAATGCATGAATGGTATGCAAAATACAATAGATAACAATCCAAAAGCATTGTGTGCGATCTCATTTTCAATCCTGCAACCTCAGTGAGATTTTAACAGCCAGATCCCATGAGTTTTTACTCAGTTACACAAGTAACACACCAAATGCTGATGGTAACATAAACGAGATTTGGGAAGCAATTCAGGAAGAAGAGGAAACAAACTACAACACAGTCAGCCCTCTAGATTTGCTAGGGTTAGGGGCACAGGACCCTCCACAAAAGTGGAAAAAATCACAAACAACAAAATGTGTGTCTGTCTATGGGAAGGAGAGATGAGGCACAGTGAGGAGAGCAGGCATCTTTTGTCCAAACCAGGTCAGGGAAAGGGGGTGAGCTGGCACGGTGGCCCTATATTTCATCTTTGTCACTCATCTCCTTCCTTGGGTGGGTGGGGGGCACCAGAAGAAGGTTTTTAGTGCTGAGAAATTGGGCTGTTAGCCATCCTTAGTTGACCAGGCAGCATCCGATGGAGGAGGAGAAGAACCAATGGCAGGTTTTTAAAGGGGTGTGTGGCCTGATCAGAGCTACTAAGAAGGAAGTTTCCCTCAGAAAAGAATCACTTGAGGTGGCAGGGCAGGGGTTGGAGAAATTCAGCAATAATCAAATCCATGAAAGTGAAACCTGTAAATGTGGAAGGCCTAATCTATTTTCTTTAAGCACTGAGCCCCTAAGTTGCCAACAAGGGATCTGGAGCCACCGTTTCCTTGATAATCCAGCCCTATTTCTATTACTGCATCTACACGTATCAATTAGTGTATGCAACTTTATGAAAATTGGTGGCTCCTTTCATCTTCCTCTTTTTTTGTGTGTGAAGCAAAGGTGGCCACCCTAAAAACAGTTGTTAAACAGGACAATTAGCCATGAAACAGCCACTGGCAGTTTCAAGTAAATTGCAGTGGAGATTTGTGTGGGATCTCAGGAGCAAGAGTTCACGTTCTCAGTGCAGTCAGAAGGGGACTTAAGAAAAGAAGCAGAGCCCTGCTGGATCAGACCAAAGGCCCATCTAATCCAGTATCCTGTTTCCCACAGTGGCCAACCAGAGGCATCTGGGAAGGCCACAAACAGGACAGTGAGGGCACAAGTCCTCTCTGGTTGTTGTTCCTCCGGCAACTGGTAATTTATAATGTAATCCCATTCATGTGGGTCTGTTCAAAAATAAGTCCCACTGAGTTTAATAGGGATTACTGTCAAGTAACTGGGTATAACACAGCTATCTTAGAGGCATATCGCCTCAGAACCTGAAAGCAGCATTAAAATCCCATTTTAATGCTGGCTAAGCAATCTTCTGGCAATGGATTCCATAGTCCAGCTATACACTTGGTGAAGAAATACTTCCTTTTGCCTGTTGAGAATCTTTTGGAAATCCGTTATGTTCTACCCTTCAGAGGAAGGAAGAAAAAACTTCTGCTATCCATTTCCTTCGCAGCTATGCTTGAATTTACCCATTTCTATCATACTGCCTTTTTAAAAATACAGGCAAGAATTGTGTATAGAAGTCACATCTTCATAAGTGGACTTGTGCATGCGGGAATTAGAACTGGGCAGTTTTGGAACGTCTATATTCAGTAGAAGGCTGCTGTTACCTTACTACTTAGCAGAGCCAGCAAAGTGACCATTGTGGAAGGGGACCAAAGCAAAACAGGGCACTCTCGCTGTTGTCTTGATACGTATCTTCACGATTCATTAACAAGGTTTCTTAGTGCCTTACAAGAGGCACTAAGAGGCACTTCCATACAAGATTCTGGCACACAGCAACAACAACAAAGTTTGTGCGGTTGATTATTTAATACATTTTTGATTGAAAATTCCTGAGGGAGCTCAACCACGTAGAAATCTTGATGGTCCAATTTGCCTGATTATTTCAAGGGGGCTCAGCCTGTCGGCTCAGACTCCTCATCTACTCTGGTATCTATGTCCTTTAGAGAGCATGCCCTCTTTTTCAGCTGCCACACACTACTCTGCAATGAATACCACATAGCTTAAGACAGTCTATCCCAAACACGCCTTCAAAATTTGATGAAAATTTACCCATCCTATCACATATGATGTGGTAACCGACAGACAGAAAGTTAACAGTATTTATATAGTTTTATAGTTCCTATAAAGTTATTTACATAATTTTATGTTTGTAGTTGCAAAAACTTCAAACATAGTTATAAAAAACTTTCAGCATATCAGCGTCTTTCAAATGATTCTACACTACTCTGTATGAGTGAAATGATAATAAATAACTGGGATGCCCCCCAAGTGAATGCCCACATGGTCTATATTTTCAGTCAAACCACTCCAAATATACCCTCCACATTTGGTGAAAACCCATCTATCTGTTTTTATGTGGTGACAAACAGACCAACAGCAGCTTAATTTTATTTATCTGAATACTTTTCCTAAAGAACCTCTACATGAAATTACATTTTTACAGTTGGTCCAAAGTGGGTGATTTCACTAAGTTTTCTCTCAAAACCCCTATATCTTGGCCATTTCTGCACAAGTCTGTTATAGCGTGATGATTCCACTTTCAACCTCCTATGGCAGTGGTTCTCAACCTGTGGGTCCCCAGATGTTTGTGGACTTCAGCTCCCAGAAGCCCCAGCCACTATGGTCAATGCTCAGGGCTTCTGGGAGCTGAAGTCCAAAAACATCTGGGGACCCACAGGTTGAGAACCACTGTCCTATGGAATCCCGGAGTTTGCCGTTTCGGGAGGGGCCACTGGCCCCTCCTGAAATGGCAAACCCCAGGATTCCATAGGAGGTTGAAAGTGGAATCATCGCACTATAACAGTCTCATGCGGAAATGGCGTTTGTCCTGTTGTAGCATAGCTAACCCAAACCTGATTCACACATATGAGAAGATCCTTTTTCCAACTGAATGTTGCTATCTGAGTGATGACCAGTGCCTGGCAAAATTAAGCATTGCTCTATACAGATGTGTAATTCTAACCTATACACTCCAACAATATGCTTTTCTCCTATTAGTAGCCACAACTTTCCACTTTTCACTAAGGGCCTTTCCACACTACACTGTTATAGTGCTATTATTCTACTTTCAACATCCCGTGGAATTCTGGCCTTTGTAGTTTACTGAGACCAAAGAGCTCTCTGATTGAGAATTCTAAATGTCCCTCCCTAAACTACAAACCCCAGGATTCCATAGGATGTTGAAAGTGGAATAATAGCTGTAACAGTGTAGTGTGGAAAGGCCCTTAGTCCACACCCTCAAACATTTCACAGATGAAAAAATGTGACAAATAATATCAGAGTGTGGACAGGATCAAAATTTATTAGTGAGAAAGAACATGCAAGCTAAGAGAGGCTGCAACAGTTTGCTATTACCTTAGCCTACTGGGAAGGGCAAGATTCCACCCCTTCTCTCTACTCTTTCCTGCTGAGTTAATGGAGCACAAACTCGTATCTTCTGGATAGTCTATTCCATTGTCAAATATCTTTTATAGTCAAGATGACCTTCCTAATGGTTACATTAGGCAAGTTAGTGACCATTAGGAAGATCATCTTGACTATAAAAGATATTTGACAGGTGGATTCCTGTACAGGTGGATTCCTGTACAGGTGGATTCCTATAATTTGAATCCATTGGTTGAGGTTGGCTTCATCTTCAATCTGATATTTCTTCAGACATTTAAACATGGCTGTCGTAACACCTCTCAGTCTTCTCTTCTCCAAGTTAATTTGATAACTATATCCTATATTCCATCATCCAAGTCATTTGCAAAGATGTTGAGCAACAATTGGTACAAGGCAGAGCCCTGTTTCAGGTGAATTCTGTTTGGGTTCAGACTTCACATGAACTTTTAGTGGAATGTTTTGTCTTATTGGTGATTTCCTGCAAGATGTTTCCAAGTTGTGCCAATTTCATAGAGGAAATCTGCAATCTGGAACAAACTTTAAGCTTTAGCTGTGATGATAGATCTGAAGCTATGCAGCATTGTAAACCAAAAGAGCTAATTGAACTGGAGGGCTTAATTAGGGAAGAATGCTAGCTCTCAGCTTTTTAGCAAATTGGAAAGATGTGGCTGATTTGCCAAAGTAAACAACCACCCAGATCCTAGACAAGTTAGTGAGTATAGTTCAAGGCAAGATTCCATGGAAGATTTTTAAAAGCGTGAGGCCTGATTCTGATAATCTGAATTTATCTTCTATTCCTTTTTCCATAGACATGATGGAAGACAACAAGTATAGCCCCAAAGAGAAAGGTTTCTTTGGAACTTGTGAATGCCATGAAGCTTGCAAACTGGTTTGAAAGAGAGCAGAATTTGATTAATACAGAACACCAAGAGAATGTACAGGTCAGGGGTACACAAAGTGTGGCCTTCTAGACACAGTTGATACACAGCATCCACCAGCCCTAGCCAACATTGCTAATAGCATACTCTCCAACATTTCACAGATTAAAATCATAACAGGCATGACCAAACAACACCAGACTGAGGTCAAAATGGCAAAAATTATTAACAAGGAAGAACTTGCAAGCTAAGAGAGACTGCAGTAGTTTGCTTTTGTCGGACTTGCTAGGAAGGGAAAGGCTTTGCTTTCTGCTCCTTTTCCCACTGCTGATTTAATGGAATGCAAACTACTTGTGCACTTTCAATGCAGTTTGCAGGAACTGAAGGAAGTCCGAAACAAAGGGGGAATGCGGGGAGGAGGAGAGAGAAACTGAGACATTTTAAAAGCAGAAAAAAGGTAGAACAGGTAACTGAGACTGTACCTACCAAATCAGATCAGTTGGAGGATATGGAATGATGAGGACTGAGGCAAGCTGTAGCCCCCAAACCTCTGGATGGTCACATTTGCCTATCCTTAGTATAGGCCAAGCATCATAAGCAAAGCTTTGTCTTTATTCATTTTAAATGGGTTGAGCAGATTTACTCTCTTCACTTAAATTAAATTGGTTATCAATATGGAAATAATAAGCAGATATAGATGGATTATTTTAATTGGCAAAGCTGCATGCCTCAGCAAAGAGTGCATAGAATAACCATATTAGAAAGGAGCTTGGTGTTAATCCAGTCTACGCTCTTGCCATTACTGAAGCAGCCCTAGTAGATGGCCACCAAGCCTCTCCATGGAGTGGGAGGAAAAAGTAAGAAAGTCCAGTCCTTTTTGAGGCATTCTCTTCTGCTGTCAGTTTATACCCTCAGGGCATGCTTCCTAATGCTGAGTTAAAATTCACAGAATCACACAATCATACAATCATAGAATAATAGAGTTGGAAGAGACCACAAGGGCCGTCTCATCTAAACCCATGCTATGTGGGATCACACATCACAGCACTCCCAACAGACAACCACCCAGCCTCTGTTTAAAAACCTTGAAAGAAGGAGACTCCACCACACTCCAAGGCAGCATATTCCACTACTGGACAGCTCTGATGGCCAGAAAGTTCTTCCTGACATTCAAGTGGAATCTCTTTTCCTGTAGTTTGAATCCATTGCTCCTTGTCCTAGTTTCTGAAGCAGTGGAAAACAAGCCCGGTCCATCTTCAATAGTACATCCTTTCAAATATTTAAACTTGGCTATCATGTCCTCTCTTAACCTTCTCTTCTGCAGACTAAACATACTCAGCTCCCTAAGACACTCCTAATAGGGCATGGCTTCCAGACCATTTCACCATTTTGGTTGCCCTCCTCTGATTGCTTTGAATTTGAACTGAAACAAAATTTATATACATCTTGCGAGCTTATTTTCCATGTTTTTCCCATTTCCCTTCCTTCTATCTTTTTTCCCCTTTATGTGCTCTCCGACTTTATTCACACATATATTGTAAGCTGCTTGTGGCAGACAGCTTTTTAAAATGTTATTCATAAAGTGTACCGTACATTCTGATAGTTCTATGAGAAAGCAACAGTCATAGTGACAATAATAATTAATTGCTTGGAAGGAAGTGCTGGCTCAAATCATCTGACCTTGATTCCTCAAGAGATCAGTTAAGCTGAGAATGTCTTATTGAATTGGCTAGAAATCTGCAACACACTATGAGGCCAAGAATACCGCCACTCTTCCAGCAGAATGGCAACAGCTTATTGTACCTTTGCTGGAGTGATGTGTTTTCTTTCCTCTGCCCTCCTCCTTCCCACATCCCTGAGAACTGTGAGAGAGCGGAAGCCCATTGAGCAATGACCACAATCCAAAAATGGAGCCCTACATTCACATATGTGTGGCTGGCTTCCCAGCCTGAGCATGATGGTGTCCTGAAAGAGGCGCCTTTCTATTTGCCAGGATGCTTCCCACACTCCCAGCTGGATGCTTCAACATTGCAACAGCAGGAGCCTGGAAAGAAAACTGACATGTGGATGTCTGAAGTAACATCATTTGGTTTCTCATATAAAGCTGAGTTGATGCTCGCAAAAAACAAAAAAACAAAAAACAACAAAGCAAAACTCTCAAGCAGGAGGGAGCAGACTTCAGGCATGTGGGATCTATGTAGACTTTTGTTTTGTTTTGAATCCTCAAGTGCTGGGTTGCTACCACCATTAGGCACAGTGGGACAGCTGCCTTAGTCAGCAGATTCATGGTGTTATGAAAGGGTAGACTATTTAATTTGTTAATATCACAGGTACTGAGCACACATCTGCTCAGAGGCCCCTTGTGCCTGCTTCCTAGTCTATCTCCACCAGCATGAGTCCCTGTTTTGCACCTGCTTTGAGGAGGTGGTTCATGGAGTTTTGGCAAAAATGCAAAAGTAGATCCAACAATTCTGAAATTTGCCCACCCTGTGCTAGGAGGTTTTTGGGTGATAACTTGGGATGCTTTGATTCTCTGGCTGTTGTTGCTGCTGCTGCTGCTGTTACCTAGACATTCTATACAACATAATAATCCAGATCTGGTTTTTAATTCTAACCTGGGGGATGGTTTATATTTCTTTAAGCACACACATACAGAGAGAAGCAGAAAGGTACTGATGAAGATAGGGTCTTCAGAAAGCATCCCATGCTCATGGACCTGCCTCCAGACATCATGATGAATGGATTAGCTCCTTGCTGTGTGACCGATTTTGCAAGATAGTTTGAAACAGTGTGAAAGGCCTGGTCAGCAGGAGACAGGCTCCTGACTTCCCACTGTGCCAGTGTAAGGGTCATAGACCTTCCAGCAAATTAAAGGACAACGTGCCTTTTATCCAGATCCCAAGATTAGCAGTAGCTCTTGGGGGGATGGGGGTGGGGACAGGAGACAGAGGGAATAATTTTTTTAAAACTTCCTTCATGCATGAAGCCTGGAAATCAACAGCAACCCCCCACCCCAAAAAAGAGAATCGTTCCATCTTAACCCATGAATCACATGCAGTTTGTGCTCTTGCCTAAAAAGGAACTTTGATCTAATTTTGGAATTCCAAAGATAGCCCCAGGCCTTCCCACCACTTCTCCAATGCAGCATAAACCATCAATGTTCAAACGTGCAAAGGGGTAACTGCCTGTGCTGGTCTGTTTCAGCATGTTTCCAGTATCTTCAACTGAGACCAACAATGACATTGTGGCATCAGCTTTCATGGGCCCTTTCCTCACCGGGCTATTTAAACAGTGCAGAGCAAACTCCAACGGAGGTCTTCTGCACTGTAGAGTGGACTGGGGCAGACTACTTTTTGTAGTTCCATACCTCAGTCTACTCCAGAGCGATCAGAACTGGTTGTGCAGCGTGTTTTTTAAAAACCTCTTTTTAGAGGTTTTTAAAAAGCACAAAGCACATGACTCCATGCCGCTCTGTCACCCGGCTCCGGAGCAGATTTGCAGGCGCGCGCAAGTACATGCCTGCGAATCTTCTGGGGGCGGGCTTTTGGCTGGTGAGCTTCTCCTGTTGGTGGAGAGAGCCTCCACCAACTGGGAGCTGACATTTTGGATGCTGGAGGAGTGCAGAACGACGAGCTCGCACTCCTCCTTGTCCCGACGGACTTACCTGGATGGAGAAGAAAGCCGGCGAGTCCCGTTTGTGCTCGTTTATTTTTACACATGCGGAAAGGGCCATGCACTTTCTCTGACGCAATGAAGATCAATTGTACAATTCTCAGTACAATTATGTTGAGCCAAAGAGTTCTTTTTAATCTCACATGTACAAGCTGGTAATGTAATATGATATAATCTAAACAAACTTTTCAGTGTGTACAGATCCTAAGAGTATTGAGAGAAAAAGAGAGAGCAAGAGACTGAGAGAGAGAGAGACATTCTACTTGTGTGACAAGGTTCCTGCCCCATGGAGCTTACATTCTGACTATTAATGGTAGGAAAGGTAACAGGTGAAAATGAGGGGGAAAAACATGAACAATCACAAATAAATTTAATCTCCTTTTTTTGTTGTTGTTGAACATGAAATTTCAAAGCATTGCATAATATCAAAGTGTTCATGTTAGTTTTAGCTCCTGCCACTGTGTCTCCCATCCCTATTCATTGCCTTTTTAATTTGAGAGTACCCTACACACCACAGCCCTAGGATCAGTTTCATACCCTTTTCTCTGTTACATAGAATGGCTGCTTATGCATCATGTCAAAAGGGGGACTATATCACACACACACACTCTGTCACCCCATCAAAGACAACAGATTAATATTTTCTTAAAAATCACACACAATAATGTCTATAAATGTCTATACAAAGTTGGGAACAAATTCCTGTAATTTAAGCAGAAATACAGTGCAGCTTACCTCAGTGGGAAAGAGTGTGAACAGGTGATTTGTATGTGCTCATTGTGCTGTTCAGGTGCCATTATTAGGTAACATCAGGCCTCTTTTTCTTGTGGTATCTTTAAATCAGGTGTGTGGACTTAACAGCCCACATAGGGCAGGAATAGAAGGATGTACAGGTTTCCAGATGTCATTTAACTGTTACTCCCATCAACCTCATCATTTTCTGTGCTGGCTAGGACTGATGGGAGCTGCAGTCCAAAAACACCCATTACCATATCCTAAAATAGTAGATGTTCTCAAACAGAAGATGGGCCTCTGTAAAGCAGACCACATCCCCACTTAAAAGGAAGATAACTCCAGAATTTATTTACATGCACAGATTTTTTTTTCTTATTTTGTGGGGTTGATCATTACCTGCCACACTGTTGTTGTTGTTGTTGTTATTATTTTTGCAGCCTTTGACTTTGCACATTGGTCTACAAGAGCACCTGCCTCTTGATGTAGGAACCAATTAGTACCAAACTGGAGCATCTATAAGAGTATGACTTAAAACTCATAAATTTATGTCAGAACTTGCAAATGTTACTTTGGGGGCAGGAGATTACAACTACTGGGATACCCAGCTGGCATGTGGAGATGCCATAGAATGCCTCCACTGTCATCCCTCCAGTGATGTATTTAAGTCTTTTACTCCAAGTCTCAAGTCAAGTCTCAAGTCTGGAAAGACAACTTTATACCCAAAACAAAATTTCAGAATTAATGGATAGAGTGAAATAAATTCAGTTTTAACAATTTAAGCAGAGTTGGCTCTCCACATTTGCAATTTTGCCATCTGCAGCTTTGGAAGTGGGGAATAGGATCCTATCTTACTCCCCATTACTGAAGATTCAAAAGCTTTAAAAGGAAGAATCCTTCTTCCTCAAGCCTGTTGCCTAACACATTTGCTGTTCCCCTCTAAGAAATGCACCCTGCACTATGGGGGTGAGTCTTGTCTTTTGCTCTTAGGAAAAATTTTAGAAGGCTCCTTCAATATGCAGCAGGGACAGGCTGCTGAGCAGACCTCAAGCCTGCCTCAAGCCCATGGCCTAACCTTTTTGCTGTTCCCCTCTGAGAAATGCACCCACACTTTGGGCTTGAGAGAGATTTTCATGTGACTAGTAGGCAAAAAGAAATGGAGGAGTTGTTCAAAGTCATAAGATTTCTGGATGAATGCAGTATGTTAACTGAACCAAGGGCGTCAAGTCAGTCATAAAAAATATACAAGTCTCAAGTTGAGTGGAGTCAATGCATCATTTCTGGCCGAGTTGAGTCCGAGTCAAGTCACTGAAGTGACTTGAGTCCGAGTCTATGACTTGAGTCTACATCACTGCATCCCTCCGGCTAGAAGGACATAACAAGTAGCTTCTCAGCTTCTCCCCAGCTCCCTACCAGCCACTACACAGCTGTACTGCAAGACCGAGCAGCAAGAAAGAGGTAGGTTTGAAAGTGGCCGGGGGGGGGGTCACTGTCTGAAGGAAGTACAGGAGTACCCTGCTTTCATTGACTCATTTTTCAACATTTTCCTGTTTCAGTGCTTGCAAATTATAGACATGTTCCATTAATTTGACGAAGGATCCACTCTTTCATCAATTCTTCTTGCCTTTGGAGTCTTGCTTGGGACCACGCATGTACATGGTCCCAAATCTTGCCTATAGAAACAGCAGACTGTCCAGCAACTCTCTCAATGCCAGGCTGAACACTGGCTGCACTACTGCAGGCCCCACTTAGCACCTATGAGTGTATATGTGCCTTCAAATTGCCTATCCGCATATGGGAACCCCATGAATTTCATAGGGTAGTCTTAGGCAAGAAATATTCAGAAGTGGTTTTCCCAGTTCCTTCCTCTGAAATATACTATTGCAATAAAAGCAAGGCCCTCTCACCCCCAGCCCCCAGAGTAAATAGCAGAATGCTTACAAAACAGGCGCCTCTCTTCAAACCCATTTGAAATGTAGACAGCTTCAAGTGAGCTATAGCAGCAAGCACTTAATCGCTGTCCAGTCTGTCAGCATGGCTATCGTTGAGGGTTCACAGGCTAACATGCTGGCGTGGGAGATGGATGAGGTCGTGGGATGGAATGGCAGCCCGAGGTCACTGCTCCAGCAGCTGAGTCCCGATGTGACCCTGGGCAAGATAAGTGCTTGTGGCCAGTCCTTACCACTGCCTCTTTCCAGTGATTAGCTTCCTTCCTGTTATACAATTTTCTTGTTCCCAAAATAATTTGTCAACATTTCAGTTCTGCATGAGAAGAAAATATCTTTTTAAACCTTTGCAAAGAATACAAAAAAATTAAAAATTTCATTATTGATTGATTTATAAATATTCCTACATCGCTTAGATCTCATAAATTCAGAATTATGTACATCAATAAAATATGCACAATGCACAGATATGCAAATACAAATTAATATACAATCCTTAGAGATCTAAGGAATAGATGTCAGATTGGATGAAAGAGGGAAGTCTGGTTTAAAGAAATATTTTTTGTCATGCATTTAAAACAAAGAATAGTCTGAGACTAGCAATCTTCTAATGCAACGTTCTAGATGGCAACTACCAGGGACTGAGGGCCACACTCTCCACAATATTCCAGTCTGCTTTTTAAAAAAACAAACAAAAAACACTTTTTTAATGCAAGGGTGGTAGGCTTCCATGACAGCAGTTTTGCTGCAGACACCCCCTCAGGTCATTTTAGATACAGAAATCTTGTCTGCCCAGTAAGGCATGGACGTATGCAATCTGTGGATGATGGGATTGGAACTTATCTTCCCATTTGAGCCTGTCAGTACTCTAAGATCTTTTGGGAGGCACTTCTCTGACTCTAATCACTTTTACAGGCATGTTTTGGGGGAGTGTGGGAGAGAGCCTTTTGGTGGTAGCTTTCAGACTCTGAGACTCCCTTCCAAGGGAGGCTAGGATAATTCCCTCTTTGCTGTCTTTTTGGTGGCAGGTGGAGACTTTTCTTATTGCAGCAAGTTTGGGGGAACTGATTGTCTGTATAACAAAACAGCTTTTCATGGTGCTGTTCTCCTTTTATCCTTAATTTTAAGGTAGTATTTTAAATGGCTGTAACTAGTTTAAAATGGCTTTAAACTCATTTTTGGTATGTTTTTAACCATATGTTTTATATTGTTATTCTCACTATCTTACAAGCCTCCTTAAGTCTCAACTTGGGGAAAAAATCAGGTGTATAAGTAAAGGGATCAAGGATCTGAGAACAAGAGGGTTCTGCTTACTGAAGTCCTCTCCATCTGATTTCTCCAATTTCCCTTTCCCAAAGTTCCCTATTCAGCAAGGTCCCCTGATTCCCAGTGAAGCACAATCAGAGGCCTGGAGGGGCTTTTGTGGGAAGAAGAGGGCAGGGAAATCTGCTTCCACCATCCTAGCTATATGTGCTTAAATCTGAATTTATTTCATTTGGTCTCCATCCATCCATATTTGTCACAGTCCTTGCCCACATGATCCATCCAGCCCATTCAGGCATACACAAAAATTGCTTTCACTGTTATTGAGGTTTTGTCAAATATACAGATGCTGGTGGGACAAAAAGAAAATGCATAAAAAGAATATCACAAGAGAGGAAAGTGTTAAAATACAGTTCAAAAGTGTTTGACTCAGCAAAGTCAGATCTTATAATTCAGAATCAGATATTTTAGATATATATATATATAAATAAATCCAACAAACACCTTTGTCTTTGGCTGGTAAGGATCAGTTAATATGTTTTGAGGGTTTTGTTTTTTTTAAAAAAAAAAAAATCAGTTTTTGAGCTGTATCCCATCATTTGCACTTTGGCTACTGATTCAGGCTCCACAAGAGTGGTAGTGACATAATAGGTGTACAAACATTGGTTCTACACAGCTCCCTGCCAAGACTTGGAAGCGCAGGCCTCCAACTACAAATTCTCATAGGCTTGCTTTCCTGAATCTGGTACCCATTAGATGTGCTGGGCTTCAGCTCTCAACATGTAAGATTGCCAGGTCTCAGGGCCTGGCCTTGAATTTCCATTTTTCATGGGTTACCTTCAGGCAAGAGATAAGGGTGCAGATTCTCCCATTTTTGGGGTGGCTTCGGTCCAGGAAAGGGAAAAGGACTGTGTATGAATCTCCAGCTTAGTCGGTAGAGCAGCAGCTTGCTTCAGTTTTGCAAGGCTTAGTTGATTTGTTGCTTCAACTTGCAGAGATTTTCTAAGGGTGTCTATGTAATTATTTAGTTATCATAGCTTCCTCTTCCTTTTTAGTCCTTGTGGCACCTGGCTACTCTGCTTTGCATTCATTTTCTGGATAGAAGCAAGCAAGCTAGATTAAATTGTTCCTTATCCCATCTCCCTAAGTAAGTGAGAAGGAATAATCCCCTCATTTCACTTTGATTTGGGAACAACCTCTTCAGTTAAGATCTCTGTCCTAATTTCCAAACAGGAACAGAGGTCCACTCCAACCACTTCCTCTGTCTGCATTTGAATGATGAGCTGTAAGCAACTGTGGCTGGTACGTAATGCATAATGCTTAATGACATAGTCAGGGGTTATCCCTAGATCTGGAAGATCCAGAATTGGCATCATCATCCCTAGCCAACATCAGGCAAGTCAACATTTCTAGTAACAGAATATATGTAGCAATATACCTACTATACTTATTCAGATTTTGAACCATGTATCCTGAGTCTACATGCAGCCAAGTGAATGGTGGATTGAAAAAGCATACTATCCATTCAAATCCCAGGTGGCCTGGATGATACCAAACAGAGGAGATTGTTCTGTGCACATTATCCAGTGAGGTGGCAAGCACATATCAGCATGTTAGCTTAGCAAAAATGAATCCAAATGGAATGTGCATATTGCAAATGGCATGATTACTGGAGTTACCACACTGACCAGTGTCTGGACCTCTCTGAGTTCAAAAGTTCAGCCATATTTCTTGGTCTGACTCAGGAATCCTGGGAAATTCCAGACTCAGATTTTTTTTAAATGTTCTTCAAGTGAGTTGGGATGACCACTCAGAGCTGGAACACTGCCATCGATGCATCACTCTGAATTAAACATATCATCACATTAAAATAACATTGCATTTTAAAAACCAAAACCAAAAACTCATTTAAAAACATAATAGTTAAAAAATACAGCACACACATCCCATGAAAAGTCTCCCTGTATCCAACTAATCATGAAATGCTTATTTGAATAAAAAGGCCTTTGCCTGTTGATAAAGGGAGGGCAGAGAGGAGGTCAGCTTAGCACTCCCCCCCCAAAAGAGACTTCCAGAGGCTGGAAGCAGCTGCTGAAAAGGCTCTCTCCCATGTCCTCACAAACAGACCTGTGAGGGTGGTAGGAATAAGAAAAAGGTCTGATGAGAAGCCATCATGTCTTAAATGCCACAGATGAAAACAGGGACTACTTTGTGTAATCCTGGCTGGCATCCCATTAGTGATATAGATAGGTGTGCACTCAATTTACCCCTGTGTATGTCTATGGTTATTGCAGAGATAGGAATTCACTATCTCCCTTTCCTAATGACCCACAACTGCTTAAAACACCCTTCCTACTGCATCCCATCCCTGCCATGGTGTTTAGTGGTTGGTGGAAAGTGGAGAGTGCTGGAGAAACATCTGGCGATGTGCCAATAGCCAAGCATACAATCACAAAGGCATCCTTCAGGACTCCTGGAGGTCCTTAGGCGGTCCTGAAGGACGACATCATTGTTGTCCGTTTGGCTACAGTGACACGGCTAGATGCTTCTTCAGTATCCTGCTCCCACAGACACCCTCCACTGGCCACTAAATGGTCATGCAAAGACCAAGGTGAGTTCTGTGGGAGGGGAGATGAGAGACAGAGCACAGTTTGCCTGAGTGGAACTTTACATTCTGGAGTGTAAAGGAATCTTGGCTGTTGTCTTTCCCATGGTAAATCATTAATAGAAACTGGATCTTAGCCCCTGTTGTAGGGATATAGATGCTGATTAGATTTGTCTTCTCATGATTCATGAAGGAAATGGAGATTTTATTCAAGATGTGAGAGTGGCTATTAGATTGGTTTTTGTTTTCTTCTGGTAAAACTTTGCCCATTTCTTGGGCTGGTTTTTGTACATTTAGGAAAATGTGCAGAATTAGAAAATGCAATAATGGCTGCCTTGTTGGCTGCCAAAACTAGCTAGATTTTTTCTTCTGCATGCACTGTACCTTGGAGCCATCATATAAAAAATGCTGGACATCAACATCTAAGAAATCAGAGCTGCCATCCCATCAGTCAGTTACAAGGTCATGAACCAGGCTTAGGATCTTGCAACCTTTTCACGAGAAAATACTAATAGAACACAGCCTCAAAACCCAGAAAACCCACAACAACCTATGGATTCTGGCCGTGAAAGCCTTCAACTTTCTGAAGTTGTTGGATTGCAACACCCATCAGCCCTTGCCAGCGGCAAGGGACAATGAGAACTGTAGCTCAACTGTATATGGAAGACTACAAGCTACTCTCACCTGTGGTTGGTCAGTCAGTTTGTCCAGAATCTATCTGCCTTAAATTCAGGCTTTAAACAGCAGTTTAAGCTGCAGAGATTAGCAGTTGCCTGTGTTTATGCTCATCATAAGAAAAGCTTCACACAATAATTTCTGCAGTCAAGTGCTAATAAAGGCAACCAAGCCAGGTGTGAGATCAGTTTACCAAAGAGGAAAGATACATCTATGGTCATAAAGCTATAAACCATTCTTATTGCAAACACAAATGCAGACCTTCTTCCTTTTAATGGGGCTCAGTTTTATCTACTCCCACTTTGATGACTTCATCCCAGTTGTGTAGGGATGGGGGAGCAACAGAAGCAATTCGCCCCAGGCGGCTATGTTGTTGGGGCATCCCGGCTAGGAGCCATGCCCCTGTGCGCTGTGGCCCTGCCCCCACACACTGTGGCCCCACCCCCACACACCGTGCCCCGCTCCCATACCCCTCCACACACTCCAAGCTCCACCGCTGCTTTATCCTGAGCCTAGGTTAGCCATTGATGCACCACTGAAAAAGAGGAAATGCATTGGGTTCACATAGAATTGGAATACGTGCTAACTTACAGATGGAAATCTAGGAAGAATTACATTAATTTTAAAAGAAATGCCATCCATTTCCCAGTAGCAGGGAAAATTGCTGAGAGTCAGCATGGTATAATGGTTTGAGTGCTGAATTAGGTCTCCAAAAGACTAAGGTTCTGAATCTCTGTTCAGCCATGTAAATCCACTTGGTAAATTTGAGCAAGTCACACTCTCTCAGCCTTTAACAGTAGTTCTCAGCCTTTGGTCCTCCCAATGTTTCAAACTTAAACTCCCAGGATCTCTGACCATTGGTTCTGCCAGTGGGATTTCTGAGAGCTGAAGTCCAAAACAACTGGAGGACCAAAGGTTGAGAGCCACTCCCTTAGAGGAACATCTTCTGAAAAAAAAAAATTGGGAATAAATCTTACCAAGGACATCCTATGATCGGGTTGCCATAAATTGTATTCTACTTGGAGGCACATAACAAAAACAACACAACAAAGGAAGACTGTGACAACCTTTGAGCCTGTTCAGCCTCCTGCCCAGGTGCCATGTATTGATTGCCACCTTCAAGACCTTACCTTACAGTTATCTGTCTGTTTCTTCCGTCACCCCTACCCTCCTGCCCCCAAGACACCAAAGATATGTATGGAGCTTGTTTGCTGGAGTTTGGAAAAGTGGAAAAAGCAACAGATCTCTTTCCCACAATATAACATTTGGACAGAAAGGGTCTATTTCTGTCTAGGCATCGCTTGCTGGTGCCACTAAATGGATGATTCATGTCAAATTCAATAAGCAACTTTCATCCCCAAGAAGCATATTTAAATTGCCTTTGTGTGTATTTCAAAAAGCTACTTGACTTCTTTTTTCAAAAAAAATAATGTATCTGTTTTTTATCTATAGGGAAGAAAATTCTCTTAAGGCCCAGGGAATCCCAGACAAATGAATAACACCAGAAGAAATTGCATTTTTGAGCAGTTGGTGTATTAGCCAATATTTAACACTAGGTAGATTAGAGCTACAAAAACAGTCATAGACAAGGTTGTGTCCCATTGCTTTTAGACTGTATTTACTGGGACTTTTTTTTTTAATGCTCCAATTCAAGTAACTTGGGCCAGAAAAACAAGACAATATCTGCTGAATAGCAGCCGTTTGTGATGGTGAGGTGCCAGACTAGGCCTCAGGGTGCTTGAACTTGACAAGACATAAATCCTTCCCTTAGAGCAAAGCAGTTTCAGGCTGAACATGAATGAGTGGGTAATTTTAATGCTTCCCCTGTTTTGCCACTTTTCTACTGCAATCACCAAATGGCTCCCAACAAAATAGATTTTTTTTAACCACTTGCATTTCTTTCCCACCTTGTCTCCAATGAGCCCAAGGCAGCATATATGACTTTCCTTTGTCTTCACAACAACCCTCTAAGGTAGACCAGGATGAGAGAGACAAGAACTGGCCCATGCTCACCCAGTGAGTTTCAAGGAACAGAGGGGAAGAGAATCTAAACCTCCCAAATCTCAGAATTTGAATCTTTCAAAACTCTACAAGAATTTGGAGGAAGAAATTGGCAGAGCAGGGAAATAATTAAATATTTCTTCCCCCGTTGGTTTGTGTGACAGGCTGTTATTTCTCTGTCAGATTGGTTTGGCAGTTCCACTCTAATAAGGTACCCTGTCAATATCACTTAGTCCTGACTCCACTCTTTTATCACCACCTTTATATAACAGGAATAGGGTCTAAGTGTTCACTCTGAATTAAAGAGTTTATTTAAGGTAGTGTGTGCTCTTTGTTATCAGTTACTTTAGATAATTCAGGTGAACTCAGTAGTTATAAAATAAACTGTAGCATTTATTACAGTAACATTGGAAATAAAGTATCTTGTTAGAGTGCATGTATAGTACAGTGTTGATACATTAAACCTTTCAAACTTCTGATAGACTCTGACAATAACATCCAGCCTTAGATACTAGTTCTTTATTCTTTTCCCCAGCTGTTTAACCACAATTCATCCTCCCTCTCTAGCCAAGAACTCACTGAAGGCTCAAGACATACAGAAACCTCCTTATATAGAATTCCTCATATCCATAAGCCCCTCCCATGTATTTCACTGCGCTGAGTGTCATTCTTGAGGTGCTATCCTGTTGCCTAGCAACCCACCATCAAGTTGCACTGGCATTTGTAATAGTTAACCCCCCCCCCAAAAAAAAACAACTTCATCACAGTTGGGGAGGGAGGGTGCTTTAAATTGTCTTTTCCCAAAACCATTGTGACCTAACAGAAGTAGAATTAGAAATCTCATTCAGAGGTTGGAAAACTTTCTTTTGGAACTGTATTTGCTATAATCTCCCAGCTAGCATGGGCACTGCATTTGAATTAGGAAAGCTTTTGACTACAGCTCCCCAAATCCACCAACCAGCATGGGCACACCATTTACAGCTTTGGAAGAATATTATGGGATATCTAGCCCCTTGTAGTTTATCCAAGTTATGTTTCCAACTGCATGCATTTGCATATCTCATACAGATCTGTCCTGAAATGCAAAAAAGCAAGTCTTCTCAGGCCAGGTGTTTCATGAACACGGGGGCTTGCCCTCTTAACCACCCTCAGTCATCTGTGCTGTATTGGTGAGCCCCTCCTCAATGGTTACCAAGATTTGCTTCTCCATGTAAGAGAGACAGTTGCAACTGGGATCAAAGCTTCACAAGCCCTTCTGTATATAGGGCAGCTGGTTCAGTCTTGACCTTCTGACAAAATTAGCTGAAAATGTCTCAGGAACACAGCATGGGACAAATACAGCAGAGATCAAGATAGAGCTTGGTGATTCTTTTTGGAAACTAAAAATGAGTTGTAGTCCAAATAAGTAACTTTTCCAAGCATTGAGTGATGGTAAAAAGCAGGTGATCAGAGAAGGAGAAATTGAAAACTGTGGGTCCTGAATATCATCGTGCACCAGCCTGGTGCTCTCCAGGTGCCTTGGAGCACAATTTGCGTTTTCATGAGCTTAGTACACATGGCTACTGAATGCTTGAATAAGGCTACTGTATATGGGAATTCTAACATAAAGGTCATTCCTAGTTTACATTCCCCACTACTTGCCTCGCCAGGCATCTTGAATGTAGAAGAAATCTGAATCCAGTATTTTCAAATATTTCTTCACAGCTCTTAAGAGCAAAATTTTTGTTAGATTATTCTGCTCCCTGTTGGATTCAGGTATAGTGCATTAATAGTGCTGTGTCTCTGGAAAGGCAATCCAACATCTTCCTCTTTGCTTGGCTGAGGGTCAGAATGATGGTAGTTGTAGTCCAACACATCTGTAGGGCCTCAGGTTGAAGAAAGCTCTCAGACTGAATCACAGTTTTCTCAAAAACATGGGGCCGAGGGCTCTCAATTTACATTTATTTTGGATACGCAGACTCAAAAAGACATGAATCTGGACTAATCACACACACGCGCATGCACGCACACACGCACACACACACGCACAAACACATGCTCACAAACTAGGTTTGGGTGAGATTGCAGTTTAAGAGCCAACACATAGCAGTTACAGTACATTCTGGAAATCTTGCTGTATACTTTCAGAATCTTTTGTTTACATAACTATATTAAAGTATAGTCATTAGTCAAAGAAAAAAGAAATCCTGGTTCATTTACATGAGGGATAAGGAAGTGGAAGACATGGTAGGGATAGAAGCCACTGCTGTGAATCCAGGATTTACTTTTACACGTAATAGTAAATTAGTTAATGTCAGATTTATTAGTCATATATAGCCCACCCTTCCTCCAGTGAGCTCATGGCAGAGTACACGGCTTTCTTTTTCCTCCTTTGCTTAGCCTCATAACAATCTTGAAAGGTAGATTGGACAGAGTGGCCAAGATTCTACATTGCCCAGCATAGTGCAAGCATTCTATGGGCAGAAGTCATCTATGGCTTCTCACCTACCATACCTCCAGGTCTCACAATTTTGCTGTGATGGACTCCTTGGATCCTCATTTCATGGCTGACAGAGATTAAGGGTGAGGGGTTTGTAGAAGTGTAACATCTTTCACTGAGACCCAACAGATTTAGAGTAACACTGGGAAAGGAAACTGAGTACGTACACACACGTCTCATGGCCACAGTCTTCCAGCAGATCTCAGTGGAAGATATTATTGGTCTGTCTCTTGTTATGAGGCATAGCCAGATGCTTCTCTAATCCTCCACCCTGTCCGCAAACCATGAACTGGCCTTTCAGGGGGTCCATCACAGCAAAACTATGAGTCCAGAGGGGATTTGGTGGCCATGGAGAGTGGTAGTGAATACCAATCTCCTCAATGAATATAAAAGATGGCATTCCATATGTGTATGTCACAGACAGGATGCCAACTAGCAAGTGATCTGCCCAAGGTCAACTACAGAATTTCCTAACTTGGTGCAGATTTGAGCCTGGATCTCTCACAGCCCAGCCCAACAGTCTAACCTCGACATTGCACTGCCGTATTTATTGTCCCCTGAAGAAACAGGGCTGAGCAACTTGGGCAGAGCTGAAAGCCAGGCTTCTGCTCCTGGCATCTCCAGATACTGTACAAACTCCATCCTGCCTGACCCCATGAAAGAACAAAACAAAACTGGAAGTACCTGGAAGCCTATTTCAGGTTTGAATGGAAATACATGGCTGATGTCCTGTTCAATACTTATGAGATCATTAAGCTGAAAGTACAACTTCATAACTTTTGGATTCATATTTACTGTCATTAATTACCAAATATGACCCCAAAAACTTACCTGTTACCCCAAGCAGCACCCCAAACAAGGGATTGCCAAGGCACTGCAGATTGGGGCTTTGGGAAATTAGGACTGCAGGGCTGTCCCAGTCACAGGGAGCCTTGAGACAAGCAGCTGTGACAGGACCCTGAGGAGTCTCTCCAGCTGCTCATCTCAGTTCACCCACAACAGGGAGAGACTTGTGGTCATATCCCAGCACCCCTGACCTGGAGTGCCTTAGAAAACTTCAGTTAGGGTGCTGCCTAGTGTAAGAGGTAGTTTTTTAAAGGTGGCATCAGCAGAAGCAGCTACAATGCCAGAGCTGCATTGTCCTAGTGTCTGACAATGCAGGATCTTGGCCAGTAATTTTTGGTGATTGTTAAACACTACACAATTGTGGGGGGGGGGCGGTTTGCTGTGATCTATTTGAAAGGCAAATTGTCACTTCTGAATGCTTCTTGGAAAGGCAATTTTCTTTCCTTTTTTTTTTTTTTGGCCAGAAAAATGGGGTGAGAGTAGTTGAAAATTTATCATCTCAGTTGGAACTGGAGTGGCCATCTCTCCTACTTCATAGCCCTCTGTTTGAAGACATCCTCCATCTGAAGAGCTGATCATTCCAAGTACGCTTGAGTTATAATCATGAGAATGGAACATGAGGACTTAACATTGTACTCCAACATACATTCATTACAAAATAGTTTTACCCTGTTCTTTATCTGGAAAGCCTTCCAGATTTACAGTAACACCTGAGCAGAAAACTGAGCAGGTCCATATAAATTCCTTGGGCCACAGTCTTCTGCACTGTGGTAGTCTGGATGATGTTTCTGTTTCAAGTAGAGTGATTGTTTAAAGGGATGTATCTGTACTGTTAGTGTTAGATTCCTTTTCTTTCTTTCTTTTTTTTTCAAACTATATGCATACAACTAAAATGTGTATATTTGGAAAATGCACACAAACACACTTGAGTAATCAGAAAAGATGCAGTAATATATGTAGATTAAGTTTTTTAAATACATCAAAATGTACACTTTAGGAAAAGTGTGTACCAAGATATTCAGAAATGTCTTGCAGCCCAGGCCAGAAGTGGTATAGAAGAAGAAAATTGGAGCAATTTTAGGAATGGAAATCCCAACTAAGCATTTGCAAGAATTTCCTAATTGGGAGAGATACTTGAAAGTGGAATAGATGAGCTTAGAAGATAGTGAATGCTGCTTCATTGGATGTTTTCAAACAAAGACTAAATGGACATCTGTCAGAGATGCTTTAGCTGTGGGTTCCTGGATTCCCCTGGCAAGATGTTGACCTAGAAGACCTTTGCGGTGTGTCCCAATCTATGATTCTGTGCAATGTAGCAAACTGAAATGGACAGATTTTCACACTCCTGCCCTTTCCGGTTTTTTATCTAGATTCACTTCTTCTGAATAGAAAAGAGACAGGAACCATCTCCTGGTCAGTTACCACTTGGTAAGTACTTGTTTACTGCTTTCACCTCCGATGAGTGTAATGGATCTCTTAGCAAAGCATGCCTGAGCATATTCAAGGGATTCATTCTAATCTACTTAAACTGTCGTCCGGGATCAAATAAGCAATATCTTGACTGAAGTGATATTACTGTTGCATGCCTTCAAGTTGTTTCTGTCTTCTTGTGGCAACCCTAAGGTGACCCTAATCAGAGGGTTTTCTTGGCAAGGCTTGTTTTGAGGGGGTTTGCCATTGCATTCCTCTGAGGCTGAGAAAATGTGACTCCCATGGCTAAACAAAGATTTGAACCTTGGTCTCCCAGAATGGTAGTTCAACACCCATACACTACACCACACTGACTCTCCTTAGCCACAGTACTGGCTACCATATCTCTAACACAGTTGCTGCCGCCACCACCACTAGTCTCTCTAATTAAATCACAGCATCCTCTAAACATTTGGAAATGAGAGAAAAAAATGTATGTATCACACATACTTTTAGATGACTGTTTATCCCCTCGAGGTGCCCAGGAGTATATTGTCCATTTAATAGAAGCACATAAATCAGGGTAAAAACTTTTTATAAAATAATTGACGGTAATAGGAACCATTTGTTTAAATAACATCTTCCCCATGCCCCAGAGGTGTAATAAAAGTTAGATTAATTGAGAGGCTTTTATATCTCTCTGTGAAAACTAAAGGAAGAGTTCTTGACGCCCATCATTTGGGAAAGTTACTGATTCTGTGGACACCCCCGGCTACTATCCAAATATTCTGTTCCAGGAAAAAAGGCACATTTAATATGACACCCCCTCTCCAAAAGAGGACAGAGGGAGATGAGAACTATTTACTTAAACTGTGAATTGAACTAGCTAGTGTGAGATTCTGACCCAGATAGGATCCTCTCTCTCTCCCACCCCCAGCCCATTTCCTTTGTATCTTCTGTTTCAACATAATCTCCCCCATTGTGATAAAAGTTACGGAAGGCACATTCTTAATCCTGGGTTAAAGATTCCTGAATCTATTCTTGCCCTTGAGAATAACACTTCAAGTCAGGAAAGAAAATATCATAAATGTGCAAAAGCTGAATGCAGCTGTGGAGCAGAAAGAACTCGGGAGTTCTGCATAGGGTCTATGGCCAAGATTCGGATCACGCTTAATACCAGATCAGGGTTGCCAGCTGACCAGAAAATAGCCTGGTCTGTTCTTGCACATCTAATATTGATATAATGTTAAGCAGAAGACTGGGAAAGCTTTGTTTCCTATGGCATAAACCTAAGTAGTATTATTTGCTAGCTAACATCTGCAGATTACGAGAGGTATGGTGACACAGACCAGTGAAACATGTGGCAATCTTAGTAGATGGAACACCTTGAACAGACAAGGTGTACCTTTCCCTCCCAAAAAGAAACAACAGAGAAGTAGGCATTTTTTTAGTCACCTAGAACCAAGACCTGACACAATATACAATAAAAAAAATACAATAAAAATTCCCTTACATGTCATATAATAAAATACAGGATACAGGAGCACAGTCACAAATAAGATGAAACCCAAAGGCTTTCATTACAATCAAAGTTAGAAAGAGATAAGGCAAGATCAGGCAACACAGAAAGCCCAAGTGAACAAAACAGTTGTTGTTAACTGCTGTCAAGTTGGCTTTGATTTGCAACAACCCTATCAATGAGAGACTTCCAAGCCACTCTTCTCAGATCTTGCAGATTCAAGGCTGTGGCTTCCTTGGTTGAGTCTATCCACTTGCAATGTGGTTTTCACTTTTACTTCTTATATAAAAGATCATAACGAACACAGACGGACCTACCATTAAGCAGAGTGAGAAAAACATCTCAGGTGACAGATGCATGGCAGTAGTGGCAGCAGGCACTGGGCTATAGTGTTTGAGCTCTCCTTCTACTACAGAGCAAACCAGTTTATGCTCATGAACTGTCCTGAATCCCTGGAATTAGCCTGCTGTATCGGGGTAGTGCAGGAAGCCATACCATCAATTGCCAGCACAATCAGCTTCTGTACAGGGGGGATACCACCTTAATTTTTGCCTCAGGCAACAAAATATCTTCGTCCAGCCCCCTGCCATCAGGGGGCCATCGGGAGGGAATTCCACAAAGAGAAGCTGCTACTGAAAAGCCTTTGTTCCAAGCCCATTCTAATAGATCTGAATGGAGACAGCAGGTAAAGGAAAGGCATGGTCAATATTAAAAACCTATCCTGTGCTCTGGTTCTTCCCCCATCCTTCAAAATCCAGGCTTCACTGTCAGCACACCCTCTGGTCTGCTGGTGTCACTGGTGAATGCCAGGTCAGTCACCCATCCATCCCACTGCTCAGCAGTCTCCTTGCCTGAGCTGGCTGAGGTGGTCTCAGAAGCGGTGCTGGAGCATCCAGGATAGTGGTTCTGGGGGACTTCAGCATCCATGCTGAAGTTGTCCTTATTGGTCCAGTTCAGGACTTCATGGTTACCGTGGCAACCATTGGGCTGTCTCAACACATCACTGGACCAGTACATTACGGTAGGACATACTTTGGACCTGGTCTTCGCTGTTGGGAGAATGAATAATGATTTGGCTTGGGGGGCAGCGGGATTCCAACATCCTCCTTGTCATGGCCAGATCACTTCCTCGTGAAGTTTGGTTTGGGGGTAGCAGACTCTCCCTGCAGAGATGGGAGACTGATTAAGTTGGTCCACCCTAGAGATTTCTGGAATCTGAAGTGTTCCTGGATACTCTGGGGGATTTTCCAGCTGACAAAGCTGGTGATTTGGTCTCACTATGGAACAGTGAGCCCAAATGGTGAGATAGAAAGGGCCAATGATGCAATTGCTCCTAAGTGCCCAATCCAGTGCTGTGGAGCCTGCAATTCACATTGGTTTACAGAAGTCTCACGTGCAATGAAACAGGCTGGGTGATGAGTGGAATGCAAGGGCCATAGGTCATGGAGCAAATATGAGCAGAAACTGGTGAAGATTCTTCACTATTGCCTATTACGTGGCAGTGAAACCAGCTAAAAAAATCTTACTATTCCTCAGTGATTGTATCCCTATCATACCACCCAGCGGAATGATTCCAGCTGGTAAGGAGCTAGACATGGGATCAGACTCAGAGAAGAAAGAGGTTGAACCCTTAGTTGCCTGCTGTGGCACTTTGAAGATAAGATCACTTGTATCTGCTCAAAGTTTGATGCCCCACTTACTTCATAGTCTGCAGAAGTGTCTGGTGTTCCATCTGATCAATTTTGATTGGATCAGTTTCAGTTGAGTCCTAATGATGATGTGGATAAGATTATTAAAGCCCACAACAGGTAAGCTTAACACTTGCCCCTCTTTACTAATAAAATCTAGCAGGGGTGGATTGACCAGGAGGGTTTAATCCATATCAGGGGGATGTGCCTGCTGCCTTGAAGGAGGTGGTGGTGTGTCCACTCCTGAAGAGGGCCTCCCTAGACTCGGAGACATTTGACAACTCCTGTCCTGTTGCAAGTATCTCACTTTTGGGCAAGGTGCTTGAGCGTGTAGAGGTTGGGCAATTTCAGGCATTTCGTTGAGGATGCAGATCATCTAGACTCACTTCAGTCTGGTTTCAGGTCAGGGCACAACACTGAAATGGCATTAGTCTCTCTGACTGATGACGTACTCTGGGTGAAAGATGGGGAGAGTGCTGGCCTGTTGATCCTTTGGGATCTCTCAGTGGTTTTTGATACCATTGATAAGGTTATCTTACTGGGGTGGCTCCATCAGATGGGAGTAGAGGTACTACCTTGCAGTGGTTCCACTTCTATTTTGGGGACCAGTTCCAGAAGTTAGCTTTGGGAGATTTGTATTAAGCCTCATGGCCACTTAACCAGAGTGCCACAGGGTTCTATCTTCTCTCTCAGGCTGTTCAATATATATATGAAGCCACTGGGGGAAGTCATAAAGGGGTCAATGGAAGCTCTGTGGATTGATGGTTTTCAGATCCAGGAATGGGATAAGCTACCTGCATTGGATGGGGATACTCTCTTTCTGAAGAAGCAGACGTATAGCTTGGGAGCAGATCCATCTTAGATCAATCTTTGTCACTGGTGGACTCTGTGGCTCAGAATGCTTGGGACCAGCTCAGACTGTCCCACCAGCTGTAGCCTTTCCTAGAGACACTTAGCCATGATGTCGCTATGCTGGTAACTTCCCAATTAGACTACTGCAATGCACTCTATATGGGGCTGTCCCTGAAGACAACTCAGAAACTGTAGCTAGTGCAAAATGCAGCAGCCAGACTGCTGACAGGAACATCATATAAAACCCATATAACACTTTGAATTCAGCCCACAGCCACTGAAGTAAGGTGAAGATAAAGGCAGAACATGAGAGGAAGAAAGGAACAGAACAAACAGAAAGGTGTATTTTTTCCCCCTGTTCCTTATCAAATGCCACATGATACTTCACACCAAGAGACTGTCCTTTTCCTTGAGGGCAGAGCTGCACTTTCATGAAGATTTTGCAGAGTGGCAGGGTCCCCAAGTGATGTAAGGGATGGGGCTCCTTCCCTGTTCATGGCTGTATAGAAGAGAGAATTTCAGCAGGTGTTGCTTATCACACAAGCAACAGGTGCTAAAATTCTATCCTCAGCACAACCAGGGGTAGGCAACTGTCAGAGGTTAGGGAGCTTCTGTTGCCCTCCAGGAGAACTTTAAGGGCCACGCAATGCAATTAATTTTGCCCCTAAGTGCCCATTAGAGGGTATGTTGCATTCCCCCCCCCTTTTAAGCTCTGAAGAGACTCTTTAAAAAAATGGAAGTGACCTAAAAATAACTGCCCCTTTTAAAAAAAAATCTCTTGGCCTAAAATGGCACAGGAGCAAAAATGTGGTAAAAATGCACATCATACCCCCTAGAGGTTATTGGAAAGGGAGGTTGAATTTTTTTACAAACTTTTTGACCCCTGTGGGGCCCCCAAAAGGCCCTGTAATGATTAAAGAGACAGGAGCCCTGTATCTGATTTCACTTGGCAACCCTACAATGTGCACGTGCATTTGGCTTTAATTTGTGAACCAACCATCTAAAAGTTCACCCTTTAAATAATAATAATAATAATAATCAGTAGATTTGCCAGATTCTCCCTCACTGCCTTTACATCCACTGCTGAATCTGCAGATAATGAGTCTGTGCTTTTTCATGTTTTTTCCCTCCTGTGGTTTGTCTACTTCCTCCACCTGCTTTGAAGAGATTGAGACAGCAGATACAAGAAGAGCACCAAAAGAACTGAGGTGGGGATGGTGAGGAAGAAGTTGCAGTAGCTTTGTATCCTAATGTAACACTAAATATAACAGAATCAGAAGTGAGATGCCTGTTTAGCAGTTGCAGAGAACATGAGGCAAAAGGGGCAGCTGTACTCATGTCCTGCTTGGGGGCTTCCCATAAGCAACTGGTTGACTTCTGTATAAAGGGAACATTGGACTAGATAGGGCTTTAGTCTGATTCAGCATTGTGCTTTCCATGTTCTTAAAGGGAGAAGAGGGAACCTCCAGGTTTTAAGGTGGCAGCCTCATAAACCCAGTTGTATAGCTGCTTCGTAGCCATCATTGTCTCTTGCACAGCGAAAGGCCTCCACGGAGCATCCAGCAGCAGTTCTGCAACTAATTTCTGTGGATTATGAGATTATTGCTAATATCTCATCTTCAAAAGAATTCCTTTTAAGCTTTTGCAGCTGCAGGATGATACTTGGATTCATTCCTGTGGCCACATGCTCATGAACATTTTTTCATGTGAATGGCTTTATCCATGTGTTCGTCCTGTGGGCTGCAGATGAATTCTGGGAGCTGCCATCCCTGTATTCATGTGAGTATGGGGATGAGTCACTTGTACCAATCCTTTTGATGTGGATGGAGCCACAAGAATCAGCCCAAGAGAGATTTTTGCAAGTTGTTTTGCTGTTGGGAGCAAGCTCTGAGGGCAGATCCAGACCAGAACTCCATGGGCTCATTCCTGGGGAAAGCAGTGTGCAAGAGCATGGGAAGGGTCTCAAGAGGAAGCCAGCAATGTGAAGAGGCATATTATTCACCAACAGCTGTTTGACCCAGTGAAGGAGATCCTTGGCCTGAAGCATCCCATAGACTTGAATCGCAACCACTGAAAGTGCTATAAAAACACACATCTACGCCTCTTAATTAGAATTGTGTTATAAGAAAATACTTACCACTGCTATGTTGTTGTTGTTGTTGTTCTGTGCCTTCAAGTTGTTTCCAACTTAAAGTGACCCTAAGGCAGATCTATCATGGGGGTGTTCTGGACCTGGGAGCACATGATGGGTCCAAGGTCACCCAGTGGGTATCCATGGATAAGCAAGGAATCAAACCCTGGTCTCTAGTCCAACACTCATACTACTACCTCATGCTGGTTCTCTCCACCGCTATCTATAATGTTTAGATCAAAGTTGTTGGTTGGGGGGACAGCCTTCCAGGGACTATGTCAAAATGCAGGTAGGAGAATGATGTTCAAACATCCTCTTTTGTCTCAGTGTGTGTGGAAACTAGTACTTGATTCAAGATATCGTTCCAATGCACTAGCTTTTCTACATGTATGTTGCATAATGTGAACCTTTCTGCATGAAGGGAGTCTCTGGGTCCTTCCAAATGAAGCTTTTGCTGTGCAGTGACCTGCCTCTTTTATGGAATTGTACAGTGAAAACTAGGGGTCACTGGATTCAGTGGTATTTATTCTTCATCTGCTTCTTTGTTCTCTTATTTTCCAGGGGCAAATTCATTAAGGAGAGCTGGGCCTAAGAGCATCATGCTGCTTGAGACAAGGTCAAGACAGAATACCCAATCTACCAATAGAAACTAACTGTACTGGCAGTTAAATCTTACTAGTAAGGACAGCGGAAGCTGCTCTGCACTGAATCAGACCGTTAGCTCCTCTAATCCAGTTCAGGTATATCTTGGTTAATGAAGTGGATGGGTTCCTGGCCATTACTTCTTCAACCAAAAATTTAGTATGAAAGGCATAAGATAGGAAGAATAGGAATAGTTTCCTGTACCTCAAAAAAGAAGAACTTGAACACACTTCTATGCTCTTTTTTGAGGGTGGAGGGAATATGCTGGATGTATCTGGTGAGGCAGTGTTACCCTGTGAATTGGGGGTCCTGGGAGGGGCGCCCAAACAACGAAACAACAACAAGCAAAGATGGGGAAACTAACTGGAGCACTCTCTTGGCTAATGAGAGGCAGGGTTACTTAGTGGGGATCTTTTACCCTACGTCTACAATGTCAGGTCAGTGAGCAGTCAGGCAGTTCAAATAGCAATTAAGATTTATTAAGACCATCATTAATAAAAACACAAACACACTCCTAACTAGAATAGGAAATAGAGTTTTTGGGGAATGGGTGATACGTCACCAATCCTGCAGTCCTGGGGAAGCCAATGGAGGGTAGAAGGACTCGGCGCGGCAGCCAAGGGGAGCTCGCAGAACGAGGCGGCAGCAAGGCAGGAGAGCAGTCCGAACGCTAGTCCATTGGGCAGTCCGAGGAGCTCTCGGAACTGGGAGTTTTTATCAGGGAAAGAACGACCATAGCCTAGTCTGGTCTTGGGCGAAAACAATAAGTTTTGGGTTGGAGACGATGCCTCCAAAAGGTCAGAATTTACATGATTGAGTTACGTTCCAAACTGAAAATGGTATGGCCGGTATGTAAATACAGCTAGCTCGGCAGTTAAGCACTTAGCTCACCAGGTTGTCCTCTCAGGGCAGAGGGTCTCTTTGTTTATCGCGCATTGGTAATGAGGGTGTTTGTTTCAGGAGGTCCCCTAAAGCAGATCTGGCAATCTCTGGCTTGGTTTGGTGTGAGCAGCAAATAGTAGCCATGCCTAGCTTCGCGCTTGTTCAGTGGCCTCACAAACACTTGGCTGGTGGCAGAGTAGGGCCGAATTGTGATATCAAAATGATATCTTTGGTTCACCAAAGGCCAGGCCAGTACACGGTGGTAACAGCAGACTTATCTCCTTTCCCCTTTTCTCTCTGTTTTGCTGTTCAAGCATGCTTAGTAAAGGATTCTGAAGGTAGCTGCTGTTTCCCTTACCTGTTGTAGGCAGGCACACATGACTGCAGCTAGAATCCCATTTTGTCCGAGTACAAGTTTTGTTGCACTGCTTACTGAAGACACCACTGCAATCTGACAATAAAAGCCTGTGTTTCTCCAGCTCTCCTTCATTGTCCTCCCAGCACTACTGCCACTTAAAAAACTTCTAGCTAAACAGAGGACAACAGAGGACAAGAGGACAACTGAAGTATGCCTGTATTACAAAGTCTGACTGGCATTAATTGCTCTCTAGAGCTCCAGGAAAGGGTTCTTTCCTCACCCAATCTGGAAATCCGTGATATTCCCTTGTAATCTCCCATCCAAGTATAGTACTAACCAGGCCTGATCCCTGCTTAGCAAGACAGGACTGAGTGGGATCTAAGTGGTGGAGCACCCCTTCCACAAGCCTTAACTTCTGCTGATCTGAGCAAACGATTTGTCTCCCTAATGCAAGAGACATGTTGTATTGCAACACCTACCAGCCCTGGCTGCTATAAGCAAGGGTGAAGGATTCTTGGAACTGTGGTCCAACAGTGTTTGGAGGATCCCATATTCTGCCACACTAGATGGGGTGGGGAAGAAGCAGACCAAATCTGCAGAGAGTGAACAGTGGCTGCCTTTCCTCACTCTGACACTTAAAAATGCATGGCTATTCTCTGGTTTTAAATACTGTATGGCAAACTTGCCTGTGCAGAACAAGGAGAACAGATAAAGCTAGCAACCTTAGCCATGACTTCCTGAAAAGGTAATAGAAATGGATGCCGCTGTCTGCTTTCGTTTCCTTATGTTTCATATTTCTTTCCAGCCTTAAATTTGGTTCATCTCAAACGATGAGGGGCTTTTTTTAAGTTTGCACAAAAATTGTATGCCTTTTTGTGTATGTTTCCCCTGATGTGTGCATTGTTGTAATTTTTTTTTATTTTTTTTGCCTAATGCAAACATTTTGTGGAAGCACTTTTCTTTATCCAGTGCATTTTAATGGTTGTAATAAATATATAATGTTTAAATGCATTTTTGACTGGAGAGGTTGACTACAAAATTCAAAGAAACCCATATCTTGAAGAATAAAGAAGGAGCAGGTGAGAGCGACTGGGGCATTTTTAAAGCAGCTGAAAAAGTGGAACGAGAGAGAATTAATTAGGACTGTCCCTGCCAAATCAGGACAGTTAGAGGGTGTGTATTCTGCTTAACAGTCAGCCTAGCATATTGCCTATTGCCAAAGTACACGGAGGTTGATGTGGATATGACAGTCTGATCATCCACAAATTTGTCAAATCCCGTTTTATTTCTCCAGAAGCTCTTTCTGGCCATTAGTCCAAAAATATAAGCAACACATTTCAAAGGGAAGAGTAAAGTGCAGTTCTTTGCCGTGCAAAGGAACCTGCTTCCTCCACTACACCATGCACCCTCCCCAGCGTGCCGCTGATGGGGGGAGATCTTGCAGCACATAAGGAGCATTGAGCACCAGCCATCCAGACTTCCCTTCTCTCTCTCCCTCATTTTCCCTGCCACCCTCTCTCACCCTCCCCCCCCAAAAAAAATCCCTTCACATGAGCTTTTGATAAAGCAGCTCTGTCAAACAAGGGCTGAATAAATCACGATGTGTTACCAAGAAACATTACAGCTTTTAAAACAACCACCATGGCATTCTACCCCACAGACCGATGAGCCGGGGGATGCCAGATCCCTGACGCTCCGCAGCCACGCTGGAGCCAGCGCACATCTGGAGTGCAGTAAACGTACCCAGAAGCAAGAAAGCAGCTCTGTCAGGGTCAGGAGTACAGAGAGCGGCTGCTGACACCAGGCGCCACCCCAAAACCCACATGCATTTCCTTATGTAAACACATGTAGGCCAAGAGGCATCCACAGTCACCTTTCTCCAAAGCAAGCCCCATAAAACCGCCAGCAAAGTGAGGAACAATGTCACTATTATTGTTTAAGAGGAATTCCTCCCAAGCAAGAAAGTAAAGCTGGGCTGCCTATAAGAGAATCTTTTTTGGAAAAAAGAAAAGAAAAAAGCAGACACAAAGAGAAAGAAAGGAAAGAGGAAGGAAGGAAGGAAGGAAGGAAGGAAGGAAGGAAGGAAGGAAGGAGGGAAGGAAGGAAGGAAAGAAAGAAAGAAGGAAAGAAAGAAGGAAAGAAAGAAAGAAAGAAAGAAAGAAAGAAAGAAAGAAAGAAAGAAAGAAAGAAAGAAAGAAAGAACGAACTAGGGCGGGGGAATAGCACATTCTTTTCCTGTGTCCCTGGTTGTGAGCAGATTCTGCATGTCTCCACAATACACAATTGTATCAATTTCATAACACTTTAATTGTCATGATTCTATTCTATGGAATCCTAAAACTGGCAGTTTTGTGACTTTCTTAGACTTCTGTACCAGACAGCCTTAATGCTGTTCAAAGAAGTTCACTGGAGAGTTTTAAGTCCCTTACTAGAATACAAATCCCAAAATTCCAGAAGATGGAGCCATGGCAGTTAGAGTCAAAATGCTATCATTGTTCAGTCTGGATGCACCCTGAAGTTGCCCTGTTTAGTTTATTTTAGAATCTGACCAAGGAATGAGATAATTCAATAATAGAGCACTGTCTTCTATGCAGAAAGTCTGATGCTCAGTCCCCTGCATCTCCAAATAATGCTAGAAAAACTCTTGCCTGAGACCATGAAGAGTTATTGCTAGTCAGTTGATTTGGACAAGTTCTTTTGGGAGCTACAGTTCCCCAAATCCCTCAGACAGCATAGCTGTGCTACCTAAGAACTTCTAGGAGTGGTCAACGCAAACCTTCTCAAGATCAAGAAAATACTGGCCTTGACAGACTAACAGTCTCATTCACTGTAATCCCACTTCTTACGTATGATGACTCTGCATTTTTCCCCCTGCATAACACTGCAGCATTATTAAGACAGCAACTTCTTATTCACTATTAATTTTTTTAGAGCTCTCTCTCACTTTGTGAAGTTATAAAGGAATCCCATAACACCTTTGAGATAATTCAGAAAAATAAATTTCTAGCACAAGCTTTTGTGGACTTCAGTCCAATGAAGTGGACAGGAGTCCATGAAAGTTTATGCTACAAACTTTTTTGCGTCCCTGAGGTCCTACAGGATTCCTTTATATCTTTTATGCTGAAACAGGCTAGCATGGCAATATCATTGTATGAAACTACTTTGTGAAGTTGCTTTACCTTTTATTATACTTGCCACCATTAGGTACTGTTTTGAAATTTCTTGCTTTCCTGAGTGGCAGGAAGTTCTATAGCAGACTTGTCCACCCTAAGAATCAATTTCACAACAAGATACATTTAGAAGCAGGCTTTCTGAATCTTAGGTCTCCAGATGTTTCTTGGATTAAAACTGATCATCCCTCTCTACTGGCTATACTGGCTGGGTATCATGGAAACTGTGGTTCAGCCATTCTTGGAGACCCAATGGTGAGAGAGGCTGGTTGCAAATCGAAAAACTGTTAATGAACTCAACTCAGAAGTCCATGGTTGCATTCCAAACTGTTTCTCTCCAGCTTCCACCCAAGCAGTTTGGGAATTGTCTTAACAGTTAGCCGCTAGCCATCAGAAGCTAATGAAACAACTTCTTCTAGTCACCAAGGTCCCTTGAGGAGACAGCTTTACCTAGTTGTTACACAAAGAATAATAGAAAATATTGTCTTATTGTTTAGTGAGCGGGAAACTATAAGCTATATTTTAATTGCTTTCATGCATGCAGTGAAGCTCATTGCCAAAAAGAAAAAGTCATCCAACATGATATTTTTGTTGTTATGTGCCTTTGAGTTGAACCTGGTTTAAGATAACCCTATCATAGGGTTTTCCTGGCAAGATTTATTCAGAGGAGGTTTGTCATTGCCTTCTGATTAGGCTGGTTGGCACAAGATCACTCAAAGGGTTTCCGTGATGGAATAAGATTCAAACCCTGATCTCCTGGAGTTCTAGTCCAATGCTCAGAACATTGCACCATGCTGGGTCCCAGGGTGATGATCTAAAGCAGGGATAGGAAAATGTTGTCCCTTCCAGAATATTATTGACTTCAGCTCCCATCAGCCTCAGCTAGCATGTCCAATAGTGTTTGTTTATGGGACCTGTAGTCCCACAAAGAGCCTCCATCTCTGACCTGAAACAAGGTATTAGTAAAAAAATCAAATATTAAAGTCAGGCAATGGCAAGCAGATGTTCGTTACTGTAGTAGTTCATATTGAAAATGCCTAAAATAAACTTTTTTATACGCTCTGGTCATAGTACTCCAAAACTCTTCTAATAGTTATTAGCAGAGGTTTGGAAAGTTTTTTGGGGGGATTACAACTTCCAGAAGTCCCCTCACAATATGGACAACAGGAGCTATAGTCCAAAGAAAGGAATATTTCCAAGCTTTGGAGGGAATGAGAATGGAGAAGTGTCAAGAGGGAGAAATACTTAATTATCTTCTTGTTAGCCACTTTTCTGCTCCCAATCATGCCTTCTGGCTGTTATCCTTTCTGCATATGGTTCAAAATGGAGGTTTACACTAACAAAAACCTTTGCAAGATGGATGCAGGAAGTGACAAGCACTCTTCTCTGTCCCTTTATTATTTTAAAATTCCATCTTCCTAAAACCACTTCAAACACACACACACACACACACACACACTACATGGCATGGACTGTTGTTTAGTGTAAGCCTTGAGCTGCAAGATGGCCTTATTAGTGTCAAGGCAACTGTTGCCAAAGCTGCTGTGCCACCACAAACTAAACCCTGTCCTGGGCCCCACAATATTTTACAACGTGCAACGACAGGATGTGAAGCAGTGCTCTTCAAGAACAGGGAGGCTCAGGCAAGTGGAGATGTTCCCTCAACTGTTCCCAGAAGATTCCTCTTTCAACCACGGACATTTTAAGGATGATACCTGGAAAATAAAAGATGGTTGGGTTGGGTTAAAGAGCTTAGGTTGCAGGATTTTGAGGGATGATTCATAAAACCACTTTCTGCTTGTTGCTGACGTTGGCAAGAAGACCTCAGAAGAAGAACCCATTGTATAATTGTTTCAGCAAGCCTCTGAATACCAGATGTATACCACCTTCCCCTCTTCAGCACAGTGCTGAAGCACACTCACAGCTGTTTTAAAAAGAAAAACAGGAATAGAACTCTTTGTCGACAGGATACCTGGCTAATGTTGTCATGCTCCTGTTAGCACAAAGAAAGAAAGTGCATTTTGAAGCAGCTATTTATTAGTACTTATTATAAGTATTGCTCCATCACCTTCCTGCACAACAGACCCCTTCAAAGCAATGCACAACAAGAGACAAGAAAGACAGGCAGACAGGCAGACAGATAATCAATATCTAATATATAAAAGTCAAAGTTTGTTTGTGTCAGGCAAAGACCTCATATGATTGGCTGCCTAAGAAGAGTCTATGGAATTCTGGGGTTTGCAGTTTAGAGAGGGGGCCTTTAGAATTCTCAGGCAGAGAGCGCTCGGGCCTCAGTCAACTGTGTCTGTCTTGAACAGGCTGGTTGCTATGGAGATGAGGCCTAGCAGCAAGGAGGAGGAAGAAGAAAGTGTATTCTCTCAGGAACCCAAACCCTGCATGTTAATAACTCTGAATACAGATTGAATTGGGAATATGGGGAAAAGTTACAGATACTGGACAAGACAGTTTGGGGGAATTAGAGACACAGGATCCCAAATCTAAGAAGTATCACCTATGAAAAAATAAAATTCCAGGCAACACTGGGTATATATGCTAGTATAAAAATAAAGATGGTTGGCATCGTATTGGTGAAATTATGATGGTTAAGTTGGACTTACATCACTAAGTACTTTTTAGGACACTGCAGAGGTTAGAATGCTCTACAGACTGTGCAACAACTAAAATTCCCTCAAAATCCACCTTTTCTCTGCTTCAGCCCCCTAAACCTGGCCATTTCTTGGTTAGAGGTGGGTAGCAGGAAACAAGCAGTCAGTTATTTTCCTACACCCAGTTGCAAAATCTGCAGTAACCTCCAGAAGACCCACATTAATCCCTGCAGATGCCTGTTTCTATGTATCCAGCTATATATACTATGTAGATCTCCTGCCTCCCCTCTCCACCCACTGGGAAATAGCTGGATTCAGGGGGCTGCAGTTGAGGAAAGGTGAGTTTTGGGGTAGGTCAGACAGGAGATTATGGTGGCTATGCCTTAGTAGCTACATCTCCCAATGCAGGATCTCAGTCATTCTTTAAAAGCAGATTTAAAACAATTTAAAGAGTCAATTTTTAAAACCAAAGGATAGATGAAATAATACCATTTTAATTGCCTGCCACGATCTTAGAATGGAGCCAGCCTGACTTAACTTGGGATGAGAGCTCCTGAACAGAGGTTCTGCAACAGCCCTGTCTTGTGGACTCACTAACCCAGGCCATTTCCACATTAGATTGTTATAGCACTATTATTCCACTTTCAGCATCCTATGGAACCTTGGGGTTTAGGGAGGAGTTTAGAAAGAGTTAACTCTTTCCTCCTCCAATGTAATGTGATCAAAATCAACCTTTACTCACTGCTCTTGGCCTTTTTTTAAAAAAAAGATACACTTCACTGGTGCCACTGAGTCATTGGGACACCAGGGCTCACCCTCTGCTCTGTTCTGCAGCCACTTTCTGACAAGAAGCAGATGTATGTATGTCCCTTCAAGTTCTCCTGTCAATTTATGGTACCTGCATTAGTTTCATAGGGTTTTCTTAGGCAAATATACTCAGAGATAGTTTTGCCAGTTTTTTCCTCTTAAATATAGCCTACAGCACCTGATAATGGGTGATGGTCTCCCATTCAAAGACTAACCAGGGCTGATCCTACTTAGCTGCCAAGACCAAACAGGATTTGGTGCCTTTAGACCCTCAAGCTTATTTAGGCCTCTTAAATGGTCCTAATACTTTTTTTTCTTTTTTTTTGGTACATGGGAAGCCATAGTCCCTTCATTTCACCTTGATTTAGTGACAGCCCCTTTAGCTAAGATTTCTGCTTTAATTTCAGTCAGGAAAGTTTGTGTGTGCCTGAATGACATGCTGTGAGAAACTGTGGCTGGCACTTAAATCAATACTTAACGACAACACCAGGAGCTATTCCTAATTCTCAGGTTTTGCATGGAAACCTCAGAGCCTGGAACAAACCTGAACTGGCAATTCTAATGTGGAGCCATGGACTTTCAAAGGTTCATAGTAGGTCCCCTGGAGTATTATGGGCCTCAGCAAATGCCCAACTACATGGGTCTCTGATGCCACCCAACATTTAGTGAAGAGCTGTTCTCTCTCTCTCTCTCTCTCTCTCAATCTTTCTCTCTCTTTTTGCCTTTCCTTCTAGACCATTGCCTTTCTTTCTTCTTTCCGTATTTTACAGCCCTTGTCCTCCTCATCCCTTTTTTCCACGAGGCCTCTCGGAACTGTGGCTTTCCACCAGGGCATTTTGCAGTCTGGCTGCAATCCACAGCACACTTGGAGACTCCTGCTTCGCCTCACACAGGCACCTCCATGGCTAGGTGGAAGACAAAGTATGAGAGGGTTTTCTACCAGCACCTGCATGTATTTAACACCCCCTCAGAACTGAAGCTGAACAGGATGTTCCAGCATAAGTGATCCTGGATCAGAGGCTTTAACAGGAAACACGTGTGAGAAAAAGGGATGACACTTTAATGAAATAAAAAGCTTTCCTGACTGCATCAGCAGAGCAGATAAAGAGTTTTCCCCCAGCTGTAGAATGAAAGTTTTTCAAGATCAGATCTCATGAAAGTTCCTTTTCTGGACTACAAATGGTCATGAGGCATACTGTCCAATGTTCCACAGACGAAAACCAGAATGCAAGTGGCCAAGTAACATCAGAGTGTGGTCAAGATGGCAAATTTATTTATGAGGAAGATACAAGCTAGGAGAGGCTGCAGCAGTTTGCTTTTGCCTGAGTCTACTGGGAAGAACAAGGTTCTGTTCCCCTGCTGAGTTAAGTGCAAACTGCTTTTGTACTTTGAACTCAATTTGCAGCCACTGAAGTAAGAGGAGGACAAAAGGGGAAGTGGGAGGAGGAGAGGTAAATTGGGACATTTTCTAAGCAGCTGAAAGAGTGGGATGACAGAGGAGTAATCAGGACAGTTTGAGGGGATGATGGTGGTATGGGGCTTCTTGAACCTGTAGTCCAAAAAGGTACTATCCCAAATTCTCTTCAAGAATATCGTTTTATTGTGCATTTTAAAACTACTTATTTATAGTAATGCAGTATGGTTATACCCCTGCAGTTAGGCTTGTGCTGAACTCCTGCAAGGTACCACAGGCACCTGAGTAGTACTGTTAGGCCTTTTCAAAACCTATAAGTAACTAGTAACTAAGCACTTGCATTGATTCCTTCTTGTAGTAATGATAGTGCCACTATGTCATTACGCTTGTAATTCAGGAAAAGAGAGCACAACTCTTTTTGTGAGAGAATTGCAACTTTGAAACATCACTTTCATAGTTAAGGTGTTTATGGCCTCATTAAATAGTGGAGGAGACTATCACATGGTGACTCACACTGCAGCCGCGTGCTCTGCTGTGGATGCAGAGGCAGTGACAATAAGGTAGTGGGAGGAGAATGTCATTTATACCACAGTTCAGTAGCGTGTGGCATTAATTTTATTAAAGACAACTAAAAATGTTTTAATTACTTTCAAGAAATAGGAAATCAAAGCATTTCTTTAAAACAATGAAAAAAAAATAGAACTATGATGTTAAATAACTAGTTTTGGGGGGCAATAGGTGAGATTGGAAGAGATATGGCTGGCAGGTTAGAGCCCTCAATAGAAGCACTACAGACTGTGATGTCTTATTACAAGTGCGACATAAAGTTTCCATGGGCAATGAGGGATTTGGAACCAAGAATAGGAGAGTAACTGAACAAAAGGTCACTGAGTGCATCAGCATGGTTAGTTGTAATTGGAAAAACATGGTTTGTGACAATGGTGGGCAACTGTAGTAAGTCTAGGAGTGAATTTTCTTCCTTAGGACCCTCTGGGGTGTTGCAGACTTTCAGCAATGTCAAAAAAACAAACAAAAACTCTGGTTTTGAGGAACAGATATGTTTTGATGTTAAACAGTTGGGGAGGGAGGCAACCTCTCGGAAAGGATGAATTGCCATCTCAGAGGCTTTCATTAAAAGGAATACACCCCTTGCGGGGAACAGAAAAGTGTGGATTAGGAAAGCTGGAGGGGTTCTCAAAACAGTTCCACTGCTTGCTGGTCCATTTCTGACCACAGTTCAAAGTGCTGGTTGTGACGTTTAAGGTACTATATGGCTCAGGTCCAGGTTATCACAAGAATGATATTCTTCCATATGAATCTGTTTATGTTTTGAGATCTGTTGGGGAAGCCCCTCTCTCTTTCTGAACACTCTCACAGGTACATCTGCTGGGAACACAGGCAAGGTCTTAGTGACTGGTTCAAGGTTCTGGAACTAGGGAGTTCCTAGAGAAGTTATGACTGGCAAGCTCCTGGCCGTCTTTCTGCAGGCAAGTGAAAACTTCTTGGTTTGGGAGATCTTTGAAAAGTGACTGCTCAAAAGGAACAGGCTTTGTATAAGGTTTATTGCCTGTTTTTTTTTTAATATGTATGTTTTTAATTGGTTTTAATTTTATTGATAGTTTGATTACATTTTTTACTTTTGTATGACATATTTTTAAAGCTGTATTTGCTTTAAAAGTTGCAAGTTGCCTTGAGTCCTGGACTGGAAAAAGTGGGTATAAATAAAAAAAATTAAATTTAAGTATTATTATTGGTCACAAAAAAACAGCCTTAAGGGCTTAACTTTGCCCATCCAGCCCTGGCCTATGGTAATGGATCTCAACTGGCTGGCGAGGTGTGTAGGCTCCAGATGTTGTTGGATTTCAGAAGCTCCAGCATGAATGGTCAGTGTTCAGGAATTCTGGGAGCTGAAGTGCACCCACATCTGGAGCCCCACTGGCAGAGTACCACTGGTCTACACCATGATTAGTAGGCAGAGAACCTAAGAATCTGTATCTCAGTAAAGAAAGTTATTATCTTTATTGAACTGCTGGAATCAAAGGCTGAGATAACAAGATTAGCCTACAGCGACTGAGTGAGTGAGCCTGTTGCTGATCTAAGAGGAACCAACTGGTACGCATCAGTTGAGAAGATAGCAATCAAGCAATAATTTCATCAGCTGCTTGGGCTCTTGAATCAGGGAAGTTCTACCTTTGTTGGCCATTTCACAGGGTAACTATAAAATATGGTTGCATCACTCAGCCTTAAGATGTGTTTCTTTTACTTATTTACTTAATGGCATGCCATTACATTCTGCCTTTTTCCCCTAGAGCTCAAGGTGGAATACAAAGGTGGCCTGCAATCTAGAGCCTGGATTCTAGGCACTGACCTGAAGGAGGTCTGCTTGGCTTCAGAATATGCTGCACCATATCGCTTTATGTCATACCCTGAAGATTTGGACACCCATCTCCTTGGCTTAAATAGAATACTGTATCCTTAGGTTCACTTCCCAAGTGCACTTTGCACAAAGGAGAAGTCCCACACCTCTATATAAAATATATTGTCAAAGTGTATATGTCTGTCTATCTATCTACCTGTGTGTGTGTGTGTGTATCTTGCTTACTCTTTTCATCTCTCATCATAAAAACCGCAAGCTGTGAAAATGAACTTTGGATACATGTTTGCATTTGTACATTTTGGTACATTTTCCCATTTTTGTGCATAAATTATTCTAATAAGCATTTTTCCTGCGTCTCTGTGCATGTCAATGTAATGGATTACTGCCAGAGCATGGAAAAGTCACTGGCCACAAGCCATGTGAGCTGAGGGATTTTGGAAGCTGAAGTTCAAAAAAGTAGCTTGTTGTGCACTACCATTGCTAGCTTGTAACTATGATCTGTAACTTGGAAGCAGGCCTCAGAGAAGGGAGGTGACCAGACAAACAAAACACTCTACCCCCAAAGACCTTTAAAAATAAAGTCAATCTCAAGATTTTTGAAGTACGGAAGCCAAGCGTAAAATTTCATTTCCCATGGCAGAATTATTATTCAAGAGAGACAATGTCTTCATTCTGTCCCTCCTACTGTAAATACATCCCTAGTTCTGCAACTCATGCAATGAAAGGCTTTGGTGTTTTGGTTTTCTTTCTTTTTCTTTTTTTTAGTTTCTTGTTGTGTGCCTTCAAGTTGTTTTTTACTTATGGTGACTGAGGTTAACCTATTACAGGGTTTTCTCAGTAAAATCTGTGCAGAGGAAGTTTGCCAGTGCCTTCCTCTGAGGCTGAGACAGTATGACTTGCCCAAGGTCACCCAGAAGGTTTCTGTGGCTGAGCAGGGATTCTGATCTCCTGGAGGCCATTCTCCTAGGCCATTTCCACACTAGACTGTCATAGTGCTATTATTCCATTTTCAACATCCTGTGGAATTCTGGGGTTTATAGTTTACTGAGGCCAAAGAGCTCTCTGGCTGAGAATTCTAAATGCCCCTCTCTAAACTGCAAACCCCAGGATTCCACAGGATATTGAAAGTGGAATAATAGCACTATAACAGTGTAGTGTGAAAATGGCCCTTGTCCAGCAGTGAAAGCACTACACCATGCCCGATACTGTTTATTTATTTAGAATATTTATACCCTGCCGTTCAGCAAAAGTGTCTCTCACAGCAGCTTACAAATTGTTAATTTGACCGTTTCCTTGCCCCAGGCTTACAATCTAGTATGACATGACACACAAAGAGAAGGTGATGGCAGTAGGGGACAGGATAAGTCCAGTAGATGCTGGCTGCTCTTCTCTCCTTCAGAGACCACAACAATGGCAGTTGGAGCAGAGAGAGAACCTCTTACTAGCTGCTGGGACCAGCGCATGATGGAGCTGTGCCTGGCTGTTCTTCTCTCTCAGAGACTATAGCATTCGCAGGTGGAACAGTGGGAAGGCCTTTCACCAGCCACAGGAACCAAGGCCCAATGGAACTGTGCATGGCTACTTTTCTCTCCCTCAAAGGCCACAGCAGTGGCAGTTAGGACCAGTCATGTAGGGACAGAAGGGGGCGATGGAGGTCGATTGCCCTGGGTGGCAATGTTTGTGGGGTATCCTGGCCTGTAGCCATGCCCTCATGAGCCCTGGCCACACCCCTACATGCCCTGGCCACGCGCTCATGCACTGCAGCCAACCCCCATGCACAGTGGCCGTGCCTCCTGCGCCGTGGCCCCTCCTGCCCCCCCTTCCACACACTCCAAGCTCCGCCACTGGTTGGGACTGAGAGAGGGACAGTTAACATTATCGTCAGAAGGGCAAAATAGGAATTGCCATTGTCCAAGATGAAGCCCTCCATGTTACACTGAAGCCAGCAGGAAGCAAACATGTACTTCTATTTCATGAGTGTCATCACTGATTCCAGAAGACTCTGAATCAACCAAGGAAGTCAAAGACAAACATTGCACAGGGGTAAATGTGTCTGAATCACCTCCATTCTTCACACCTGATTGGGCTGACCTTGCCTCCTGATAAAGAATTCTTCCACATGAGAAGATGAAAAAATATATTTTGTGGACAAGCCGATCAAATAGTTAAGTATATTTTAAAAAGTCTTTTTGTACACAAGCCCTTAGTAAAGCTTTCCCAGTGAGTCAGGGGCTCAAGAACGCTTTCTTCTGTGCCATTTTATCTTATCTAGAATGGAATAAAATAGCTGGATGGGAAATCTTACTGACCCAGTAACCTATTGCAAAACGCAGGGGAGCATTAAAAAGGCATTATGAATCACAGCACTGAGAGTAGACAAAAATGTCCTCATAGATGGGCCAGATGCCTAATGCAGTGGTGGACTGTAGAAGTCTAACTGTTTGGACTTCAACTCCCAGGTTCAGTCTCTAAGCTGAAACAATTAGTTGGAAACCAGTAGGGAAAAGCTCTGTCTGAGGTCCCAAAGCAGAAATGTCAGGCAGACCAGAAATTACTAGGCAGTAGGCTACAAGGACACAAACTCATGTTCCCCTTAGCATCTGCTTGCAGCCTGCTATGCTATATAAGCTGGGTCTGTCTGTACTACGTACTTATAATAGTTTGATACCACACTATTGTTTGTTTGTATTTATATGCTGCCTTTTCACCCAAGATGGCTTCCAAAAAGTTTAAAAACATGTTAAACAACTAAACTTAATAAATAATAATAAAGCTGACTAACTCACCTGTTAAAAGCCTGCTTGAGGAGAAATTTCTTTGTCTGCCAGCGAAAAGAAAGCAGGGAGGGGACCAGCCTAGCCTCCACAGAAGAGAGTTGCACAGGGTACAAGCAGCGACTGAGAAGGCTCTTTCCTGTGGCCTCACCAGGCAAGCCTGGGATGGTGATGGGACCGAGAGAAGGCCTTCCCTTGCAGATCTTAGGGCTCCGGCATGTTCATACATCATGGTTCCCTCCTAAGGAATCTTGGTGGGTGAGTTTGGTGAGGTACTTAGAATACAGCATTTTAGTCCTGGATGTGGAAGGCTATTGGGTGAAGAGCATTTTTCGCAGTGGGATCCAACTTTTGGAATTCTCTTCCCAGGACAACTGACTTAACCCTGGCACCTACTGTGATTATTATTTTTTCTAATGCCAGGCATATATATTTATTTGTATTTTTTTTAGACTTTAAATTTTTTGTTGGTTTCTTTTATAAGTAAATTAGTAATTGTTTTATGATGTGTTTAATATTTTGTTGCAAGCTGTATTAATCTTATACTTGAGGGGCTGGGTATAAATCTAAATAATTAACACCTACAGACAGTACACACATCTAATTTGGGGTGATTTTCACCCTTGCAGAGGCTAAAACAAATATTTTCAGGTGTGAGGTTTCTGCCCTCTCTCTTTAGTTTGGAAAAAAGTGCTTCACCTATTAGAATATTTACTAAAACTCTGCCACACACACACATACTCAAATATGCAACCCTCCCCTTCCATGACATCACCAATCCTAAGCAAAATATTCAAAATTCTACAAACCCCAAATATCGCAATAAAAAGAATGTACAAATTCAGCCAGTTTGTACAACTTTGCTTTGTTTTATCACTTTGTTCCACATATACTGTAGCTGAATTTGGGCAGCAGCAAGGACAGACTAATACACATAAGACATAGAGCTACCACAGAAATCTGTGGCCGAGGCCAGAAGCTTGTATATTCACTGCAGCCCTGGAGGGATATGGATGCAGTTTTTAGTTTAGAATAGACAACTGCCCTAACGTAAATAAATAAGCCCCAAGTGAAAATGGAGTAACATTACCAACAGAGAAGTCTTTCAGTCCCACAACTACATATCCTTCAACTGTCTCCGTTTGGCAGGGACAATTCCAACTAATCCTCTGCTATCCCACTTTTTCAGCTGCTTTTGAAATGTCCCAGCGCCTGAGTAATATCTCAAGTGCTGGCTAGATAGGTATATCTCAGTTATATATAGGTATATAGAGATATATAGATATATCTCAGTTAACAAAGTAGATGTGTTCCCGAACATTATCTCTTTAAAAGAACATTTGTTACCAGATGCAGAAGTAACATGGAAAGAATAGGAATAAACTGCTATACCACAAAAAAGAAAAGCAGTTTAACATGTTTCAGAAACTTTTTGTTCAAAATTAGCATATCTGTACACATGAAATGAAACAATCAGGTGAGACAAACCTTGTATAATTAAAAACATTTAGAACCTTCTAGACAGCGCTTGAAACCTTCCTCCAAAATGCCTCCAGGCATTTTTTCTTTCTTTCTTTCACTAGCCTTCACTTTTCTTAAGATTTTCTGTTTTAGTAACCAGATCTCTCCTTTTCTTTTTTATTTAACCTTAGGCCCTTTCCACACGGGCATATTGCCCGCGCTAGGGTGACCTCCCCAGGAGGTCTTCTACACCGCGAGGCGTGCGAGGGCAGTTCGCAAATGGGAGGTTCTAAACCTCAAACCGCCCTCACGCGGCCGCAGGGGTGGCGCTGCGGGTCTTATAAAAACCACTTCTCAAGTGATTTTTATGTGACTTGCGCGTGTTGCCCCGTCGCCGTGCCCCATTTAGAACTGCAGGGATGCGTTAGCGCATCTCTGCAGAGCTGCCCGGGGGCGGGCTTCCAGCTGGCGCGCTGCCCTGATTGGCGGAGCGCCGCTGGAAGCCGGCGGCCGCCATTTTGGGTGCCGCCGAATGCCGCCGAAATTCGCCGCCGTTTGGAGCGGCGAACGCGCGCTCCCCGCAGGGACAGAGCAGCCCGTTTAGCGGTAAGCTCCATCCCTGCGTGCACCCCCCCGTTTACCCGCCCCGCGTGTGGAAAGGGCCTATGTCTAGATTGTGTGGCAGGCTTATCTGCTTTATGCATTTCTCACCGTTTTGCTGTTCATGCATGCTCAGTAAGAAAATCTGGAAGCAGCTGCTTGTTTACCTTGCCTGTTGTAGGCAGGTATACACAGCTATCATAGGATTGGATAGAGAAGAATCCTAAAAACAAACAAACAAACAAAAACAAAATAAAAAAACACCATTCTAGTTGGAAAGAGGACAAGACAAAATAAGGGGTCTGGGTGGGTGTAAAGAGACTTTGCAAGAAGGAGTTTCTTTGTCAGGGGCTTTGTTAAGTGACATATCTTGTACTAGCAAGTCACTGGTCACCAACATGGCACCTTAACTTCAGAAAAAGCTGTAGTGGAACAGCCAGGAAACTGGGTACCTAGCAGTACCTCAGGCACAGCTGGTCAAGAGAAGAGGCCAAGGAGATATAAAAGCAATTGGAGGAGCAGGAGGAGGAGGAGGAGGACAACAACAACATTTCTTACCTGTCTCTTGCTGTGGATCGAGGCAGGAAAAAACAAGTAATACAACATGTAACATTAGTTAAAATTAGTAAAAGCAATATATATTAAAATCCATCACTAAATACTTTAAAAACCATAATTCAAAAAGAATCCACATAGGCCTGCTGGAAAAGACTGGTCTTAGCTGCTGATTTAAATTCAGACAGCATCCCAAGCTCACAACTCTCTCCCAGAAAGTCATTCCACAGTCTAGGGGGTGGCCAAAGAAAATGTTCTCTAGAAAAGAGGATACAGGAGGATGCTCAGAGATCATGGGCAGCTTGCTATAAGAATCCCCTAAATCAAACAAGAGGCTTCAACTGCAAGAGGGACCTATAAAAGAGGGCAAGTTTGCCTAGAGGTAGGCCATGCTCCCAAAGGCCAACGGAGAGAAGGAAAGTCTGGGCATTTAGGGTGTAGACCACCAGGTCAGATTTTCTTAGCAAAGAATGAAACAGTACTGAGAGATGACCCACTGGCTGGCTGGCAGGTTGGCTGGCTAGCTAGCTATGAACTGAGGGCAGCTCTACCCAGGGAGCAGTTCATCCCCACCAGTCCTGTATCTGCTACTGCCCCAGTGCTTGGACTTTGGCAGCCCAGCACTTGGGGCAGCCCTTGGCCCTGATCCAATCCTGCCCAGCCTTTTGATAGGAGTGGCACCTGGGGTCCAGTGTCTGATCCAAGGAACTAGGCCTGGAACATCTCAACACAGCTTGATTAGACCAGAACCTGGGGGAACTGAACCAAGCCAGATGCCTAAACCAAGGAACGGACACCAGCAGCCAAGCTCAGGTTTTGAGAGAACTGGATAAGTCTAGGAGTTGGAGACTGGAATGCCTTACCATCAGGAACTATAGGCTTTGGCTCTGGAACCTAACTGAGAAATGGCTTACCCTTCCTAGGGTCCAGGCCCACAGCCTGCCATCCTCAACACTGGCATCTCTTGTACCATCCCCAACACTTCATAGATGAAAACCAGGACACATTGACCAAGCGATATCAGGGTGTGATGAAGACAGCATAAGTATAGCATAGTATAGTACAAATGTTCCTTAATGCTGAAGTAAAACAGCAAAATTTTCATCCTGTAAAAATCTTAGCTTAACAAGTCTGAATTTCCTTTTGTGTTCCTAAAGGCAAGCATATTTCATTAGGCATCTGCAAACATCTAGGCATGGAGGAATGTGATCATGTATAGTCCTTATAAATATTTTTTTAAAAATTCCTCTGGATCAGCGGAATGGGAAGAATCTAATCTCTGAAAATGCTTTGCTTTCTTCCTATGGCTGTTGAACACAGCTAACGCTTACAGACACACAAACATAACACTGTCCTTCATTCCGGATCATACTTCATTGTGCAATTACCTTAAGGGCTTTTTCTACAGAGCCTTCTTATGACTCTTTATACTCCATTTAGAAATACTGAATAGGAGGGTGGCAAAAGATCCCAAATAATCTAGTTTATTCTTCTTACCGTGCAGACTATTGCAAGTGTTTTTACACAATATACTAAAGGTGAGTTTTACATTCCACATGTCTTAGCATGAGAGCAAAATTTAACTGGAAAGATCATTGTTAGGGTGTGACATAATACCCTTGTTTGTTTACTTTCAACATCCAGCAAAGATCCAATTCCACTTAGCAGTGATCAGCAGCTTTATACCCTGGCCTTTTCCTAAAATTAGGACTCAAGGTGTCTTGCAAATTTAAATGCTAGAATCATAGAATCACAGAGCTGGAAGAGACCACAGGGGCCATCCTGTCCAACCCCTGCCATGCAGGAACACCCGTCAAAGTATTCCCAACAGATGGCCATCCTGCCTCTGCTTAAAAACTTCCAAAGAAGGAGTCTCCACCACACTCCATGGCAGCATATTCCACTGCCAGACAGCTCTGACCATCAGGAAGTTCTTCCTGAGGTTCAGGTGGAATCTCCTCTCCTGCAGCTTGAATCCATGGCTCCTTGTTCTAGTCTCTGGAGCAGCGGAAAACAAGCTCGCTCACTTCTCAGCATGACATCTTTTCAAATATTTAGACATGTCTATCACGTCCCCTCTTAACCTTCATCAGGCTAAACATACCTATTCCCTAAGCTGCTCCTCACAGGCTTCCAGACCCTTCACCATTTTGATCACCCTCCTCTGGACATGTTCCAGCTTGTCGATATCCTTCTTGAATTGAGGTGTCCAGAAACTGGACACAGTATTCCAAATGAGGTCTAACCAATGCAGAATAGAGTGGTACCAATAGCTCTCTTGATCTAGACACCATGCTCCTATTGGTTGCTGTACAAGACAGTTAAAACATTTTGTATGAATACCCTAAAGGTACCAGATCCCGTCTAATCTTGGAAGCTAAGCAAGGTCAGCCCTGGTTAGTGCATAGCTGAGGGATCACCAATGAATGCCAAGTACTGTAGGCTATATTTCAGAGGAAGGAAGTGTCAAAACCCCTTCTGAGTATTCCTTGCCTAAGAAACCCTATGAGATTCTTGAAGTCATCATATGTTTATAGGCAAATTGAAGACACATACACATCTTTTTTTTTTTCAGTCCTGTAGAAAGAGGAGTTAAATACAGACTTCCCCTGCTTTTCTGATGGGTTAGGGACCAGAACACTGTCAGAAAGCAAAATTAGTCAAAAAGCAGAACCCATGTAGGGAACATGAGGGAATTATGGAAGCTCTCTTGGGACCAACCGCATACGTGCACTGCTTGCAAAGTCTCTCAATCAGCTTGGTGCTTTTTCTTCCCCCTCTCAGCTTGCTTTGCAAGCAGCGCACACAGGCAGTCCCAAGTGAGCTTCTGTAGGAAAGAACTGACAGAAGTCCACTGTTTTGATGCTTGCAAATTACAGACAAGTGCCATTAATTTGACAAGGAGTCTGCACACTCATGCGTGTGCATATACACAGAGTTAAAACATTTTAAAAGATTAGTATTAAAATGGAAGTAAACTACCATTGCAATGCAAAACAATGCAAAACAATTAAAAACGGTAAAAGCTGTTTTATAAACAACAGTACAGTTAAAATAGTAAAAACAGCACCTTCCCATCTTTTGTTAGAAATCTCCAGTTCTCCAAAGGCTGTTGGAATAAAGAAGTCTTTGACTGCTGATGGAAGGAATGCAATGAGGACGTCATCTGAAGGAGGGGGCCATTCTAGTCTCCCTAGGAAGAAAGTTCAAGAGCCCAGAGGCAGCTACCAAGAAGGCTCTCTGTCTTGCCTCCCCAGCACTGCTGCATTTTGCGTTAGCAATATTCACTGGTGCACAAATGACAGAAAGAGATACGCTTTGCACCCTTGGAAATGCGCAAGAAGACAAATTATATCAAGTCAGCTAATTGTTCCATCTATTTCAGTAGTTCTCAGGCATTTCAGACCATACTCTGTTTTAGCCCTAGGCGACCATGTTCAGGATTGATCCTGAGACTATTTGCATATCCTCTACTATTGAGATATGACCCCTTCCGTAGATATGCTAACTTGGAAATAAGATCCACAATATTCAGTGGAGCTTGCCCTGGGGTAAATGTGCATAATAAAGAAACCCTAGGATTAAAGCTTTCTATGTTTACTTAGAGCAAAGGGAGCAAATCATGCCCTTCTGGAAACCATTGGACTGCAACTCATATGTGCCATGTCAGCCAATGGCAAGGACCTCTTGGAGTAGTGGTCCACCAAATCTGGATGGTCGCACTTTGTCCAGCTCTGACTTAGAAGCAAGCCTTATTTACTTATTTACTTATTTACTTAACTGCAACCATTCCAGGTCTGCATTCTGCTTTGCCTCTTAAAGACAGTGAGCCAATGTGTTCTCTGCAAGCAACTGAGCGCATTTCCTTCCAGCACAGAAAGATTGTTAGGATAACCACTATGTTCTTAAGGAAGGGCACAGAACCACACTCTCCTGAAGAAGTATGAAACAAACCAGAGATACATAGTGCTACTTAAGAGAGATCTCACCTACCTATACATCCTCATTCCGCTATAGTACCCTTCAGTGATGCTTGTATTTCACTGGGCCCTGACTCAGGAGCTAGGTCTAAGTCACCATCTGGTTTTAATTTAATTATCTGGTAATGTTTGCATGGATTGCATGATTGCCCTATGTTCTATATTGCCTTATCTGTTTGTTGTTATCCATCATGAACCTTTGGGGATAAGTAAAACTGTACACTTAAATAAATAAAACTTCTAGGATAATAAAGATAAGTAAGATTGCCAGCTATCGACAGAGATCTTAGTGTCTTCTTAAAAAACTTTAAAAGAAAGGAACGAAGGAAGAAAGTACGTACCACAACCCCAATTACCATGTTGCTGCATTGTATTAATCTCTGAATCTCAGCCTTTACCTACCTGGTGTCCTCCAGATGTGTTGGACTAAAAAGTAGTCAGACAGTGTCCCGAAACCTACACAAGTGTAAGCTCCCTAAATTACCAAGATAGTCCTACCCAGAATCCAGAGTCATCACAATCAGTCACCATACAAATTAGGAGACTGTGAGCGTTGTAATCCAAAAAGTAACTTTTCCATTATTCTGTGTATCTAGAGTCAGACAGTTGGTTCATGACAAAGACAGGCAGCATATCTTTTAAGGCTGCAAGGTAGAGAAATTCCTGAATCTGGAGATACCAGTGCAGAACTGGGATCTTGTACGCAAGGGATGGGCAAATGTGTGAGAGAGGCCCCCAACTTTCATTCCTTCCTCCTCAGGCAGAAGCTGTGAAATCCAGGTGCATAACACATGTGTCCCTCATGTTACTTCTGGATGCCATTTTGGAGTGATTTTAGTTGCTGGGGGGAATTCTGGGGTGCTGGGAGCTGGGTGTTTTTGGGGGCCACAAAAGTGGTACACAGGCCACATGCAACCCCACTGGTTATGCTTTTCCAACTTTTCTACACATAAAGCATGCACTCTTACCCTGAGCCATGGCCCTTTCCCACATTGTGCCAGAGTTGTCTCTTCACAGTAACCAACAGATTCCTGGTGGTTTTCTCCTCCAACTCAGGAACCACCAAAGTGACTTATTTCTAGCTTGTTTTCCAAGAAGCCCATGAAAGGCCTTCACATTACTGCCTCCTCATAATCTAGTAGAAAGCAGGGGGAGGGCAGAGAGCCTTGTTTCCTGTTCGGATGAATTCCTGCTCACTTCGAGGTTGGCCAAAGCAAACTTTTAAAAAGGGGAGGGGGAGGTAAAGAGATTGCTGTGTCAAAAAAGCGGGGAGAACACTCCCTCTGAATTAGTTAGATCTGGCTTGGTGATCCCCTTTTGATTGAAGAGTTAATAACAACCAGGTGCAACCAATAAAAAGCACCTCACCAGCAGCATTTGAAGGCAGCATGAGAACACAGCATGGTCACATATTCCAAGGGGGGAGGATGTACCCATGTACTTCCTTTGCTCTTTAGTCTGGTAATTTTCAAGCTGTTTTTCTTGGGAATCCTGGGAATTCCTCAGTGAAACATTCAGTCAAAACTTGGGCAAGTTGCCTTTTTTTTTTTTTTTTTGGGCTACAGCTCCCAGAATCTCCCAGCCAACATCTGAGTCAGTGTGATGTAGAGATGTGGGTGCTGACCTAGATCTCTCAGGGACCAAGGTTTCAAATCTCTGCACAGCCATGGAAACACATTGGGTGACCTTGCACAAAGCACATTTTCTTAGCCTAAGAGGACAGCAATGGCAAACCTTTTCAGAAGAACTCTTGCTCAGAAAACCCTGGGAGAGCATCACCATAATTCAGAGTTAACTGGAAGGAATATAGTGAGAACAAAGTCCAAAAAAAGGGCAACTTGCCCAGATTATGATTTCAGTTGTGCTAGAATGGCAGACCTCAACCCTTGATGGGTTGAATTTTAGTTTTTTGCAAAAACCCTGAAGTCCACCAAGCAGATCAAGGTACTAAATAAGGTCTCAGGATGCATGTGTGAGTGAATGTGATTGTATATCTATCATGCCTCTGCCTCTCTTTCTATGCATCCATCTATCCATCCATCCATTTGTGCCACCTAAGTTCTGAGGAACAGAATATTTTTAAGCATACATTCATCCTCAGTGGTGTATCTGAAGTTGTTATGATAATCCTACTAGAGCCCAAAAGAGCCAGCAGGTCTGTTGATAATATCCACAACCCTATTCTACCAGTTTTCATGGTTATGAGGAGTAGCTATTTTGTAAATCTTGTGGGTCTTAATTGCTCATCCAAGATCAAGACATCCTGAGATATTTTGCATTATAAGAGGGGTATTACGATGATAAATTACTTTTAGGAAAATCTATTTTCCCTTTGTGAGTATTGGGGTAGGCTCAGAGGCAATAGGGAAGACTGCCAAGGCCAGTGGATGACGTCATTGTCTCTAATGATCAAAAAGCATAGATCCTTCATCCCGGAGAGCCTGAGAATCCGCTACACTGCTGCTCAGTCTAGCAATTTATTTTCAGCATCACACCTACACTCAATGGGATTTAAAAATGGTTTTTAAAACAAAAACTAAACTAAACAGGAAGTCCTGAGTTTTTATACTGGTGCTTTCTGATTTTATTTTGTGCCATTTCCACACGAGACTGTTACAGCGTTATGATTCCACTTTCAACATCCAATGGAATCCTGGGGTTTGCAGTTTCGAAACTGCAAACTCCAGGATTCCAAAGGATGTTGAAAGTGGAATCATAGCACTATAACCGTCTGTGTGGAACCAGTGTTGGAGATCTCCATGATACTTATTTCATCTCAAAGTTATTTCCTGGAAGTTCAAAGAATTACTAAGGATTTTTCATTCCCACTCTCTGGGTCAGTTTAAACTGACCAGTTATTTTCCAAAATAAAATATATCTACACTTATCCTGTGTGTTTCTACATTCTCAAAACTGGCTAAGATGGCTGCCAGAATAAATACAGATATTGTTTGCAAGACACATTCAAAAGAGATCAAGTGAGGGAAAGAGAAAGATTGTTACTAAAATGACCCTAATGCTTAACTAGTGTAATATTGCTGAAACACTTTCACACTTTGACTATATCTCAGTGGAAACTGGTGAAAATCAGTTTCTGAAATGTTGCATAAGACTGCATGTGACATGTAATAAGTGTGTGCGGGGAGGGGGGAGGACATAAGGAAGAGAGGAGTGAGAGAAACTTTGCATATTTCAAGAAACAGACTGGATTCAAGTTGTGAATAAGCAGGTATGATCAAAACAAAAAAGAACAGGAAACTCTCAACACTTTCAGCTACCTTTCCCCATTATGGAGGTACTCATAAGTCCAAAAAAGGTAGCTTTCTAAATCTCCGTTTTGACTTGGCAGAACTCTGTCCTGCAGAGATTTCATGAGGGGTATCTTTTGATTGTTAAATTAAATTGCACTACCTTCCCTTTTTGGATTTTTCAGACAGCACCTATATTGAAATTTGAATGATACAATATGCAATTGATTACTGAATGCATTTTGATTATTCAGTACATCTGTTAACTGGTTTACTGATGATTAGTCAACTAACATTCTTTAAATTCTTGGTTGACATCTCCAATTAATTCAAATGTCATATCTTAAAGCATTGATTATATTTACTGGAGCTAATGGGAGTTGAAACACAGTAACGCAGTTAAGTAATTTTAGCTCTGGGCTTCATGATTTGACAAGTAATACATATTACTGGAAGTACTCTTACAGGAGGATGGCTTTATAAGGTACAATAATGTGTTTTGTTGCTGTTGTGTGCCTTCACGTTGCTTCTGAGTTATGGCGACCCTAAGACAAACCTAGCATGGGGTTTTCTAGAGCTGAGAGTCTGTGACATGTCCAAGGTCACCCAGTGGGTTTTCCATGGCTTAACGCAGTGGTTCTCAACCTGTGGGTCCCCAGATGTTTGTGGACTTCAGCTCCCAGAAGCCCTGAGCATTGACCATAGTGGCTGGGGCTTCTGGGAGCTAAAGTCCACAAACATCTGGGGACCACAGGTTGAGAACCACTGGCTTAATGGGAAATTGAATCTTGGTCTCTAGGGTCATAGTCCAATGCTCTTTCACCTCTTTTTTGAAAAAAAAGAAGAGGCAAAGAAGACCCTACATGATTTGAGCATCCTCCTGATCAAATGAATGAGTGGGCATTTCTACCCCAAAGTCTGGCCCTAATTGTACCACAAAATTGAAATCCATAAATGTGAAGAACTATAGTTCTTCACCTTCATTAAAGGATGATTACTATGAGCCACTGAGGCACCAAGTTGCTCAGATTAATTATATGGGATATGGTGAAGAGTCCTTACATGGGTTCTTCCTTAGCAACACTTGCATACACAATAACATTATGCAATCAAGTAATGCTACATATACTAAATACTTATCATAACAGGACTTACAAATAATAATATTTTAATGTCATAATTGTCTTATTTTGTAAGCATTATTATTACTATATATCTCTAGTCCAGACTAAGGATTGGAATGGAATTAGACTAGATGAGCAAATTTTCAAAAAGAAAAGAGATAGCTGTAATGGGAGATTTCAACCTCCTTGATATACATTGGAAGTCAAACTCTGCAAAGTATGTTAAGATCCAACTAAATCATCACTTGTTTTGCAATGTAATTGTCTAAAGGGTCGAGAAGGCAATAAGGAAATGAGCTATTTTGGACTTGGTCCTAAAAAACAGGGATTAATTGGTTAATGAGATGGAAGACCCTTTGGTAGGAGTGACCATGTTCTCCAGGATCTGTTATACAGAAGAAAAGAGAAACCAAAGGTAGTAGTCAAACATGCACTCTAGACTTTAGGACAGCTGACTTCAATAAGTTGAGAGAAGTTTTCCATGAGATCCCATGGTTAGAAATACTCAAAGGGAGGAGAGTTCAGGATGGATGGGAGCTTCTTAAAGGCAAGGTATTGATGCTGCAATTGCTGATAATTTCAGATAGGAAGAAAAGTGGGAAGTGTCTGAAGAAATCAGGGTGGATGTATAAAGAATTTTCAGATGAGCTGAGATTCAAAAAGGACAAGGGTACAACAAATGACACAGTGAGGAAATCACCAAAGAGAAGGGCTATATTTAAATAAGAAAAAAGAGGACCCAAACAACTATCACCCAGCAGGCTGATATCAATACCAGGAAAGATTCTAGCGCAAAATCATTAACAGACAATCTGTGAGCACCTAGAAAGGATTGCTGTCATTACTAAAAGTCAGCATGGGTTTCCCAAAAAAATCATGTCAGACTAATCATCCTCTTTTTTGATAGAATTACAAGCTTGGTTGATCACAGGAATCAGTGGATGTAGAGTATCTTGATTTCAATAAAACTTTTTTTAAAAAATTATTATTATATTTTTATTTAAAAATTACTTTAAAAGAACATATAACATTGTATCACATTATCTAACAGTAGCTATTGTTTCATTAACCTACCAAAACAGAAACAGAAATTTTCCATTAGTCTTACATATTACGACATTATAATTGTAATTGTGCTGTCTTTTCATTATTTCATGTCAACATAATCGAAAGTCCTTAACCCTACCTACTTCCTTCTCTCAGAATTGTTGGTTGCTTAACTGTTATTTTCCCTTGAAATAATTTTAAATATCTATTTTATATATATCTCTGTTGCTTCATTTTTCGTATTTATTATATGACACATAATTTGAATTTTGTATCTCCATACTTCTTTATAACTGTTGATCTACTTATTTTGTATAAACTTACTTATTTTAATAAACCTATATAGTAAAGCTTTTGACAGGTCCCTCATGATATTCTTACAGACAAGCTGGCCAAATGTGGGCTAGACAATTTTCTTTATTTAATAGAAAATATAATTATATAATTAAAAGAGGATTTACTTGCTCAGCTAAGTGTTTGAGGCTCATTCTTCAGCCTTCCCAAGATATTTTGCTGCCAAGGAAAAAGACACGGGCAGAAGGCCTGTTGGCAGCTCATGGTGAAGTCATTTAATGATTATATTGGCATAAGGCACTTTTGGGACCGGTGTATAATAGTGATGGAGGCAGCGAAAGCCACTTCTGTTGCCAGAGAAAGCTGCCCTATCAACTCTTAAGCACCTCAGGATGCATGAAGGCACCTTCTCCCCTGACAGAGGTGGTTTCTTCTGATGTCCTCCCTGTGTTCTCACAATGTCTCAATCATTCTATTTTGGCTGCTGTGCTCCTGCTGTTTTGGTCCCACCACCCACAAAGCCCCAGACCCCAATTTAAAAGGAATTTAAAAGCCTACCTATCTCAAAATCCCTAATTTTGGCCCTCAGATCTGCTCTCAATGTATACATGAGGTTGACTTATACATGAGTGTATTTGTTGTTACTGTTGTTGTTGTGTGTTTTCAAGTTTCTGACTTATTGCAACCCTAAGGTGAACCTATCACAGGATTTTCAGGGGCCGAGAGTATGCAGTGCACCAAAGGTCACCCAATGTGTTTCCATGACCAAGGCCACTTCCGCATGAGACTGTTATAGCGCTATGATTCCACTTTCAACATCCCATGGAATCCTGGGGTTTGCAGTTTCGGGAGGGGCCACGTGGCCCCTCCCGAAACTGCAAACCCCAGGACTCCATAGGATGTCTGAAAGTGGAATCATAGTGCTATAACAGTCTCATGCAGAAATGGCCCAAGTTGGGAATTGAACCCTGGTCTCCAATGCTCAGACCACTACACCATGCTGCGTCTCACATGAATGTGAGAGAAGGAGGAAATATAAGTACTGTTCACAAGTATATACAGTACTTATATTTTCTTCTTCCCTCACAATTGTTATAGTGCTACGGCTCACCCTTCAATTTGTTTTGCAACTACATTCTGGCTAGAAGCAAGAAAGTTAGATTAAATGTTCAAGTGAGAAAAAAATAATCCCTTCATTTTACCTTTATCTGGGAATAGCTCCTTTAAGTAAGATTTCAAACAAAATATATGTGTGTATATTTGCGTGTGTGTGTTTGAATGGCAAGTTGTGAGCAACTGTGGTTGGTACTTAATACGTAATGCTTAATGGCCTCACCAGCGGACATCTCTAGGTTTCAGATTTTGACTAGGAAATCACAGGGCCTAGAACAATCCTGAACAAGCAATTCTAATGATCAATATATATTACTGATTGAGCTGCACCAGAGTGTGCGAACTGCCTTGGATAAAAACATAGAGTAGGAGGCTGACATAAAAAGTTTTCTTCTCCTGTTTTCCTCTAGTAAGCTGCTCAGTACAGGTAAACCATGACTTGACGTTCTGCTACTTAGAAATGAATACATGGGTGCATCCATGGCTATCTATTAACTTTTTCCAGATAATACAGAAAAATATATTTATATGTGTTTGGTTCCAGATGACGTCACTGTTACAGTAGGCCCACTGAGAGCAATAGGATTTGAGTTAGTCAAGACTAATTTAAGCCCCATTGATTTAAACGGATCTGATACGGGTCTTAAATAATTTTAAGTCCAAATTCAACCTACTGTCCTTTCTCTATTCTTTTTTGCTACTTATTTCCTCCTTTTTCATTCTAATAACTGATCTGCAGGTATACTTTTGGAGAGCCTATCTAGCTTATTCTATGACTGACAGATTTTCCCATGGACCTCTGATAAGTTGTTGACTTGATCTGACATGCCAGCTCTTGCAGTTTCATCAGAATTGTCAATTCTTTTATTCAAAAAAGAAGAGAAAAATGAGGAGACAATAAAAGACATTTGGCCCAATGTTGACAGTCAGGTGTCCAGTGGGATAGAATTGGCTCATCAGTGAGGGGAATTTTGTTCAGGCAATGTTAATTGATTTGACTCTAAGGGCTTTTTCACACTGAATAACGATAGCACAATGATTCCACTGTAATTCCCATAGTTACACTCAGTGGAAACCTGGATTCGCAGTTTAGGGAAGGGTGCTTAGAATTCTCAGCCAGAGAGCGCTAATGCTTCACCAAACAGCAAACCCCAGGATTCCACAGGATGCAGCCATGTAAAGTGGAATCATACCGCTATCATTGTGTAGTGTGAAAAGGCTCTAAGAAAAACAGATCTCCCTCTTTCAGTCACAAACATATGTAAATCTTAGCAAAAAAACAACAAAAAAATCCCTTTTATATGAGATCTACATAAACAAAAAGAAGTAGCCATTTCCACCAGAGATATTTGATTTAAATGCATACGCAAGCGATCTAGTAATCAAGCCAGCCAATTAGATGTACAATTAGTAGACCTCTTGTATTAAAAGTTTATGTGCAGAAACATAAATCCTGTGGACAGTTCTTTCCCCTGTTTTATTGCTCTTGCACTTGTAGAACTCTTGATGGGATAACAGGCCAGGAAATGCTTCTTTCACACAGACCACTGGCAAAATTGTTTGTCTCCTGGGACTAGCGGGCAGCCGTGCTTGTGGTCTTGTGTGCAGTTTTGACACAGCAGAGCCCCTTCTCCAGCCTCCATATATGGGTCTCTTTCTGCCTGCAAGGCTTTTTATTGGCCACAGGAGGAAGCCTCTTTCCATTAATCAACACAAAATAAATGAAACTTAAAGGCTAAATTGCGACACTGTGAGCAATTTCTACAAATTATGCAGGAACAACCAATACATTTCCCTGTAGATTGTGTAATTTGAAAGGCAAAGGGTGGTAAGGTTGGGGGGGGGGAGACGAAGACTGCATTCTACTAAAAGCATGTTTAGAGAAAATTTGTTTCCCAGGGTCACATTCCAGTCCTTATTTTACCCTGAAGTGCATATTTAAGACATAACTGTGAGGTGATTCTTTTACTGTTAACCTGGTGTTGGGAAGCATGGCCTTTGTGGCCCTTGAAAATTCCAAGAAAACTCCCCCAGCCCTGAACTCTCGATTTTTTTGTCTGATTTCTCATCCAGAAAGCACCCAATCTGCAATATGAACGTGGCAGTGAGGGTCCCTTTGCCTTAAGTTTGCCAGATTTGATCTGAGATGGGGCTCCTATAACTAATCCTTAACAGAAATTGAAGCAGGACAGTACAGTAAAGCTCCATCAAGTAGGATAAAGGTATCTAGCTTTCCTCACTTTCCAAATCCCAACTTTCAGTGGTAGCCATCCCCTCCCAATATGGCTATTGCCTTGCCAGTACATCCAATGACAAGAACAGAGTTGGGTACTTCCCTGCACACACACCCATCTGGTGGGAAATGACTAAGGGAGCTTGAAACTAAGAGGTGACATGATAGCCATGTTGAAATCTTTGAAAGGATGTCATGTTGAAGATGGAGCAAGTTTGTTTTCTGCTGCTCCAGAGACTAGGACATGGAGTAATGGATTCAGGAAAAGATATTTCACCTAAACATCAGGAAGAACTTCCTGATGGTAAGAGCTGTTCAACAGTGGAAGATGCTGCCTCAGAATGTGATGGAGTCTCCTTCTTTGGAGGTTTTTAAACAGAGGCTGGATGGCCATTTGCTGGGGGTGCTTTGAGTGTGTATTCTAGCATGGCAGGGGGTTGGACTCGATGGTCACTGTGGTCTCTTCCAGTTCTATGATTCTACAAATATGGACTACTGATCAGGAGCTGAATGGACTTCCTTCATCTGATCTGGCTGCTGGCTCTTAAGATGGGCTGAGTTAGCATTTACACAGTCTTACATGAAGACTACGTAGTCCTACTGAATACAGAGCAGTTATGGATCCATAACTTTAGGTTAGGAATCCGTAACTGCAATACTGAATGTCAATCAATGTCTTTATTAAGACAGTGGAATAGGCTGGCTTAGAGAGTAGAAGATTCTCCTTTGTTGAAAGTCTTTCAACAAAGTATGGATGGCCATCTCTCAGGAGTGCTTTTAGTTGTGTATTCCTGCATGGCAGGGTGGTTGTATGCAAGTGGCCCCTGTGATCCCTTCCAACTCTATGATTCTATGATTCCATGAACATTTGCTCTTGACTTCCCCTCAAGTTTCACCCAGCAACCAAATTTAAGGATTTTTCTCCCCCAACAGACAGCTTTCTAGCATCAGTTAGATCAGGAGTGGGCAAATATTTTTTCCATGGGGCCACATGTCCTGATTGGCGGAGCGCCGCCGGAAGCCACCGGCTGCCATTTTGGGCACTGCTGAGCGCCGCCGAAATTCGGCGGCGTTTGGAACGGTGGATCCGCGCTCTCCGCAGGGACGGAGCAACCCGCTCGCGGGTAAGTTCTGCCCCTGCATGAGCGGCCCTGTTTCGCCCCCCCCCCCGTGAGGAAAGGGCCTTAGAAACTATGTTTATTTTGTAATTTCCAATTAGCCTTACACGGGCCGGTCAGAGCCAGTCAATGCCCAGGCCGTACAATGCCCAGGTCTGAGTTAGATGGTGCCTACAAAAAACTACATCCATTTTGAGACTGCAAAGACAAACACAATGGCCAGTCTGGCAGGCTGTTTTTCTGGAGTTTTTATTCTACCCCCATCACCTAATTTTTGTTCTGTTGGCCAGGATAAAGAAATCTGGAGATTTTGCTCCATTTATGCACAATTTTTGAAACATTGTGTTGGTCTCAGTAAAAAATACGCATCTGTGATTTTAATTGTTACTCATGTTGCAGAATTGGGAGTCAGCCTTGCTGATTTACTACTGATTGCCCCCAAGATCTACCAGTAGCTCTTGATCAGAGGCTGGATAAAAGTACTTAGAAATAAGTGGTTACAAGTAGCTGCTTGCTTGTAATTAAATTCTTTTTGCAATAACAATGGTGTAAGTACATTACACTGCAATTATAATTTAATGAGGAATAACTAGTGCTTTTGTACTGTAACTACCGCCTTTTAAGCAGTCACCATAAGTCGACTGGCAACTTGAAGGCGCATACACACACATACAAACATGCACAGCTGCAAGAGTGTGGCCTGACTCCATGGTGATGAAGGCATATCATCTGGTTTAAGGGCTGTCTTGTGCTTTGCCTCATGCTGCTGTCTCAAGCCTAGTTTGGGTGTTAAGGCAACAATTGGGTGGCTGGAATTTTACACTGTATGTCAATGGCTTGGGGCATTCCTATCTTTTAATACAATTAAGGGCTATTTCAGACTGGTGCAAAGAAGTAAGAGCTCTTGCAGCCAAGCTCTTCCTGACTTGGTGCCGGGAAGTACCACATGGTGCCACCTCTGCATCCACTCACAGCCTCACTTAGTTTTTTGTTGGTTTTTTGTTTGTAAAAAGGTGGTCAGGGAGTCAGCATGGCATAGTGGTTTGAGTATTGGACTACGACCTTGGAGACCAGAGCTCGATTCCTCGCTTGGCCAGGGAAACCACTGGGTGACCTTGAGTGCATCACATGCTCTCAGCCCCCAAAAAACCTCATGAAAGGTTCGCCTTGGGGTCACCATAAGTTAGAAACAACTTGAAAGCACACAACAAAAAAGTGGTCATAGGAGTGAAGATAAAACAAGCTCTCTGACATCATAGACAACTTGGCCAATCATCATTGAGATCTTTTCAGTACCTGTTCTCACTGCCATATCTGTGGGCTCTGAATGTTGTTAGACCCAGTAAGGACATGCCTTCCTTTTAAAAGAATAGCAGTCCTAAAAATCCTTTATGTAAACTGCAAGAGAATGTTCCTGCCACCAGTTGCCCCCCCTACTCCACAGTAGCAGTGAGGAGGAGGCATGGCCAAGGAACCTAGCATGAAATGCAAGTATTAAACCACACAAATCCCTTGGGACGTTTTTGTTCTGATTGATCTTGACATTAACAGCAAAAATAAACAAACAACAAAGTCTGGGTACAAATAAAAAGTTGCTACTGAGTAGCCACAAAATAGTCTGGGACAACTGAAACTTTATCTGGTTATTAAAAACAAAACAAAACAAACTACAACAGAGAAATATTCCTAAAAGCACTGCAACCTCCAGCGACATTGACCTTGTCTGGAGGAGCCCTGAAAGTAGCCGTTCAGTTACTTTTGAATAATAGGAAAGTAAGCAAGCGTAGTATAATGGTTCAGGTGTTGGATGAGGACTCTGGGAGTCCAGGGTTCAAAGTCCTGCTATGCCATAGAAACACTAGGTGATCTTAGACAAATCACACTCTCTCTGCCTTAGAAGAAGGCAGTGGCAGACCTCTTCTGAACTAATCTTGCCAAGAAAACTTTATGACTGAGGTCCTTTCCACACCTTACCTTTTTTCGGTGCTGGGGTGCAGGGATCGCGCGACCAGCCTCCAGCGAGAGGCTTTCACGTCCCTGCTGCTTCAGCTCCACACAAGCTGCCTGCTCGTGCGAGAGCCCCGCCTCTTCCTTCCGCAGTGCAGCCTGGGAGTTTCCCAGGCTGCGCTGGGGCAGGAAACGTGACCTGCCCCGCACACCAGGTAAGTGTGCGTGGGGCCTGGGAGCAATGCGCCATCACGCACCATTTTCAGCTTCCAGCAAAAAATGAAAAGGTGCACAATTGGCACCTGCCAGCCTCTGGAGCATCACGCAATTGTGAGTGCATCGTGCAGATCGCTCCTCACAATCGTGCGATGCTCCAGGCGCCCTTTCGCATGGCAAATCCCATGCAGAAAGGGCCTGGGCCACCTTAAGTCAGAGTAAACTTGAAAGCACATAAAAAAAACAATAGGAAAGGAGTTACTTTGGGCCTATTGGACCCTGCAACATGTAGTTTGGTGAGGCACTGGAGCAATCTGGCTGAGAATTATAAACATTCCCTCCCTAAACTGTCAGTCCCTGCATTCCAGTTAAACTAGAATCATAGTGCTGTAACTGCTAAGTGTGACAGAACCCTTTGAAGAATGTGTAACTGTGATGGCCAGTAGCCATTTCATTAGTATAATGGGCATCATCCAGAGCCCAGATGGCTGCACCACCTGTTTCTCAACTCCTCAAAAGCCACACCGATACTGTCGCCATTTTGGGAGGCCGGAGTGCCTGCGTGTCACTTCCAGTCACTGCTCAGGCATTTTATTGTTTTTTTTGGGTGAGCCCCCTAAAACATGAAATAGCTACCTAAAGGGGGCTGGGTCACTTTACATGCAATCTTTTGGACGGAAACTTTTTTTTTCCTGGTAAAAATCTCTGCATGTGCTATGAGGCTGCACAGTCTTTGGGGCTGCACCAGATCTCCCAAAGGACCACCTGTGATTCACTTACCCCACAATTCCCATCCCTGTGACAATGGTAACTAATCCTTTCTTAAAAGGGACTTTTCATAAAAAGCCCCTCACAGCTAGCAATCCTGTGATCCATGTGTGCAAAGACAAACCGAAGTCAAGTAATATCCTTGTTAGGACCATTCAAAAGGTAACAAATGCTCTCCCTTAGTACCTTCCAGTTCTGTGATCCGCCCTGGGTCCACCCCAAAAGAGGATGAGCCTGGTCAGTCCACCCGCCATGTTAGTAAAGCCCTGTTTAAAAAAAGAGAGAGAGAGAAAAGGCACGTGTGTGTGCACGCGCACATTTCACATTCTTTATGGATTTTCCCTGGCAACTGTAATTGCTTTCTTTTTGTGTAATTTTTTTCAAAAATATACGGTGGGGGGGCGGGTAGAGAAATGGATGGAAAAAGGAGATAGCGTAGTCGTCAGACTGCCATGGCCTGTTCTCCACCTGTTGTTATTTTGGTCTGGCCCAATCAACCTGCTAGCCAGGCTGGAGCCAGCGAGCATCTGGAAAAACTGCACTGTTTATAAAACTGACATGGAGCGGCACCCCAGGGCCCTGACCTCCCACACAAATCTGGAAATGATTAAATTGGCCCTGGCTGTCTTCGCTGCCGAGAGCTTCACGCTGAGCGAACAGACCACCATGGACATTTGGAGTTCTCATTAGGGGGAGAAGGAGGAAAAAAAGAAAAAAGCTGAAAATGTAACCAGTTCCCTCTTGTAACAGTGCCCTCCCGGCCGCCGCCACCTCCGCCACCCTGCCCGCCATGGTCTGTTCTCCTGAATCGCCCCTCCTCGCCTTCCCAAGAGGCAAACAAAGTGCTACACGCAAGGAGACGAAAGCCCCGCTGAACCCCCACTCCCCTTTCCCAGTCCGGGATCTTAAGAAGGCCCTTCTAGGAAAAGTAACTTGCGCTTATGGCCACAGCAGGGAGGGAAAATGAACACATAATTGGTGGATGGTGTGGCGCAAGGAAGCTGCTTTGGAGTTACAAGAAATTGTTGTTGCTGGGCCTAAAATTACAGTTTTAGGAAGTCAAGCTGGGCCAGATGTGGAGAATACGCTTGCAAAATGGCCATACAACTCCAGTGCTTGGGCGCATAACCTTTTAGACTACAGCCTCTCCCCCAAATCCCCCAATTAGCATGTTGGGTGGGGGATTCTGGGACTTGTAGTTCAAAGGATAACCAAACTCTGGCCATTTCCGTCCTACACTGTTATAGTGCTATTATTCCGCTTTCAACATCCTGTGGAATTCTGGGCTTTATAGTTTTCTGAGGCCAAAGAGCTCTCTGGCTGAGAATTCTAAATGCCCCTCCCTGAAATGCAAACCCCAGGGTTCTATAGGATGTTGAAAGTGGAATAACAGTGTAGTGTGGAAATGGCCTCCATTTATATATGTGATTGTGTGTGAGAGGTGCATTTAATCAACTAAGGTGTGTGGGTATGCATGCACACACACCAGACTGAATGACATGCGTTAAGGTATTTATCATGAGATTTATGTAATATAGATGAATGTATTAATAGTGTGATTGAAGGATGTGAAATGCTATGCCCTTCAGATGTTGTGGCCTCCTTCCATCAGCCCAGTCAACATGCCCAAGATATAGTGGAAGTGTAGCCAAAATAAATGGAAGGTCAGAGTTTCCTTACACCTGGCACTCATGCCTCTCCTATCCTCTCTATTATTATTCTCATAACAATCTTTTTTTTTAATACTGGACATGCTACAAATGATTATGGCAATATGAATGTGAATTCTGTATATTCAGAGGATCTGCCAGTCCAACAGAATCTGAAACATGCTGCTTATACAGAATGAACTCTTAATTTTTTAATGGCCTAAATCTAGGGGTTGATTCACATTGCATAATTATAGGCTGGGTATCCTTTATGCAAAATTCTTGACTAGAAGTGGTTTGTATTTCAGATTTTGGAATACTTATATTTTCATACACATAAAATACAGTACTATGCAGAAGATCTCCAGGGAGCCCGTGAATGAACAAGCTATTTCATTTTAACTGCTATGGTTCCATCCTGTAGAATTCTGGCACTTTGCAGTTAGAGGGACATTTACAATTCTCAGCCAAAGAGGTCCAGTGTCTCATTAAACTACAAACCCCAAGATTCCATAGGATTGCAGCCATGGCAGTTAAAGTGTAACAATAACACAATAACTATGTAGTGTAAATGGGTCCCTGGTATACCCCAACTAAAGTTGATCCACTAAATCAATGGGATTTCCAGAAATGAAATGGGTCTATTCTAGTTAGAACTAGCAAATGGTTTAGGCGAATACAGAAAAAAGTAGGATCGCAAATCTCTGACTTTCTTGTTGGTGCTGGCCATAGAAGTCACCTTGGTTCTCACTCTGGGAGGAAGGAGGAATATAAATATAATAAATAATTTCAAGCAAGATTTTTTTTAAAAAAAATGCCTACAAAAAGCAGGGATATTCTATCAAGAATTTCTCTTGTGTGAGCCCCAGTGAAATCAATGTGATGTCCACAAGAGTAACCTGGTGCTAGTAGAGAGCTCCCATTCATTTAATTAGGCTTTGCATTGAAGAATCTCCCAAAGGATTGAAATCTATGGCTAGTCAGCAATATTAAATGAAGAAAAACTAAATCATGGTGTTGTCTTACCAGGGACTGTTATTTTTCAGAAAGAAAGAAAAGAATTCTAGCTCTGAGCAGACGTATTTACTGGCAAACCTTAAAAAGATTTTCTGAATTTATCCATTTAAAATGTGTGGAATATGCTTTTTCAATTAAAACTTTCCAGGTTGGCCAACAAGACATACTAAAAAGTCAGCAACAACACATTATGTAAAACCATGGCACCACTTTTTAAGCACAAAAACAAGCAAACAAACAAATACTATCAGAGAAAGATTGGCTAAGAAATTATTTATTTATTTTTTTTGTGTGATGAGAACTTCCCAAAATGTGCAAATTTGCTCATATGTTTGAAAGAAAGACCTGTAAAAGAAGGTATGGGAGAAAGTGACACTGACAGAGGCCTTGCACTTAAACATCTCCTTTGAATCACTCTATATTCAATCACACTGGTGGTTCAGAATTAAAGTTGCTGTTTTTGACAGCTATGTGTCAAAGGGGTGCAACATAATCTATGCACTGGGATTAGTGATCCCTGTTACATTTGGCCAATGCAGATGGGTGTGGATTTCAATTGGCTCATTTCTGAAAATAAGAACTTCAGAAAATTTGCAAATTTCTTCATAACTTTTGTGGAACAAACATGAAGTTTAAAAGAGTGGAGTGTAGGAGACAGCAAAAGTGATAGACTGGTTCATCCCTAAATCAGGACAACCCAGTTCTCAGAGTAGGGTGGGACAGGGAAGGAACCCAACCTACTTCTTGTTAGGCAGAACCTAAACCATTCAAACTTCTTTTGAACTAACAAAACAGAGTGTCATCTAGTTTGGAATTTCAAGAAAAAAACACTCTCATTTTTTTTCCTCCAATATCCAACACAACCCACAAGCCCATCAGAAAGGGAGTGAATTGGACTAGTTTTTAAAATTTACAAAAGAGAGGACATGGTGGATTTATCTAGGCCCATCTACACCTTTGGCTAGATAAAGAGCCAGCATGGCGTAGTGGTTTGAGCATCGTAAGACAAACCTGGAGAGTAGGGTTCGATTCTCTACTTGGCCATGGAAACCCCACTGGGCTCATCACACATTCTCAGTCCCAGAAAACCCAGGTTTGCCTTAGGGTCACCATAAGTCCAAAACAACTTGAAGGAACACAGCAAAAATAAAGCTTTGATGCCATTGAAAACAAAGCCCTTTCCTAGATTGTTCTCCACAATTCTTCAGATGACATGCACAGAGAGAGGCTGATAAGAAAGCTCTTGTCTTACATATAATTGAAGTAGCCACCCTCATAGGAAACATAAGTGTTGGATGATTGCTTAGTCTAAATCATTTTTGTCTATACACTGGCAGTAGTTCTTTAGGATTTGAGATAGCAGTCTTTTGCAGCTATACATGGAGGTGCCAAGGACCAAAACTACAACCCTGTGCATTCAGAGCATGTGCTCCACAACTGAGCCATAGGCTGTTTATTGCTGGACAGCTGTAATTTTTTTTAAAAAAAACACCACTTGGTTCTGGGACAACCACTCACAATCATCTGAAACGAAGAAATATATCAAACGAAACAAGAGGATAAAAAGTGTGAAAATCTGAGCTATACTTGCATTTGCTAATTTATGTGTTGACAACAATTCAGGAATAATTACTATAATTTAAATAGAAATACAATTCCTAGTGGGCTGTGGGGGTAGCGTCACTGTCAGTGGGACTACGAATACACTCTGTTGTTTAGTTTCAATTTAAAGGAGCTATCCATGGTCCTGAACTTATCTTAGTAGAGAGAGTTTCAGCACCATAGATCACTATGTCAAAGTTTAAACTACATACCAGAGTGGGTTCACAGATCCACTGACACGAGAACCACCAGTGGCCACTGAGTTGAATGTTAAAGGAATGTGAATGTGCACTATCCAAGGTACTGAAACCCCTCTATCTTAAAAATGGATTCAGAACCTTGGATAGCTCCCTTAGAATTCAGACTAAAACGCAGAGCACATTCACCATTGACACAAAAGTACCAGCCTCCAGTGTTGTTCAGAAGTTATCTTTGGAGAGGCAACTTCAGGTTCCCTGTTTTTCATTCTTATGACTCCTTAACTTTGAACTTGAATTGGACAGCCCTCAAACAGAAGACAATCCTCTCTAAAACAGGACAGGTAGCCACTGTATTTGGATTGTTGATTCCTATAAGGACTTCAGGGCTGATCACATTGGGTTGCTTCATGTCATCATCATCACAACAACTCTGTAATGGGTTTGATTTAGCGGGACTGGCCCTATGATTAGGCACAGTGAAGCAGCTTCCACTGCCAGCACATGAAGGCAGGGAGGAGCAAGAAAGCATTGCAGAACAGAGCTATGTGTGCAAAATGGTCTGTCCAGTATTCCCTAATCTGTCCTGCCTTCAAGTGCAGTGGAGGACACCAGTCCCTTACCACTGTCAAGACTTTTTTGCTGCACATCATGTGGTGGATGGATGTTCATTTTGTCCTTTGCCTAGGTAGCAAAATGTCTTCTAGGCGAAGCTGAGAGAAACTGACTGGTCCAAGTTTACTATGAGAGTTTCATGGCTAAAAAAAGATTTGAACCTGAGTTTCATGGATCAAGTGCACCCTATAGTGACTACATCATAGCGACTCCTTTAACTTGACTGAGTTCACCCCAACACAAATGCTCTCTCAATAGCTTCAATTCTCTCCTCCCTCCATCAGAATTCTGCCACATCCTCAGAAATCTCCATGGAAACCCTCACTCCCTACTTTCTGCTGCCTCCACAAGCATCCTGCCTTGCAGAAGGCAAGTTCTGCCAGGTCACCAAAGAAAGCCTTATTGGATTAACCTGACCGTAGCCCAGCCAGGGGTGAGTGTTTGGCCATTCAGCCAATTTCCAGGTCTGCTTAGCCTGCTGGGCAACATTTTAATTAAGGATGTGTAGCTAATGAATTATCCGTGACTCATAGCTGCCTGAGGAAAACATGAAATCAACCTGCTTTGAGTTTACAAGCTGTCAGACTAAAAATTTGCCAGGAAACAGATCCTCGGTGCTTAGCAGAGTAAGGCCTTAACTCAGCGCCAGAGGATGTGCTATTATAGGGCTTTGGCAGATAGGCAGGTAGGTATAAGAAGGTTTATGACACAGTTGTATTGCTCTGTGAGGCCATAAGGCAGCACAGGCTATGCTTGCTAGGCTTAGAAGTCTTATCTTAGGAAATGCCAAGCCATTCCAGAACAGCTGAAGCAGGTATCTCTCAACTGAGGCATAAGGCCACCTTGGGCAGTAGATACAGGTAATGTTACCAAGCCAGAAGCATCCCAGGTCCTTAGATTTAAGAATCAGACCTTGAGACTCAGAGATGACTTTGAGAGATGTTCCAGTGGGCAGGGTCCAGTAATGTCACAAGGGATGACATTAACACAATTTAGTGTTATTCATTTAAGCATCTGTTACAGTTGCTTGAAGTATGTCATTCAGATAAAAACAATATAGTTATCTGATTGAAAAGTAAGTTTTTCAAGCTCTTCATTAAATATGGAAAAAAAAACCTTTCCACAACTCTGTGTTTTCCATCTTGGTAACAAGGCATTTTTAAGTAACTGTCAAAATGCACATCCAGTCCTGTCTTGTGGATAGTCAATGGGGATGCATGGACACAATTTAATCAGTGAACCAAAAGATTTCCACACCTGTTTCAGTGTTTTTTATAAGTTAATGCAAACCAACAAATAAAAATAATCCCCACATGTATGTCTTTCACAATCCCAGATCAGTAGTGGGTTTTCAAAACCGATTTTCCTAAGCTTTGATAAGAATTCTTGGTATTTTTCTTTTTAATTCAGACATTTTCTAGGGATGGGCAGGATAATAAAAATTGCTAGGATAATGGTCTGAGTAAATGTATTTGCAGCTTTTCATTGGCTTTTTCCTTTTTTTAAAAAAAATCACTTTAACACAGTCTGAATATCACGATTGTATGTAATGGAGAAGCTTCTACTCATGAACTTTTTGAATGGGAGAATAATAGAATGGGAGCCCAGAAATATTTTCATTTAATGCCCTGCATGGTTAGCACAGCTTTTAATAATACCTGGGAATTGTGGACCAACTGAAGAAGGCTTTTCAAGCTCTTTGAACAGTGTAAAACAAACTTTTCTCAGCATTTTTTAAAACTTTTCCAAGTACTGAGTTTAACCCATGAGAGCTGTAATCCAAAACCAGAAATTTTGCTAAGGAAAAAAAAAGTTTCCAAACTCTAGCTTTAATGTGTTATTTACATTAACAGTGCTTTGCACAACTCCTGCCCCATTTTTTTAGTGTCTGGTTTGTTACTAATAATCATTAATATTTTGGATGGTGATAGTTATAAAAATAGCAACCCCATCATCAACAATAACAACATAGACCAGTGAAGCAGTTCAACTTGTTGTTGTTGTGTGCCTTCAAGTCATTTCCAACTTGTGGTGATCCTAAGGTGAATTTGTCATGGGGTTTTCTGGGGCTGATAGTGTGTGACATGCCAAAGCTCACCCAATACGTTTCCATGGTCAAGAGGGGAATCAAACTTTGGCCTCCAGGGTCGTAGTCCAATGCTCAAACTACTACAAGGTGTTGGCTCTCTACTTATACCTATCTAAATAGGAATCAGACGCCAGTCTGCTTAAGTTTAATGGGTCTTACAACTTTGAAATGGTAATAATATTAATATATCTCAGTTGTCATTTCAGTTTTTTTCTTCACAGTAGGGAGGAGAAAGAGTTGGAGAAAATAGAGACAGAAATATGGAGAATAGAGATTATGAACACAGCTAGTAAATTAGAAAGAGAAAGAGGATGAGGGAGAGAGAAAAAGAGACAGGGAAATGGGAAAAGGAAGCACAGCTTAGGGAGTGTGAGGTGGGGAAAAAGTAGAGAATCAGAGAGACATAGAGAAAGAAAGAGGAAGTTGTGAGTGAGGGATAAAGAGGATGAAAGGAAAGGAGGTGAAAAGAAGAAGTCATTCAGTTGTGGGTGTGGAGAAGTAGAAAGAGAACAAGAGACAAAGACAAGTATTATGGAATGAGAGGAAATAAGAGTTCCATGGGAAGAAGGAGGAAAAAGATGAGAGGAAATGGGAGAGAGGATTTGTTGGCAGGAGTTGCAGGTGAGGAAAGAGAAGGGGACAAAGGATGAGAAAGAGAAGAAAACAGAGAAGTAAAATTATGAATTAAAAGAGAAAATGGGATCAAATGCTCAAGCAAAGTTGAAGAAGAAAGACTTTAGTACCAGATTTTTGCTAGCTGTGGTACTCATATGCCTCAGACCAAGAAAAAATGGTATTAGGGCTTCAACCATTTAGAGCAGAGTGACCTTGCTGTGAAAGGAAAAGCAGCAAAGCAGCAGTCTTGTAGTACCAAATCCCATGACTCTTGACAAGATAATAATGAGACCCTCTGCTGAGCACTTCTTCCCTCTAAGTCAAGGTACAAGCTACAGTTTGAGAAATTTAGGGCAGGGGGCATCAAGACAGACTTCCTGAAAAGTCCACATTAGCTACTCCAAAGGATTCTACAGTAACAGAGTTAGCAGCACATCGTTGTTGTTGTTTTTTTTTAAAAAAAAATATTTTCAAAGCAGCATTCTCTCACTAATATTCCTTTTCTCACCTGAAGGCCAGTGGGAGAGGGGAGAGTCACTGAGACTCAGGGCCAGGCTTGTACTTCTGGGAACCCTAGATCTTGGTTACGGTAAAGAATGGCAGTGTGACAGCCAGAAATATCAGGTCCGAAGGGACACATTAGGAAATTCTTTTGCAAAAGGCTACCCCAGAGTCATGTTCTTGTATTATTCCCATTTATTTTGATCAAGTTTGCACAGAGTATCTTCCTGGTTCTTCATGTTCTACAGTTTGTGGCAGTGCATGCATGTGACAGTAAGGGCAGAAAGACAACAAGGAAGTGAATCAGAAGTGTTTCTATAATACACAGTGACCACAGTCGTCATGGCTCTGTCCTTAGCAATTCTGGGGTCTGTAGTTTTGTGAATTATTTAGAACTTTCTGCTAGAGAGCTCTCATATGCTCCAGGAACTATCTACCCCAGAGGTTCTCAAGCAGAGTTTCCTGGAATGCTAGTACTTGCAAGAGGTCACTAGAAGTTCCATACGAAGGAAAAGAGAGAGAAAGAGAGAGAGAGTGTGTGATTTAGAAGAAGAAGAGGAAGAGGAAGAAGAAAAAGAAGAAGAGGAAGAGGAGGAGGAGGAAGAAGACGAAGAGCCACCATTTGTCTTGAGCTGTAGATGTAATAATTTTTATTCAGGGGTTACCTGAGATCTGAGCAACATTTCAAAGTTCTTCCAGGGTAAAAACACTGAGGAAGGCTGATCTACACTAAATTAAGTTGATATAATCATCAGTCCCTCTTCATAAGGTACCTTGGGAACTGTAGTTCAGGGGAATGTACTAGAAATCTCTGACAGAAAATGTTAAGTACAGGCAAGTCTTAATTTATGTCAGGGTTGTGTTCCTCAACTTGCAATATAAATTGAGACTGTTGCAAATGTGTGTGTGTTGATGCATGTGTGTGCACTTGAGTTACCTGTTTTCTTATGGTGACCCCATTAATTTTGTAGGGGTTTCATAGGCAAGGAATACTTAGAGGTGGTTTTGCCAGTTCCTTCTTCTGAAATATGGCCTACAGAACCTGGTCGTCATTGGCAATCTCCCATCCAAGTATTACCCAGGGCTGACCCTGCTTGGCTTCCAAGATCAGATGAGATCTGGTGTCTTTGGGGTATATAGGCTGTCCTAATAGGATGTGTGGAGGAGCTAATTCCACAGAGAATCATTGGATACCCGAGAATGGATTGTACCACTTGACAGTGAGAGTCATTTCCCCCCGCAAATCTGTAAAGTACAAAAAGAAAACCAGCTCAGGTTAGGCAGAGGGGGCTACAGTGAAATCTTTCTTTCCAGTTTGCAACTTTTCTTTTTCCTGTTTTTTTCCCCCATGGGGCAACTTTCAAAACTGATAACTTCCACTCATGGTCTGAATTGGTACAAAACCATTGTACCACCTGGCTCTGCTGTGCATATGTAGATCCCAGCCTTATTCTGAGAAGGGTGCATTTATCTTGCTAATCACGATTTGCAGTCCTTAGAGCTGGAAAAGACTTGGCAGTGAGCAGGATTGAGACATTTGGATCTGATCTTCACGCTGTTATCCCCTAGTGCCTGCATCTGCTCACCAAGTACAAAGGAAAGACTCTTGCCTCAGCTTGGAATTGGCTTATAGGGAAGATCTGAGTGATTTCCAGACAGCATTTGGCCAGGGTTTCCGTCACTACATCAACTCCAGGTCCCAACAAGGATTCATTTACACAGATGAAGCACCTGTGTAGGCTCGGAAGCCCCGTGGAAGGAGTGCACGTACTTTGGAAGAAAAAATAAGAAATGCCGGGACTTCCAAAAGAGCTGAAACTTTACATTTCCAGTTTTGTAAAGAAAAGAATGCATTGTGTGCCAGAGAAAAATGAAAATCTATGACACCTGTGCATCTTGGGTTGGGGAGAACATTTTATAATTGGAGTATCAGGAGGTCATTTTGTTTTTCCATTTGTTTTCCTCATTAAAAGCATCATTCAAATGGGTGATGGGAGGAAAACACACTTAAAAATGTAGGAAAAAGTACCTAAACACTGTGTGTGTGTGTGAGAGAGAGAGAGAGAGAGAGGACCTAAAAAGGGCTAAAGTGAATGCCTTTCCTCTCTGGGTGATAGTTCTGAAGGTCCTATCCTGGGATTAGGCATATGTATGTCTTTTTTGGATGTTGCAAAAGAGATGTCCAACATCCAAGCGTCTGCAAGGTGGCTTTGTCCACTTTCATCATTTCCATTTGATTTTGTTCCCACTGACTCTATTGTGTGGTTTACCCAGTTGGGATTTTCAGGCATTTTACTACCTGCCCAAGGGCTCAAAAATGCCCATGATTACAAAGCTCCAAATAATTGAGAAACCTTTGGCCTAAATGCAGTTGCTAGTCCCAACTACAGCAAACCACTGAAGCAATGATGATCTATCACACACACACACACATATATATACATACACCATTCAGCTTGTGATTTTATGGGGCTGTTCTGGAGACCAGTAACGGCTGGTGACTTCTGTGTCAACATTGTGGTGAATCTGTCAGGGTTTTAGTCCAAGCTTTACGAGAGCTATCCAAGGCAATGACACTGCAGTCCCAAAATAGGTTCAACAACTTGGATAGCAACTTTAAAGACTAACATCCAGAGCAGATTCATCATCCTACTAACATGGGAGATGCCAATTGCTACTGCTTTGGACTAACAGCTGGATTTAGGCATTTGTCTTTTCAGAGTTCTTGCTCTCCTGACGTTTCCTGTGTTTAGCTGATTGCCAACACTGGGAGATCTGTAATAGAGGGTCTGGACTGCAGAGCAAAACTTGATGAAGTTATTTTGAGGCTATGACTGTCAGAATTCCACCAGCCAACATGACCAGTGGTATCAGAATCTCCCAGCATTCTGGAACATATAGTCCAAAAAGTAAAAAAAAAAAAGTTTTTTCCAAGCTGTGTCCAAGGGCTGTTTCACACCACACAGTTATAATGTTAGAATCCCATTTTAACTTCTGTGGTTCAATCCTATGGAATTCCCAAAGCTGCAGTTTAGGGAGGGGTATTTAGAAATGTCACCCAGCCAACTACTTTAGTGCCTCACCAGTCTACAAACTCCGCAATTCAGTAGAAAGCAGTTGTGACAGATAAAGTAGAATCATAGTGCTAGAACTGTGTAGGTTGAAAGGGATGCGTGTATTCCTAGCTCCATCTACATATACTTATGGGGGCAGGGACACAAGAAAAGGGGCTAATGAAAATGCCTTTCCTACCTGGGGGATGGTTCTGAAGGTTCTGACCTGAGATTAAGTGCATGTATAGGTTGGTTTTTGTTTTTTTGATGTTGCAAAAGAGATGTCCAACATCCAAGCTTCCTGAAGGTGGCTTCCAAGAACCACAGTGTACTGCCATGGAGTGGGCTGAATGTGGGAGAGGAAGAGAAACCCAGGCAGTTCAACCAGGAGTCATGAACTCATCCTAACCTGATGGATCTTCACTGAGTTGCTAGAGGTGCAGAAGGATCGTGTCCAAAAGACGATTTATGTCATTCAGGAGAGTGATGTAAATGGTTGTGGCAGCTTGCTTCAGCATTAGAAAACTGCCTTCTGGAGGCATGCAGAACTGAGGGGACAGAGTGTTTTACCCTGGCCATACAATGAGCGATGCCTGCCATTGTGTGCCTGTTCTATCTTTTTCCCTTAGCAGTATTTCCTTGGTAAGAAAAGAGTCAGAAGACCCAATGGGAACACACTGGAGGGCTAAAGATGGAAGACTCCATAATCTGGAACTCCCATAAACATCCATAAATGAGGCAATATATCTATATAGTAAAACTCTTGCTTGGAAACATTCTCTGTTAGTTCCACTTGACACGGAGGTGATTTTTATGAGTTAAGCAGACAGATGCCAAGTTCAGATCTTTCCTAAGTCTGCCACCTCATCCATCCAGTTACCTACTCATTGCCACCTCCTGTCCCACTTCAGTCCCACTCATTTCCATCTTACATCCCCCCTAGCTTTCTCTGTCTCTCACTCCACTTTTGAGTGGTCAAGAACAAACTGATGAAAAGAGTGGTGAGAATGAAAGGTCCAATAGATTTTTCTAATTTCTGGAACAGGGATGAAGAAACTGCTGCCCTTCAGATGTTACTTAACTACAGCTCCCACCATCCCTTATGATCAGTCCTGGGGGGTGGGGCAGATGGGAGTTCAACAGTGAACCTTTCTGCACTACACTGTTATAGTGCTATTATTCCACTTTCAACATCCTGTGGAATTCTAGGACTTGTAGTTTACCGAGTCCAAAGAGCTCTCTAGCTGACAATTCTAAACTGCAAAGATTCCATAGGATGTTAAAAGTATAACAATAGCACTATAACAGCGTAGTGTGGAAAGGCCCAGTGACTGAATGGTTGCAGGTTCCCTAGTGCTGTTTCAAAATAAGGTCCAGATCTTTGAAGGTGCAACTATGGGAAAGACTTCCGCCTTTTGATCCATGCATCTGATCATCTGTGGCAATTTTCGAAGAGATAGCTATGCTACTCTGTTTCAGTATAAAAAGAAGGAAGTATAAAAGGAAGGCGTGACACCTTTTAAGAATGAGTTTTTAGTTTGGCTTTTTGTGGATTACAATCTACTTCCTCAGATCCATAAAGGAATTGTATCATATAAAAATAAGTCTGTCTTAGTTCTGATCTTCTCTGTCCCTCTGAGAACAGATCCAACCCTAGCTTGGAAAAGTTACATTTTAGAATGTAATAGCCCCACCAATCTGGGTGTTGTGGTACTAAAATTACATTTCCATGGTTTGGATCCAATCCTGTATCAGTGCAGGATTCTCCCATGGAAGCCACCAGCTGGCAGTAGAGACTCAGCGGCTCATTAATTTGGACCACCTTTCTTCCAGCACACAGCAGATGAGTTTCCTCTTCCCTTTGTTAAAGATTGCACAAGCCATGCTATTTGAGCTGATTTGGATCAGTTCCTGTGCAACGCTAGATTTTCATGGAAGAGCTACAGTCATCTGACTTTGTGTATCTCTAGATTTTTTTAAAAAAACATTATTATTTTGCTGTGTTTAGCACGGAGGGAAGTGCACTCTTCTTCATAGCCACTGATGACGTCAAGTGTGGTTTTGCTTTCGCAACTAGCAGCCTTTGGCTGTGAATTAATTGTAACACAGTCTGGTGCATGTCAAGCCTTTGCAAGGACTTTGTTGTTCCTATGAGCTAGGCTGCTATGGCTTTTCTCAGTGCAGAAACATCTGGGGAAGAAGTTAGGATTTGGTAAAACAAGGTGAAACACATCTGCATCTTCTTATGCCAGTCACGTCTCTTCCCATTTTTGCTGAATATGCAAATATGTAAGCCACAGTCTCTCTATGGTTCCTACAGTATGTACTGCATTATGCATTAGCTTATCATGATGCAGATACTGGCTAGATTAAGAACAGTCCAGCCTGTGAGAGATGCATTTGCATTTGCTCAGATGCTGACCAGGCCTGCGTAGTTTATTCACTATAACAGGGGAAGGTAACCTTTGATCCTCCAGGTGTTTGGACTATGTGAGGCTTCTCCCCCTTATCCCACCACTTTTCCCACCAGATGTGAGATTCTGCCTAAATCTCCACTGCCCCCAAATGTGAAGACTAACAGAAACCTCACTTAATCACCAAGGGTTTTGCCTTATCCTCACCTTAGTCACCAATGTAAGAACTTCTTCCTGTCTCACTTTTATGACCACCATGAGGATCTCTTAGATGCCCTCAGGGTGTGTGAGACATTGTGCAACTTCTATGCCACTACAGACACTGTGTTTGACCCCAATCTTTATATATTTAGTGTTGCTGGAGGCCCAAAGCATATAATATAAAAACAATACTTTAACATTACAAAACAGATTAAACATTTAATACATTTAAAACAAATATTTCACTCTCACTCACACTCTTCTCCTAGCTAACTTAGGCCATTTCCACACTAGCCTGTTATAGCGCTTTGATTCCACTTTCAACATCCTATGGAATCCTGGGGGTTTGCAGTTTGGGGAGGGGCCAAGTGGCCCCTCCCAAAACTGCAAACCCCAGGATTCCATAGGATGTTGAAAGTGGAATCATAGCGCTATAATAGGCTAGCGCGGAAATGGCCTCAGTCTCCTAAACACCATTCATTAATTCCTAAACCTGACTGACTCTCTCAACCCTAATCTTCACTCATTCACTCCATACTCCATGCTACAAATCTCCGGGCTGTTCAACTGTGGCAACTGTCATTCATCAACTACCATTCCCCAACATTATTCAAATCCCTTCAAACACTACACCAATCACCACTCACTCTGAATATTCCATTCATTCACACCTTCCTGCCAGCTCCTTGCCTTATTACCATCATACCTAATATATAAAACAACTTTTTCCATAAAAAAATCAATGACATCAGAGACTACAGCTCCTATAAACCCTTTACATTAGCCATGCTGGCTTGGAGTTATGGGAGCTGTAGGGTCAATGTCTGGGAGACCAGAAATTCTCCACTCCTGAGCTGGTACATAGGAAGCTGTGTTACATGGAATTAGAACATTTTAATCTATCTGGTTTACTACTGATTGCATTGATTAGAAGTGACTCTTGAGTTTCAGAAAGTTTCTCTTTCCCTCCACCCCACCCTATGCTGCCTACAAATGCTGAGGGCTGAATCTGGGACTTCAGCACTCAAAATAGGTGCCTTCTCACTCATCTATGCACATACTCTGAAAGAAACACAACACCATGGATTGTGTGTCAGATGAATGCCTCGTCCCATCCTGTCCTGTGATGCTATGCAGGCAGTGAAAAATGTTTTATGGTGGTGCTTCTTAAGGTTTCTGATTAGAAGAACCAGTGGTGTTTTTTTCTTCTTCTATGTGCCAGGGACCACCACCATATTTGTGTCTGTTGACTGCAACATACACTCCACCATTTCACAGATGCAAACTGGGACACATGTGGCCAGGCAACATCAGAGTATGGTGAGGATGGCAAAAGTTACTAATGTGGAAGAACAGACAAGCTGGGAGAGGCTGCAGCAGTTGGATGGTATTTCAGATTTGCATATCTTGGAGGAGCTCTGTGATTATTACGACACTCCTGTCTGTTCGTGCAGCAAGGTGATCTCAACTCTCTCAGCTGGTTGAGCATCCCTAGGCTGTCCTGAGAATGAGGCCTACCTAGATTTGTTTATCCTTGGGCAGCAAGATGGTGATAAGTAGGCAAACATATGGCTCAAACAACCACAAGCTGACCTAATCCTTAAAAGAGTTCTGGCCTTGGGGTGGAGTTTAGCCTCCTTTGAGGGTATTTGTCTTCTCTTTAGGAGCTGAGGTTGCCTTTTCAGTAGTCTTAAGCTCTGTCCCTGGCTTCAGGGGCAGCCTAGGCTCTTCCACCACCTGAGGTAGGTGAAAAAGTGCTGCTGCCTCTTATTATTGACACTTTCTCCCTGCACCTTGCTTCTCTCCCTGCGCTTTGCCTTTTGGCCTGCTTGCCTGCTCTGTGTTTAACCAGGGATGGGTGTATTCTAGAGATACTGCCAGGTACAGTTTTTGCTCTCATGACCTACTATGAGCTCCAAAAATGTGAAGGGAAAATTCAGAAATTGGAACTGGAACAAGACAGATATTCACTTCTAGTTTCATTTGGGAGTTGGGGCTGGGGCAAAACAAAGTCACATCATCCAACATTTCACAAACAGGAACAGGGAAATGTATGGCCAAGCAACATCAGAATATGGTTAGAATGGCAGAAATTATTAATAAGGAAGAACATATAAGCTAGAAGAAGCTGCAGCAGTTTGCTTTTTCCTGAGCCTATTGGGAAGGGGAAGATTTCACCTCCTCTTCACTCCCCTCTGCTGAATTAAGTGCAAATCTGTTTTGCACTTCAAGCTCAGTTTGCAGTAACTGAAGTAAGTGGAAAACACTGGGGAAAGTGGGAGGAAGAGAGAAACTGGGACTTTTTAAATGCTACTGAACAAAAAAAGTGGTATGATGGAACATTAACTGGGACTTTCCCTGCCAGATTGGAGCAGCTGGAGGGTATGCAAGTTGGACCCATTGCCTGCATGTGGCGTTAACACAAAACCAGCAGTTGTGTCCTTTCTGTTAGCACCTGAGTGAAGGTAGGCTCAATTCCATGCCACAGCTTCCTAGGCTGCAACCCAGAGTTCAGCTTCATGCAACAACTTCTCAGCTCTTTGTCTCCAATGACTGGACAGAGAAGTAGCAGGATGGAACCCCCACCTCCCACATCTAGCCTGCATTTGATTTATGGGTCAGAAGTTTCTAATTCCTTGCCTGCTTTCTCTTCAGTCTCATGTTAGGCTGGGAGGGCTGTTGAGAGTTTTTCCATCCAAATGAAAGAGTGAGTGAACAGTAGAACAATACTTCCTTGTGGGGTTGTATGCTTTCATTTACTGAAAATATTTAAGCAGATTCTGGATGACTATTTGTCAAGGATGCTGTAGTTATATCCTGCATTGTAAACCCTGCATGATAAATCAGGAGACAGGACTAGATTAGCCTTTCCTGTGCTGGCTGGGAATGTTGGAGTTGTAGTCCAACACGTTTGGAGGGCACCAGGTTCAAGAAGGCTGGATTCAATGACAACAAACATCACTTTTAAATCTGAGATCCTGTAATTCAAAAAATAGTTTAGCTGAAGACGATCTTAGTCATAAGATGTTAGATCTTATGATCTGGCTGAGATCCTAGTTTTCTAGTTCTCACTCTTGATGGAAACTTTTATATTTTTGGACATTTGTTTACTTGTAACATTCAGCCCCAATTTTTATGTGATAAAAGCAAATTCTCCTCTTGATTAAAAATAGGTGGAAAATTCAGGTGAAATATTCGCAGAAGCAGGCCTACCAAGACAAACTGAGAAAGCCAAGTCAAGAAGCATCATTTGGTCTGCTTTAAAGTTAGCATATGTCCTTTTTTTAATTTAAAAACTGATGTTTTTTTTTGATCAGCAGATGGCAAGAGTGTTATGAAAACTTGGGGAGAAATCATTAAAGCCCTACACAACTTGGAGTCCAGACAATTTGAAAAATTGTATCTCCCCACATGAGCCTGCCCAAGTGCTAAAAATCTGTGGAGGAAGGCTTTCTCTCAGGCTCAGCAGCAACACAGGCAAAGTTGGTGAAGGCATGGGAGAAATCATTCTCTCTGGCTGATCCCAAGTTGTGGAACTCCCTTCCTCAGGAGGTCCAGCTGGCTCCTCTGTGCTGTCTTTCCACCAGCAGGTAAAGACCTTTTTATTTAAAGAGGCATTTGGTTTTTCATATGTTGCAGCTGACAAAGCTTTTAATGGAGGGAGAGAGAGGGTGGAATATAGTGTTTCTATTTTATTATGTTTTAAATATGTTTTTAAAACTGCTTTAAAATTGCTTTTAACATGCATTTTTAACTTGTGTTTTTTTAACAGTTTAATAGTTTAATTGTGTTTTCACTTTTGTGCTAAGATTTTTTCCTTGTATAGTGATTTTAAAAGGTTGGATGCTACCTTGGATCCCATGCTGAGAGAGAGGTGGGCTATAAACAAAAAAGAAATTAAAAAGATTGTGACCAATTGGGCAACGGAATGTATCACATTATTATTGGATCCCGTCAGTTTTGTATGTAACCCATGGATATAACCCATCCACCCAAACTGGGGGTGAAAGAGAGAAAGAGACAGAGAGAGAATCTTGCTTTCAAACCCCAATTCAGGGCTCTCAGTCTAGAGGAACTGTCTGCATAATCTCTACAAAATGATCACTTTCACCGTTTCTAAAAATCCAGATCCACATTATGACTGGCATCCTGTTGGCGAATTACGATGGCATAAGTCACAGCTTACTTTTTTGGTCATTGCAGAAGTCAGAAATCTGTTCTGACCATATTAGAGCCAAAATCTCCCCCAAATCCACCTTGTAAGCAGTGCATCTTCCCCAGTGTGGCCATTTCCATGTTGCCAGAGAGCGAAGGAATCAGGGAAAATGTGTCCAGCTATTTTTCCACAGTTGGGTGTGCTGCAAAGACATCATCTGCAGGGACCTCCAAAGATCCCCATGGATGGCTGTTGCAGCACATCTAGCTACAGGAAAATTGCAGGATGTTTCCCCACTGGAATGGCCCCTCCCCCATTTTTTGACAACACAGCAATAGCCATGTTTGCTGTGCTGTGCGGCGCTGCTTACAAAATGGGTTTTGCAGGGTAGCATTGGAACAGGTAGCTATTGAGAAGTATCAACTTGATGCATATATATTCCCAATGCAGGATCCTGGCTTATTTTTTTTTACAAAGTATGGAGCTGCTGTTTGAAGACTGGGCACAGAACTTTTTCCCCCCACGGTTTTTGACATGGCAGCAAGATTGCCTGGCAGCCTTTGGCTTTGTGCACGTATAATCATAAGGTATCAGTAGTGTTCTGGTTTATTTTGCCAGTAAGATGGGTCATTTTCCATCTTTGTATAATATTACTATACATGTAGTAGAAAGCCCCATAGCATCTTGTGTAGGATGATAAAAATTTCTCCTCCTCAAACAGCTTTGTCAACACTGGTCTTTTACAAGTGCAACATGATGCCCTCCCTATCCATGAATGAAAAGATCTTGTGGCCTGGTGATAGGGCAGGTAGGGGAGAGCATGGAAGGCATGGTTTAAGGACCAGCAGCCCAGGAATGGGGTAGTCAAGGTGGGGTGCGCCAGGATAGGTATGGTCTCACATGTTTTAAAAACTAAAAAGCAACCAGTGCTATTGTTCATAGCATGATATCATGGAAATAAGGGCTATGTCTCAAGAAGCCAGCATGGTATAGTGGTTTGAGTGTTGAAATACAACTCTGGAGACCAGGATTTGAATCTTTGCTTGGTCATTGATACCCACTGGGTGACCTTGGACAAGTCACATTCTCTCAGTCTCAGAGGAAGGCAAAGGCAAACCTCTTCTGAACAAACCTTGCCAAGAAAAACCCATGATGGATTCACCTTAAGGTTGCCATATGTTGGAAGCAACTCAAAGGCACACAACCACCACCACCACTACAACAACACAGGAAGATATCTCAGAGCAGACTGGAAAGAAAATGTGGAATGAAACAGTGCAGGGTGATATGAGAAACAAATCTGTATTAGAACAATATTGAAAGGAACACTTAAAAGATGTGTCTGAACTTAACCTCTCTGAATCATTTGACCCCTGTTCAGGTGTTTGTTTGAGCTCAGAGACAAGAATGTTTGGAACCCAGCAGGTTTACAGCCACCTTCTTTATGAGTGTTCAAACCAGAGCTTGGAACAGTTAGTTTTGGACTGCAGTTCCCAGAATCTCTTCGCTGAGGTATTCTTGGAGTTGTAGTTCAAAACACAACATCTACAAACTCCAGTTCAAACTGTGTGCATTTTTGGTGGGTGAAAGAAACCGTTTGATTAATCATGGTCTCTGATTTCTTATTTGTATATACAATTGGCCCTTCACATTTGCTAGGGTTAGGGGCACAGGACCCCCACAAAAGTGGAAAACCCACAAATATGAAAATGTGTGTGTGTGGTCTCTGGGAAGGGGGCTGAGGCACGGTGGGAAGAGCAGGCATCCAGGGTCCAAACCAGGTCAGGGAGAACAAGTGGGTTGGCATGGTGGCCTCATACTTCATTGCTGTCACCCATCTTCTTCCCTGGGTGTTGGGGGCATAGGGAGAGGGTTTTGGCACTGAGAAATTGGGCTGAGATCCATCCTTAGTTGGCCAGGCAATAGCTGCTGGAGGAGGAGGGCCAGACACAGGTTTTTAAAGGAGCTGCGCAACCTGATTTGATCCACCAAAAGGGAAGGTTCGCCCAGAAAAGAAGCACTTTAAGGTGTTGGGGAGGCAGGGGTTGGAGAAACTTGCAAATAGTCAGATCTGTGAAAGTAAAGCTCACAAATGCAGAGGGCTGACTACAGCTTAATGCGCACAAGTGCTTCCACTCAGGCCAAATGTAAAGCAGCAATTGTGATCTTACTCTTTCTTCTACGGCAGAGACAGGTACCCCAATGTCCTCCAGAGGTTCTGGACTAGAAATCTCATAATCCCCAGCCACAGACCATGCTGGCTGGGGTCTATGGGAGTTACAATCTAAAATGTTTGGAAGGTGCCTATTCATGGCCTACACACACACTGTGAAATGTCTGAATAGTTCTTCTGACTAATTTTAACAGGGTGTCTTCCTCTAGTACAGTGGTTCTCAACCTGTGGGTCCCCAGATGTTTGTGGACTTCAGCTCCCAGAAGCCCCAGCCACTATGGTCAATGCTCAGGGCTTCTGGGAGCTGAAGTCCAAAAACATCTGGGGACCCACAGGTTGAGAACCACTGCTCTAGTAGCAGAAATATAGGGACCATCAGTTTTAGAGAGGGACATGAACATCCCTCAATATTTTGGCCAATGCATCCGGAGTCACCAAACCTAAGCAATGGAAATAATGCAGACTACTGCTGTGATCTATTCTGGTGCTGTCTGCATGTTGTTCATAATCCCTGAATGTGTTAAATCAGGGAATCTGGTTTTCAGGTGGCTTGGATGTTTAAGCATTCAACATATAGTGTATTAAGTTTGGTTGAAATAAACAGGGATTTTTATCAGTGTAAATACCCTATGAAAGGTCTAAGGTTGCCATAAATTGATAGATGACTTGAAGGCACATGCACACACACAAATAATGTGAAATTCTGTGCATGCTGGCTTAAGTGGTTTGTAGATCAGCTGTAGGCTGGTCGTCCATGTTGCAAACCATCCTAAGCCAAGCCATGCAAGAAGGACACTGGGCTAAAATGTCTCTTGAAGGGAGTGTTTGTAGGTGAAGCAGGCTGTTTGCTTAATCTGCCCCGATGAGCACAGAGTGCTTACGATACATTGCCAATAAAACCAGTCCTGCTAACCCAAGGGAACAGTGATATGTGAGCAAAGGTAGACTGTTTAGGGGAGAGGAAGAGAAAGAAAAATAAACAGCTTCTGAATGAAGGCAAAGCCCATCTGACAAGGAGGCGTATTTAAGAAGAAAAAAATAAAAAACAGAAAATACCTCAGTTCATTGTTGGGCCATGTCTAGACAAGGAACTGTAGAACAGAACACAGAGTACTATAGTTTGCTATAGAGAGAGCTTGGATGTGGGATGAGGCCTGAGGAAGAACAGGGCATCTTTTAGCTCAGAGGATTTAACCAGAGCTTAGAAAAATTACCTTTGGGATTGCAACTCCCCGAACCATGCACCCAGCAAAGCCACCAGCAATGCTGACCTGAGGGGATGCTGGGAGGTGCAATCCAAAACAAATTATCTCCAAGCTCTAGATTTAAATTTCACTTGCAGCTGCTCTGGCACAGCCTTCCCTAAACCAGTGCCCACAAGGTATATCAAAACGCCAAACCGATCATGCTCAGCCAGCAGGGGCACTACAGTGGCTAGAGAGGAACACAGATTATTATAGGGGAGGGACTGGACCTTATTCAGTGACTCTGAAACTTTTTCACAGTCTGCGAAGACTGTGTGCCAAAAAAGGACAAGGGTGAGTGTGTGCGCGTGTGTTTTTAATGAACTCTGCAACAGTAACTCCCCTGGGAATTTTGAGCAAGAGTTATCCTTTGCTCCAGCACTATTAACACTTGCAACTGCCTATTCCTTAGAGATCTCTATAATCAGGGGTGGGAAATGTGTTGTGAGGACTGACTGAAGCTCAGAAAAATTACTTTGTGGATTGCAGTTCCCAGAATCCCTGGCAAGACCATCATGGCTAAATATGCAAATATGGTATAGTTACTGAGGGGGTCAAAATGACAGCACTGCCCTCCCTCAAGAAGAATTTTTCTCTCACATGACATTTTCATTGAGTCCTCAAAGTTCTAGCATTGCAGTAGGTTAAAGCTTCCGTGGAAAATTTAGAAATACAGTTTAAGTATTGAAAGAAAAATGGCAAGCAAAATTACCAGGGGAATACAAATACAGTTGGCCCTCCACATTTGCTAGGGTTGGGGTGCAGGATCCTTGCAAAAATGGAGAAATCATAAAAATCAAAATGTGTGTGTGTGTCTATGGAAGGGGGGTGAGGAATGGTGGGAACAGCACCCAGTGTTCAAAACAAGGCACGGAAAGAAGAGGGAAATGGAGCGGGTTGGCACAGTGGCCCTATACTTCCTCTCTCTTGCCCATTTCCTTCTTTGAGCATGTGTGGAGCATTGGAAGAGGGCTTATGGTGTTGAGAAATCAGGCTGTGAGCCATCCGTAGCTGGCCAGGCAGTGGCTGGTGGAGGAGGAGGAGAAGGACATAAGTGGGTATTTAAAGGGCTGCTCAGCCTGCTCAGAACTGCTGAGAGGGAAGGAAATGACTGAGGTTGAAGAAACTCACAAATAATCATATCCATGCAAGTCAAACCCACAAATGTGGAGGGTTGATCGTCCAGCAAATAGGCTGCATCTAGACTGAAATGTCCCAGATTTTGTCCTTGTTCTTTCTGCTTTTATATTGAGCTAAAATAAACTGGCCAGAGGAAGTAGTATTAAAAAGTCTCTGATCATAGCAGGAGTTGGCAGAAATTTTTCTTGGATAAACAAAATGTGTATGGATCTCCAAAATAAAATCAGAAACCACAGGAACAAAATCTGGGACTTTCTGACCTTTTAAATCGCTCCCAATGCTCCCTATAAAAGTTTCAGGTGTGAACCATTTTCAATGCTTCTTTCTCTGCAGTACTAGAAATTTGGGGACTAAAGTAAAATTTCATGCGGAGAGGAAGAATTTTACACCCATGGAGCTAGACGATCCTTCTTTTCAGCAATGCAGGGCACCCATCCGATCCCCAACGTAAATGCTTTATTTTGAGTTTATTGTTCTCACAAACCATTTGAATATTCCTCATATCTATTTGTTAACAGGTAAACATGATTTCTACCAATGACACATTTCTACCAATCTATTCTATTCCATTTCCTGAAATCCAAGATTTATGTACGTACATACTGATCTATCTATCTATGCTGGTGGCCTGCTCCAAACAGCATTCCATGTCGACTGAGCGTGTCCAGTTCTATTGGGCTGTTTTTGGTGTGTGGATATGGGAATATCCAATCCTACCTACCTTAAACTTTTGCAATTCTCCCTTGATTTCTATGGACAGCTCTCACTTTTGTCTGAGAGGTCATTTAAAAATAGTTTCTCAGTTTGAAGCAGGAAATGACAATGCAGCGTTTCTCACTACCCTTTCAATAGCTATGTACCTTTCCCTCCAGGACATTCCATTTCATTTCCTTCTTGTATGATTTCAATTTTTTTCTCCTTTGCAACATTTAGCTTGCATCTACACTATACAGTTATAGCAGTTTGGTATCACTTTGGCTGTCATGGATTCTTCCTGGGATGAGTAGTTCGGTGAGACACTTAAAATTCTCTGCTAGTGAGCTTCAATGCTTTAATTCACAGAAGGGGTTTAATTCTCCATGTATGTTTTTATTTATATTATGCCTATGACAATGATGATGATGTTACAGTTATACAGTACACCCTTTTGTGGTGTGACCTTCGCATACACAAATCCGAGGTTGTGCGAAGTGTTGCATCCATTATCATTGACAGATACAATGGGCATACACCCACACTGTGCCCATGGAAGATTATTTTTGTTTTATGCACGGGTTCCTGGAATGAACCCCTGTGTTTACGGAACATGCACTGTATTCCTCTTTTCTGCCAATATGTTCTGGGATGTGTACATGGCTGTTTTATGCTGGTACCAATGGGGTATTTTAAATGACTTTCTTTAATCAACATGCAGGGTGGGAAGGTGTGGATTACAAAAAGTTTTATTTAGTTTAAAGAGTGTTTAGAGGAAATTTACAGCTCCTGCCTCCTTGCACAGTGGTCCTGACTTCTGTCACTGATCCCCATACAAGTGAAAAGAAGAAGGAAGCAGTTATGTGCTATGTAGTTGATGTAGCATGTTGTTCATTCCTAGTCTATTATGACAATGATGCTATATTTGTATTACACCTTATTATTATGCTATATTTGTATGCCACCATTTCCCCAATAAGTTCAAGAAAATATACTTGGTTCTATCCCTCCACCATCCCATTTTATCCTCATAACAACCCTTTGAGGTTGTTCAGGTTAAAAAGCATGACTGGCCCAAGGTCAGCCAATGAGTTTCATTACTCTTTGAGGACCTGAACTGGGATCTCCTAAATTCCAACCTAGCATTCTAACCATTACACGATGCTGTCTCTCTGCCTATGGCTACCATAGATCTGTGGCCCAAGAGATTCATTAGGTAATTGGGCAGACTTCCTTAACAAATATTTTTCATATAGGTTCTCCAACTCATCCATTACTTTATACCTGGCTCTGATCAGTGAACTTTGTAGTAAAAAGCAAAGTACACCCCACAACCCTGAGGTCCGTTCACTTCAGTCACATGCCATGTCAGTCCTTTATTTCACAAAACACTTGTTGAGACAGGAGAGACAGAACAGCTGTTATTCCATGGGATGTCCAGAGGCCTTTTCACACTATACAATTATGGAGCTACTAGCGTCTTTACCTGGCATTGCCCAGGATTTTATTTTCTCATAGGTAATACTTGTTAAAAATACCTAGGAATTACTTTATTTTACTTTAGGAATTAGATGAAGTTGAAATACAAAGATTTGATATCCTGTGTCTCTAATTCCCCAAACTGTGTTGTCCAGTACTTGTAACTTTTCCCCATATTCCCCAATTCAGTTTGTATTCAGAGTTGTTAACATACAGAGGTTCAGTTTCTGGGGAATACACTGTCCTCCTCCTTGTTGCTGCTAGGCCCCATCTCCATAGCAACTGGCCAGGCCCAAGAACTCTCTGGCTGAGAATTCTAAAGGACCCTCCCTAAACTGCAAACCCCAGGATTCCATAGAATCTTCACAGGCAGCCAATCACACGAGGTCTTCTTGCCTGACACAGCCAATCATATGAAGTCTTTGCCTGCCTGACGCAGACAAACTCACAAACTTTGACTTTTATATATTAGATGATTCCATTTTAATTTCCATTGTTCCATCCTGTGGAATCCTGGGATTTGCAGTTTAGGAAGGGATACTTAGAAATCATAGCCAGAGAGTTCCAGTGCTTCACCAAACTACAAATCCTAAAATTCTACAGGATGTAATCACAGATAAAGTAGAATCAGAGTGCTATGTCTTTCAGGGCATTGGCTTTTCTTGAACAGTCTTCTCCATAAGGAATAACTAATAACTGTCAAAGAACTCCAGGGACATAGTTACCCTTGCAGTGGGAGGGGTATTGCCCCTGGTCCTCCAGCCAACAGAGCTCTCTTTCTGCTAACTATCCCACCTTCATAATCCCTGTTTTGACAGACCAGATGGCAGTAGCAGTGGCCACTCTCAGGATTTTTGGAGTAACAGTTTCCCAAATCACACAACTAGCATCACCATGCAGGATGGTGCACTCTGAGAGTTGTTATCCAAAAAAGTAACTTTTCCATGGTGCGATTTTCAGCTAGCATACAGTTGAAAGGCCACTATTTTGCTCTTACCCCAGAGCTCATTTTATTCATTCCATCTCCAGCTGTACTAAGGCAAATAAATTCCTGCTGCTTTTTCAGATTAATGACTTTGAGAACTTCCTGTCAAATGTGCTGTGTTGATATCTCAGAAGGCACTTCCCTTTGCATTTCTGTGGAAAAACTGTTGCTTTCAGGGCTTCCTAGAATGTGAATTGCTGCTTGGTGTTGTTTGTCCCTGAAGCCTGTTGTTATGTCTGCACAAACAGAGGATGAGTGGGGGAACTGCTGAATCAGTGGCTGCCCTTATAGACACTTTCTCCCATAAAACATTCACAAACAAAGACAAACAAGATTTCTTTACAGCAGGAATGGAGAACCTGTGGCTCTTATTGTTGGACTCCATTTCCCAGCAGGCCTGGGCAATGGTGGGGGATGTTGGGAGTGGGAGAGCATCCACATCTGGGAGGCCACAGTTCTTAACTCCTGCTTTCCAGTAGCTTTTTGGTTCTCATGATACACCTTATCAGATGATAAATTGCTCCTTTTTTATATAGGGCTACACTTGCATGACCCATAAATTTCAAGAGCACTTGAAGGCAGTAATTCTGAGGATGATTCTACACTAGTTGATTTGATTTGTACATAGGTTTAATTCTCCATCCCATCAAGCATCTCACTGAAACCATTGTTAATGTCTACTAAGAGGTGCAAACTATCTTTCTTGGTACCACTGATAGAGCTGGTACAAAGGCAGTATTGAGGTCTACGACCTCATGTACCCACAAGTCAAGACGGACTCAGGGGTTTGTCAGACCACTGAAATTTCCCCTTGCCCTATTAATCTTCGGAGTATTTCCAAACATGCTACGTTGGCTTCTTTCCATCCCATCTTTTGTTTAGCTACAATCTGTGAAATATTTTCTGAATAATTTCTTTTCAGTGTGACAAAGCCCTGGGCAGAACTGGGAAAAGTAACTTCTTGGAGTACAGCTCCAATAATCTCCAACATCATCACCATGCTACCTGGGGAATTCTGGGAGCCGTAATCCAAAACAACTTTTCCCAGCTCTCGTCCTCCATCTCTTAGCTCTAGGCTATCCAAAAGATGTATCTCCCTAGATGAACCTATCTGTGTCTTAAGATCTTTGGGGAAGGGCTTTCTCTTGATCCTAACAACTTTTCCAGGCTTTCCCTTGAAACATACATACATGTACACTAAAAAAGAAGAAGGGAGAAGGAAAAAAATCCATAATGTGTGAGTTCCCCTAACTGGCCATGACCAAAGTGAACTGTTTTTTAAAAATTGTCCCTTGGTTCATTCATATCAAAGGGGAAAAGCAGCTGAAAGGAGGAAAGTAGCCCCATTTATATCAACATCAGACTTTATTTTACAAAGGAAGCTGAGAAGCTATTCACATCCTGGCCCACCAAGAGGCCTGGGCAATGCCCTTCTCACTTCATCCTCACCGTTAGTCCTTCCTGCATGAATTATCTCTGCTTTCCTGTTGGCAGGAACTGAATTCCAACTGGTACAAAGGCTCAGGACAGGATATAAACAGGAAACGTCATCCAGATGACGCCATGGGCCTCTAAGCTCTGAGCGAGCAGGTTCCTGTGCTTTGCAATGGTGTGCATTTCATACAGAGTGAACCCCTGGATGCCAAAATGAATGCCAGGAAGCAGAAGGTGTTGAATGAATAAGCATGCTCTAGCCAGTGAGGCTAATGAAATCCTTTTTTCTCAAAAACCAAGTAGAGCCTAGAAAAGTTCCTCTTGGGGGATTGTAACTCCCAGAACCCCCAATCAACATGGACAGTATAGTTAAAAAATGGGGCGGGGGGAGCTTATCACATTCTGCTGAGAATATTTGATGCCCTTCTGTTCTATCTCTTTCATACCCTCCAACATTTCACAGATGGAAACCAGGAAACATGTAGTCAAGCAACATCAGAGTGTTGCCAAGAAGGACTAAGTTATTAACAAGAAAGAACACACAAATTGAGGAGGCTGCAGCAGTTTGCTTTTGCCTAAGTCCACTGGGAAGGGTAATAATCCACTCTTTCTTCTCTTTCCTCTGCTGAATCAATCGTGTGTAACTTACTTTTGTACTTCGTACTCAGTTTGGAGCAAGTAAAGTAAGTTAAGGACAAAGGGGGAAGAAACAAAAGAGAAAATGGGATTTAAAAGCAGCTGAAAACCTGGGATGACAGAGGATTAATTGGGGTTGTTGTTGCTACATTGGGACAGTTGGAGGTATGCACTTTAATAGGTATAGCTCCTGTTGTCCATGCTGAATGATTACAGCATGGATGGACAACTATATGGTGGTCATGGGTTTATTTCTTCCCCAGATCCCCCTGGTACCACAGCAAAACCTAATACATACATTTGCTTCTGCGGTATGGTTTGGGGGCAAAAGTTGCCTGAAAATTGGACAGTTTTTAACTGGGAGACTTTTATCTGGGATGAGCTGATGATTGGTTTCAGGCCCCCCAGAAAAGTGGGGGTTCAGGGACTGCATGCCCTTGGTCTACAGAGTATCAGTATATAGTGAAAACACAAATTGCTGTTCCTCAATGCTTCTAGGTAGAATTGTGGGATTGCTCTATATAACATATTAGCAAAAGCATGGTTTTGCATGTTATGGTAGCCCTTTTAATCTGACATAGGAAAAGCTTCAAGCGTCATTTTGAGAACTCTCAGATGTGGACACATTGGCTGCTTAAAACTCTACCAAGTATAGCTCTACCCCCAGAGCTGATCTTTCAGCTTCTGGAGCATGGCTGGGAGAAAACGGAGACATCTGGGCATTATCTGGTTGCAGTTCTACAACCAGAAATGAAAAGAAGAAACCAGCCTTTCAACTGCCTGAAGGTCCAGAAGGACAACATCTTCTCTGTGCTCCTGCTGTGGAAACACAGCCAAACACTGACTGAGCACCCACACCCCTGGCACTAACCTACCATGTGGCATGCTCCACCAAATGACATGTCAGCTGCATGCTGGGGGTGGATGTTGTTACACAAGAAGGTTCTAGACCAGTGGTTCTCAACCTGTGGGTCCCCAGATGTTTTGGACTTCAGCTCCCAGAAGCCCTGAGCATTGACCATAGTGGCTGGGGCTTCTGGGAGCTGAAGTCCACAAACATCTGGGGACCCACAGGTTGAGAACCACTGTTCTAGACACCTCCTACCACAACAACCTTTAAATGACATAGACAGGTGTAATGGGAACACTCCCCTGTGTTTGCCACCAACAGCAGTTCTATCCATAGTGGTGGCACTGGGATAAGTGCTGGATCACATTAAGTTTCCAGGAAAGAAAGAAAAAGTTGTAGTCAAAAGGCAAAATTGTCATCAATATGGCACCATGTCCTGGCCTATGTGGGAAACAAGCTGTCAATCTACTACATCAGATAGCTTAAGAAGCACTGACCAACAGGATTCTTGCCTCTGTCTCCATCCATCCTGAATGAAGCTTTAACTGTGATATCCATGAGAGATGACCCTCCCAGGAGCTATAGGTTAGCATTTAGCTGATCAGGATAGTAGACTGAGCAAGCATTCAATCACCAGGTTGCACTCTTCTCTGCTAAGGTGAAACTTCCTGTATTTCTGTTTACACTATAGGAATCATTTTTGCATTTGAATATATATATACACACACACGTACATTTTCATTATGCATTGATCCTCTTTTGTCTTCTTGGAATAGAGTCAGAATGTTGGGTGGTGGGATTAACTTTTTTTTGCATCAGTATTTCCCAGATTTGAACACCCCCCAAAGAAGCTGCTGGTTGTGCTGGGGCTAAAAAGATAGGTACCCATATTGTGCCTCTTCTTAACTATTAATTCTTTCTTCACCCACAGCTGTGTGCTGATGTCAGTCTGATTCTCTGGTTCCTGCCCTGTATCAGCTTCTAAGTAGAGAAAAAGATGTTACTTTTCCTTATTAGATATATCTGTACTAGGTAACTTGTATCAATTTCATACCACTTTAGCTGCCATGAGCACATTCTAAGGAATCTTGGGATTTATATTTTGGTGATGTACTTAATCCTAAATCCTAATCCTAAATACTCTAAAGGCACCAGATCCTGACTAAACTTGGAAGCTAAGCAGGTTCGGCCCTGGTTAGTACTTGGTTCTGTAGGCTATATTCCAAAGGAAAAAACTGGAAAAACGACCTCCGAGTATTCCTTGTCTAAGAAAGCCCTATGAAATCCATGGGGTTATCATAAGTTGACAGCAACCTGAAGGCACATAAATACACATAGACTTATGAGTAGTATGGTATCTTGAAAGGGGAGGATTGAATCTAAGTATTTAATTGGTTTCATTCTGCAGAGGAAGATAGCTACGTTAGACTGCGTCAGTATGCATGGGGATCTTATATCACATTTAAGACTGAGAGAAAGAAGCTGGTGGCACAAGCTTTTGTAGACTTAAGTCTGCGTCATCAGATGGATGGAGTGAAATGCCTAGGAAAAGACCTTTATAACTATCAATGAACAGATTGTACGTGTGAATAGTACCAGAAATGCAAAACTTGCATATAGTGATGAAGTGATGAGTTCAGTTTTAACAACGGTCATTGGGGGATAATGGTGGGAGGAAACATAATCCCTACAGCCAAGGTAAGTAGATAACCATTATGAATGGTGGAGGCAGTTACGCAAATGTAGTTTGATGCTGGCTAGGAACCAGAAAGAAGATATGATAAACTGGCCAAAAACATTCTCATGAGGTTGGGGTGTTAACTATTGTTATACTATGTGTAGTGTGCCAGGAATTGTCTCTGTTCAACACACTGTCAATGGACTGGAGTTTGTAAATACATTCCAATTGTGCTGTTTCTTTTTCCAGTTTTCCTTTGTAGTTCTTTTGTTCAAGGACTGCTGGTCTGAGATGGAATGCCCAGGAAGATGGAGGTGTTCTGCAACTGGTTTTTGTATATTCCGATTCCTTGCATCTGATTTATGTCTGTTTATCCTCTGGCACAGAGACTGGCCTGTTTGCCCAATGTAGAGTGCTGAAGGGCACTGCTGACAGAGGACAGGGTATATCACATTAGAGCATGAGCAAGAGAAAATACCTCTACTATTGTGAGTGATGTGATTAGGTCCCGTGATGACATTTCCTGAGTAGCTACGTGAGCAGAGTTGGCATTTGGGTTTGTGACAAGTTCTCATAACCACTTCCCCATCTGTGTGTCCTCCTGTAGGTAAGTAACTGTTTGAGATTGGGAGGCTTTCTGTAGGCAAGGCAAGGCCTGCAACCCAAAGACCTTGAGAAGACAGCATTATTGCAGAATATACAGAATAGTTTGTAGTTCACTGATGATACATCTTAGTGGTCTCAGTTGAGAGCTGTATGTGATCACTAGTGGGGTTCTGCCATTGCCTGTCTTTAGTCTGTTCTGTAATAGATTAGTCCTGGATGCAAGCCTTGCTTTGTTAGATTTCATTTTAACTTCATATGGTGGGTACAGGAGCTTGAAGAATGCTTGTAATTCCGTGAGTCTGGCATCCCTGTCTTGTGGGCCTGAGCAGATGTGATTGTGTTGAAGGGCTTGGCTGTAAACAATGGACTTGGTGTGTTCAGGGTGGAATCTGGAGGCATGTAAGTATGTATAGAGGCCAGTTGATTGTGATATAATGTGGTGCTTAAATGTCCATTGTGTAACTGTAAGGTGGTATCCAGAAAGTGAACTTGTTCTGTTGTTAGTTCCAAGCTGAAATTGATGGTAGGGTAGAAATTGTTGGAATTCTGGTGGAATGTCTAGAGTGAGTCTTCTCCATAAGTGCAAATTATGAAAATATAATCTAGGTAGAGGAGAGCTTTCTGGCTGCAGGAGTTAAAGAAATGTTGTTCCAGGTCAGACATGAAGATGCTGGCATATTATAATGCCACTTGTCTGCCCATGGCAGTACCCTTGACTTGAGGATATATATTATTAGCAAAAGCAGTCTAATTCACTGATAAATATGTTGAAGAGTAATTACCCTAGGACAAAACGCTGAGCCACTCCACCAAGCCTTCCTTCCAGTTTGAAGCACAGCCACTGATGATGACCCTTTGAAGACAGTTTTTCAACCAATTATGGCTCCATCTGATGGTGTTTCAACCCATTCCATATTTAATCAGTTTGCTAATCAAAATATTATGGCAAACTCATACTGGCTCCTACTGATCAAGACCCTTGTAGACAAACTCCTGTGTAATCTGCTCTAATATTTTTCCTGGTACTGAGGTCAGGCTGACTGGCCTGTAGTTTTCTGGATCTTCTTTTTTACCTTTTTTGGAAAAAAAGGCAATCTTTGCACATCTCCAGTCCTCTGGCACTTCACACATTTTCCAAGATTTCTCAAAAATGATGGCAAGTGATTCTGTGAGTATGTCAGTAAGTTCTTCTGGCATGTAGTTCATCTCATCCTGTAAATCTGAACTCATTTAAATTAATTAGGTGACTCCTGACTAACTCCTTATCAGTCTTGATTTGCAGTCTGGATTCCTTGTCAAGGTCTCTACGGATACAGGGAAGCACACGAATCTCTTTTTTTGGAGGGGGGGCTGACAAGACAGATATTGAGCAGTTTTACCTTTTTGTTGTGATCTGTGATATTACAGATATTACAATAAAATAATTTCAACATGAACTTTTGCATGTGTTTGAATGTAGCATTTAAACCAAACATGCTACATCAGATAACATTATTTACCTGCTTTTTCTTTATTTTCTGCATTTTCCAGAAAACTCACATCACTGCTTCCGCTGCCTATCCCTTTGGCCAGATTTTCACATGTGCAACTCACTACTTTGGCCATTTCTGCACTGCACTGTTAGAGGACTATTATTCCACTCTCAGCATCCTGCGGATTTGTAGTTTACTAAGGCCAGAGACCACTCTGGCTGAGAATTCTAAATGCCCTTCCGCAAATTAACTGCAAACCCCAGGATTCCACAGGATGTTGAAAGTGGAATAATAGCACTATAACAGTGTAGTGTGGGAATGGCCTTTGTTACCTGCATCATTTGGAATCATGTCTCTGCACTCTGTGGCAGTATTACTCAATGCTGGACCAGTGCTGCTCCACAAAGGGGACCTGAGGAGTCACATTGGGCACTGTGGAGGATGAACATAACGTGCATTTTATAAAAACAAACACACATGCAAATAGCTGTTTTGGAAAGTGACAATTAATGGGACCACGGGAGGCAGAGAAAAGGAGTTTGGCAACAAGAAACCTCTCTGGGGTATAACAGGCACAAACAAAATTATAAAGAACATCCAGAAACAATATACATCAATTGTATACATTTCTTGCAGAAGCAATTTGTACAATATGTGTTTCTTACAGACCAAATGCATACAATATTTATATTCACAATGTGACTTAATGTTCATATGACAGGTCTTTGCAGAAGGGAAAATGAGTTTAACACCTTCCTCTCCTACTGTGATGCTGATAGAAATTGCTCTTCTGAAACTGCTGTTTGCATTGGAAAGAAATTCCACCTCAGAACAACTATATTTCTTTGTCAAACATGCAGAGATACAAAACCTGAGGCTTCTCAAAATGTGCTCTCCCAACACACCAAATATGAATGAAAAGGAGGATGGAACGGAGAAGTATCAACAATCTGAACAGCTATAACCTTTGGAAAAGTTCAAGTTTCACAACATGAGACATGCTGAGAGAGCATATTTTTCAGCAGGAGGAGGAATGGTAGCTGAGTCATAGAGTCCCAAATGGTTTCTAAAAATCTTTTCATTGTGGGTCTTGGCTACTGCAGACAACAGAATAAGAAAGGCAAGTAACCACAGGCTCCTGGGTCAAAAAGTACTCCATAAACTTTTCACCTTGGCTGTTAGGAAAATAGGATGCTGCTTTGTATGAGTCAGACCACAAGTCCACTTAGACCAGTATGGTGGGCCTCCACAGTTATGGGTTTGACTTTCACGGATTTGATCATTTGTGAGCTTCTCCAACTGCAGCTTCCCCACTTCAGGTGATTCTTTTCCAGGAGAACCTTCCTTCTCAGCGGCTCCAATCAGGTTGTGTAAACCTTTAGAAACCCATTCTGGTCCTCTTCCTTTTCCTCCTCCACGAGCAGCTGTCTGGCCAGCTAAGCAGAGCTTGTAGCCTGATTTCTCAGCACCACAAACCATCTCCCAATGCTCTCCCCACACAAGGACAGAGAAGGCAAGAGAGAGGAAGTATAGGGCCACTATGCTGACCTTTTCCTCTCCTTTACCTGACCTGGTTTGGACCCTAAGTGTCCATTCTCCTCACCATGCCCCAGCCCCTTTCCCATAGACACACAAACACACACATTTTGATATTTGTGATTTTTCCATTTTTGCAGGATTCCTGCAGCCCTAACCCTTCCGAATGTGGAGGGCTGACTGTCTTTCAGATGAAATCTTTCTCAGTCCCCTTAGGCAATGCAAAGGAATGAATGAACCTGATGGTTTGCAGCTTTTTTTCCCACCAAGCTATAGCTTTCCTCAAGAATGTTCTTATAGTCAGGGTTGTAGAGGAGAAAATGCTTGCATAAAAGTCCTGCTGCACCTTTACTTAGCAAGGATTATAACTTCAACAGGCATCCCCCTTTTGGCCTTCCCTTTTGCTCCTTAAGTTTAGCTCCAATACTTGCAACAACAGGGGTAAGGGTAGGCAATATATTTTTCATGGCAACAATGTACAGTATTGTGGTGAGCTATCCCAGTTATTATGTTATGCCCTATCTTGTAATGGTTTGATCTTGGATGGGCAATGATAACCCATTAACTTGACGAAAGAGCTGATCCTGTTGGAAACAAAAACTTCTAGAACTAGTTGACTGATATGCATTACACAACAGTCTCCATTTTTTAACTCATGAGTCAAATAGGATGCATGACGTATGCCTGCACTTCAAAGTTTACCAGCACAGCACTGCTTATAGTTCCTCCCCTTGCTCCAGCTCTGAGCTGCTACTAATCTGATTCTTCTGTGGCTGTCAAAATAAGACAGTGAGCTCTACATAGCTGTGGATTCTGTATCCACAGATTCAGCTAACCACAGCTTGAAAATGTGTTTTAAAAAATCCAAAAAGCAAACTTTGATTTTGCCATTTTATAGGGACACCATTTTACTGTATCATTGTACATAATGCAATATGAGCATCCACAAATTTCAATATCCACAGGGGTCCTGGAATCAAATCCTAGCAGATATCAAGGGCCCACTATAATTTATAGACTGCCTAGTTACTCCCTGCTTTTTACTAGTAGAGAAAACTGTGTGCTACAATTTGGATGGAGACAATCCTGAGTTTGTAAGGGAAGCTTGTACAGTTGGCTGTCTACATTCACTAGGGTTAGGGGCACAGGGTCCTCATAAAAGTGGAAAAACTGCAAATATCCAAGTGTGTGTGTGTGTGTGTGTGTGTGTGTGTCTGTGGGATGGGACTTGAGGCATGGTGGAAAAAGCAGGCACCCAAGTCCAAAGCAGGTCACAGAAAGGAGAGGGAAGGGGGGACGATATGGTTACCTTATACTACCCCTCTTTCACACCCATCTCCATCCTTGAGTGTGTGGTGGCATTGGGTGATTGTTTATGGTGTTGAGAAATTGGGCTGTGAACCAACCTTAGCTGGCCAGACAGGAGCTGGTGGAGAAGGACCAGAGGCAGGTTTTAAAGGGCCATGTGGCCTGACTGGAGCTGCTGAGATGGAAGGTTCCCCTGGAAAGGAAACATCTGGAGGAGGGGAAGGGTTGAAGAAACTCACAAATAATAAAATTGGTGAAAGTCAGACCCACAAATGTGAAGGGCCAACTGTATTTTCAAACTGGAGAATCAAATTTTATTGCCTTCCCCTTCAAAGCAGGACCGGGGTGACTCTAGTTGAGACTGAATAACATCAGGTCATCTGAACATCTTAAGACAGCAAAATGCAGACATGTCCTAATTTGTAACATCTTCTCTCCTGATGAAGACTCCTTAATGTCTTCAAAGCTTTCACTGCATTCTGTATCTTTATGGCTAGAGAGTATGAACCGAGCGTATTTCACAATGTGGAGTCAGAGTACTATGCTACACCACACCGTTTACAGAGCCAAAAAAGCAAGGACCAACCAGCCACAAAGGAACTGTCTCACCTCTACTGCATGGTGCAGTAGAACCTGGTGACCCTTGCTAATTTATATGCCTCTTATCTAACCTAGAGATCTCTGTAGGTTTTAACAATTCCATGTGCGCCTCTAATAAAGCAATTAAGCTAGTCTTTGCTGACATAATTGCTTCAGGGAATGAGGGAAAATAAGCCTCTTTGAGGCATTAGTGGGATGCAATTAATGATCTTGTAATTAACCTAAATGTACTGCTCATGAGAGGCAACATGGAGAACTTGCACATCACATGCCTTCAGGCCAGTTCAGACAGCTTTATTTATTAGTGAAAACATCCATGCAGGGCCAAAGATTGGAAAGGAAGCTGCCTGGACTGTAATAAAATAGCTGTCTTAGCCTTTGGTACTCATGCATGGAAAGATTTGAATGCAGTAGTATTTCAAAGGCCAGTGTTACTAATATAGCACAATCTAGTTGAAATTACATATTCTGTATTGAAACCTGACTGTTGAATTTCCCTGCGCATAGGATTTGTTTTTAACTGCCATAAAATCAACTTTGACTTATGGCGACCCTACGGATGAGAGATCTCCAAGTCACCCTGTCATCAACAGCCCCACTCAGGTCTTGCACGCTCAGGCCTGCGGCTTCCTCAGTTGAGTCTATCCATCTGTAATGCGGTCTTCCTCTTCTCCTACTGCTTCCTACCTTACCAAGCACTACAGTGGCCCCTCCACTTTCACAAGGGTTCAAGGTGCAGAACCATCATGAAAGTGGAAAAACCTCAAATATCTCCACCCCATGATCCCCCTCCCATTCCCTTCCAGGGTTCCCTCAGCAATTCTCTTGCATTTTGCTTCAATGCAAGTTCTCTGCAACAGGGCAAAATGCATGGGAATGGGAGGGGGACCTCTGGAGGGGAAAAGGAAGGCTTGTGCAGCCTCCCCCCCATTCCTTTGCATTTTGCCGTGAGGCTCATTATCCTGCCGGGGCCAAATGCATAGGAATGGGAAGATGGAGCTCCAGAACATACATATGTGCCTCCCCTTATTCCCTTGTCTGTTTCCTGGGCGTGCTTCCTTTCCTTCTCCATGCTCGGCAAAACACTAGGGAATGGCATGTGTGTTGGGAAATTCCAGCATTCTCTCTCTCCTCCCATCTTGTTGTTAGAACAAAATGGGCAATAGCCAGATAGGGCTCCCTTTTGTCTCCTGCATGCCAGATCTTCTCCATTTGCCTTTTTCTGTCTTTTATTGCATGATCATAAATACCTTTGGTTCTCAGGTGATCAGATCATGTGACCCAGGACTGTGCTTGGGTCATCGGTCTTATAAAAGTTAAGACCCCTCCTTGCTCTCTCTCTCTCTCTGATCTCTCTTTGTTCTCATGGCTGCCCTTATCTGAACTCTTTGCATGCTTCGAGTCCCATCAAGAAGGATGGTGAGTTAAGACCAAAGTCTCCTATTCACTAGTTAGACAGGTAGCAGGCTCTCAATACAGATGTAAATGAAGAAGCCATTAGCAAAGTCTTTTAAGTTTTTTATCCAAAGCTATCTGTGTTTGTGTTTATTACATCAGCCAGTCTGAAGCCACAAGTCATTAGACAAGCTTTTAAACATTTCTCTGTGTAACTCTGCTAAATGAAGGCTGAATACTAACAGTTTTAGTCTCATTTCCTACAATGTACAATCACAAACAATCAAATTCACGCAGGTCAAACATGGAAATGTGGAGGGAGGACCGTATTGTCTTTTCTAATTAGCCCTGTCTAATTAGTCCCTCATGATGTGTCCAAAGCATGACAGTCGCAGGTTAGTCATCTTGGCTTCTAGGGAGAGTTCAGACTTGAATTGCTCTAGGACGCACTCATTTGGCTTTTTGGCAGTGTAGGTTATCCACAGAACTCTTCTTCAGCACCACATTTCAAATGAGCTTGTTGTCTTCTTAACAGTTTTTTTTTTCACTGCCCAGTTTTCACAACCATACATTGAAATCAGAAATACAATGGCATGAGCAATCCTGACTTTGGTATTCAATTAAATACACTTGAGAATCTTGTCTAGCTCCCTCATAGCTGCCCTTCCAAGCCCAGTCTTCTGATTCCTTGGCTGCATTCTCCACGAATGAGCCAAGTGTTACCCTGTGACTTGGGGGTCTGGGGAGAGGCGCCCAAATAACCAAACAAACCTAGCAAGATGGGGGAAATTAGCTGGAGCACTCTCTTGACTAACAAGAGGCAGGGTAACGCAGCAGGATCTTTTACCCTATGTCTACAGCGTCAGGTCAGTGAGGAGGCAAATAGTTCAAATAGCAATTAAGATTTATTAAACAGTTATTAAAGAAAAGCACAAACACACTCCTAACTAGAAAAGGAAAATAGAGTTCAAGGGAAATGGGTGATACGCCACCTTTCCTGCAGTCCTGGGGAAGCCAATTGTAGAGGAGGAAACCCGGCGTGGCGGCCGAGGGGAATCTGCTGAACCGAGCGGCAGCAAGGCAGAATGAAGTCCAAGCGATCCGGCGAGAGTTCCGAAGAGCTCTCAGAACTGGGGGTTTTTATTGGGGAAAGAACAACCGCGGGCTAGTCTGGTCTCGGGGAAAAAACAATAGGTTTTGGGTTGGAGACAAAGCCTCCAAAAGGTCAGAATTTGCATGACTGAGTTAGAGTCCGAATTGACAATAGTTTGGCCGGTATGTAGATGCGGCTAGCTCAGCAGTTAAGTACCTAGCTCGCCAGGGTGTCCTCTCAGGGCAGAGGATCTCTTTGTGGTAACGTGCATTTGTAATGAAGGTGTTTGTTTCGGGAGGTCCCCTAAAGCAGATCTGGCAATATCTGGCTTGGTTTGGTGGGAGCAGCAAGTAGCAGCCATGCCTAGCTTCGCGCTTCTTCGGCGGGCTTCACAATCACTTGGCTGGTGGCAGAGTAGGGCCGAATTGGGATATCAAAATGATATCTTTGGTTCACCAGAGGCCAGGCCAGTACACGGTGGTAACAGAAGTTATAGGAAATCTTTTATTCTCTCAATGTTTTCATTATCTACTTTAAATTTACATAAATCATCTGTCATTATTATTTTTGTTTTCTTAATGTTCAATGATAACTCTGCCTTTCTACTTTCTTTCTTGATTTCCTTCAGTAGCTATTCCAGGACGGATGTTTTCTGCTAGTAGTAAGGTTATACACAATAGTGCGGGAGAGCTCCTAATGTAGGCCTGCGGCAGAGTTTGTTTTAATCTTAAGTACAGGATTTATTTCACAGGTGTAGAGCAGGCCTGGCTTCAGTACCTGACATCTTGGAGCAGCTGCTTACCTCTAACACTGCTACTTGCCCTACCTTATTGTCTTGCCTCCTTTTCCCCCATGCTGGCCAACTAGATATATGAGCTGCTATTATAATGTTCTACAATGCCCTGGACCGATGATAGGTCATGTGCTCAGAGGGGATCTGTGGGAAACAAAATTAGTGACTCCCAGCCACTCTGAGTGTGCTCTTGTTCAGGAATCCTAGGGCAGCCTACATATATGGAAGGTTACCCACTGGTGAGATGCAACCCCAGGCTTCCCCAAACCTGGAGCCAGATTTGATCTCCCTGATCCTTAAGGGCAGAGTGGCTGAAACTTTCTTCACTACACCTTTCATCTGGGGCTATATGGGAAAGGTGGATAAAACTGCAGCAAGACAGCGGAAGCTGGTGAATGTGAATGAGGCACTGAATCTGCTCCATGCTTTAGTCTGAATTTTGAAGGAACTGCTGAGATGCTGACCCCTATTCCTATTGTTCTTCAGTGAGCTCTCTTGGGTTTCTTAAGCAGCAGGGCCCTGATAATGGCTAGGACAAACCAATTTATTTTCCCACATTCACTGCCCCTCTGGCGCTCAGACCCATACGCTGCCACTGCTCCAAATCTAGTGCAAGGAGCGAGGAGGCAAATAGCAGCATACCGAGAGGAGGATTAACCTTTCGTTCCCATCATCCCCATTCTACAATCTGGCTCAAAGAAAACCTTCCACTAAGCTCTTGTTTTAATCTGGATTGCTTCCAGGAGGAGGAAGCCAGGTAAAGAGGCTGTCAGGACCTCATTCATCCTATGGGCTGGGGTTTCTCACCCTTGCCTTAAGCGGAGAAGGCACAGTTCATTCACTGTATGTGAATGCAACACAGACTTAATTAGAAGCTGGAAGAATAGAAGTCATTGGATCCCACACATGATCTTCAAGGGTAAAGACATATCATTGAATACCAAAGTCAGGACTGTCCATGTCATAGTATTTCTGATTTCTATGCATGGCTTTGTAAGCAGGACAGTGTAGAAAGCTGATAGAAAGAAGATCTACTCATTTGAAGTTTGATGCTGGAGAAGAGTTCTACAGATACTGTGGACTGCTAACAGGACAAATGAATGGGTCCCAGAGCAAATTAAGCCTGAACTTTCCCAAGAAGCCAAGATGACTAAACTGAGGCTGTTGTACTGTGAACATATCATGTGAAGACAAGACTAACTAGAAAACACAATAATGCTTCGTAAGGTAGAAAGCAGTGGGAAAAAAGGAAGACCGCATTACAGATGGATAGACTCAACAAAGGAAACCATGGCCCTCTGTATGCAAATCTCAACAGTGTTGTTGATGACAGGGTGACTTGGACATCTCTTATTCATAGCTTCACCATAAATCAAAGTCAACCTGATTGCAATTAACAATAGCAATAACAGTAACAATAGCTGTAGACAAGTCCATGTGAATTCTGCAGCCTTCTCTCAAAAATCAGAATTCTGCATTAAACAGGGTTAAAAGGGTTTGACTGTGTTTCCTTTTGCCCATGAATTTAATTATATGAGAAACATTTTATATCCTTCGCTTTCATTCAAACGTTTTACAGTGAGTCACGAAATCCTTCCTGCTGTTTTAACCTAGAGCATTTTGCTCAGGGCTCTCCTCCCTTCGATTGGCATGCTATTAATTTGATTATTTTTTATTGGCAACATTTACTGGACGATTGGGGCAGTTCAGGAAGGAAGAAGAAGAAGAATTCAACTCAGAAAAAGTCCCCGTGGTGTCTCTCCTACGGACAGATTTACCAGGAGGTACTTGCAGGTGTTCACCATTACCTAAGAAACAATTTGCCATTCTTAATTGTGGTGTGTGCATGCAGATGTGTCCATGAACTGGACATTCCCTCAGGGTATTACAAAGAAGGGTTGATGAGCTGTATTTATGAATCACGAAGTGTGCAGTTGGGGTAGGAGGAAGATTAAGAGAGCTTGGGAGAAAAACAGAACAAAAAAACAACAACAACAACAACGACAGCAACATTGTGGAAACTGTTCAGAAATGTTTGCATAGAACATGCTTAATCCCATCTGAAGGAAGACAGGCAGGCCAGCCAAGAACAAAAAAAAAGAGGCACATGTGAGTGGGAAGAAAATGATGGTCGTTTTAATCATTAAGGGATGGATCCTGAGCCAGACCAGGCTCTAAGTAGACCCACCAAAATCAACAGGTCATAAATTAATCATGTCCAGGTTGCTAAACTAGGTCAAATTTCATGTATATAGAATTAGATTGTATATGATTATTTATATATAAAAAACTTGTTCCTGCCCAGAGTAGCATACAATCAAAATTTATACCAGAAGTGTGAAAAATGTGACTCTCCTGGACCTTGGCCATTTGGCTTAGAATTGAAAAAGAGTGCATAAAAATACACTGCCACCTGAATCTGTGGTGCAGAAGCTTTGGCCTGCTTTGTTCGGAAGTGTAAGAGACACTAGTGGATCTCTCAAGAAGACCAGTCAAATTACTGTAACAAAATAGAAGCTGGACAACAACCAGCCCCATACCTGCCCACCTACCCACCCACCTAGTCTAGCAGAGAAAAAGAAATAAGCTTGCTCTTCTTTGTAGAAAAAAGTGAAAGTAGCTTTACTTAAAATTCCTTGGATATAGTCAAACACATGGCCATGAGGGAGAGAGAGGGAAGAGAAAAATGGTCACAGTTTAGACTGATGTAGGAAGAAAATGTGAGTGTGCAAAAGCAAAAAATTAGGAAGCCTCCAAACATGCAAACTAAAAGTTACTGAACGCTATTAAGTCTGCAAAGGCTGCTAACTCTTGCCCTCATGCTTTGGACTTTGACTCTCAGAAGCCTCAATAAGCATGGCTGCTGAGAATGGATTATGGGAGTTGTAGTCCAAAAATCTGAAGAGCCAAAGGTTCTCAACAACTAATTTAGGCTTTGTAAGAAGGAGCTTGCGACATAAAGAACAACAAGAGTTAATGGATGCAATAGTTTCCAGAGTTGCCTACTGTCATGGACATCATGTAGATATGTCCAGCTCTTTGTTTTTCTTACAAGATAAATATTTTATGTATGCATGAGCCCATCTGCTGAAATTCCTTTTACAGCACAATCATATTAAACATCCATAAGCTCTATCTTGCTACACATCTGATCATCCATGAAATTCTCCATTCATCACTCTTTTAACCAGACAATTTTGGGATGAGAGTGGGAGAATTGTGTGTCTTCCTGCTTTAGCGATCGATCAATTAAAGCTGCATGAATAATCAACCAGAATGAAACATAATGCACTAATTCTAATATTTTAACATAACCTCATCTGTTCTTACCACAGTCGCCTGAAGAGTTAAACATCTGACTTTTAAATGAGCCATAGCAAGTTGGAATCCATCTACTTATTCTCCTGCTTCTCACTGCTCAACACCTTTTCCCCCCTCCCTTTTCCTAAAGTGGGCCTCTTTCTTATTTGAAGAAAAATGACGAGATACAAGGAACTGCTTCCCAATGGCAGGAAAACCCAGCCTGCGTCTCTTTGGCTTCTCTGGTGCTTCCTCTTCTGACACAGCAGGGACCTGGGACTGCAGTTTGTTCCAGGCAGGAAACAGGTGGGATAAATAGTGTTTTTCAGTGAAGTTTCCCTTGAAGAATGGGCTGTGTGTTTCCCTCACACTTGTTATTAACTTCTTAGGTAATGGTTAAAACCCCAGCAGGTGCTTTAGAGAGGATATTTAATTTTCCTCCTCAGGAGATTAACCTGTTCCGTTTCCTTCAGCCCTCAGAAAATAAATACAAATAAGAAATAGCAGCTGGGGGTGGTTTCAAGCATCTCAAACACAACCCATTGAAGCACTGTTCCAAACAACAAGCAAATGGATATGTCTGTCTTCTGGGGATGCTTATGGATTCCTCAGGCAAAGAATACTCAGACGTAGTTCTGCCAGTTCTTTCCTATAAAATGTAGCTTACAGCACTTGTTATTCATTGGTGGTGCCCCATATCCAAGTGCTAACCAGGGCTGCCCTTCCTTAGCTTCCAAGATGGGATGAGATCTGGTGCCTTTAGAGTATTTAGGCAGCCTATGCTACCTTTCCCCCTTATGTATGAATAGTGCTGCTTTAGTTGCTAAGGTCCGGCAGTCAGATCATTGAGATTTCTGTCTCCCTCTCTGTCTCTCTCTCTCTCTCTCTCTCTCACACACACACGCAAACAGAGGTCCTCATGAATCTGTCTGTGTGCTCTATACAAACAGCTGGTGGAACTGACAAGAATTCCTTCTACCTCTACAGGGGGTCCAGAAGATCCTGTTGAAACTCACAAAAATTATCCAGCCTCTCTGGTTTCATGCAGAGTACTGTGTCAATTTCACTACTGCTCCCTACCATTTAACACTCACAGCTGCAAAAGTAAATTGGTGCTTCAGAGGCTATTTGCTCCTTTGCATGGGGACTGAAATGATTTAGTTTTACTATTTTAAAAATGTCAGCAGAGGAAGAAAAAAAATTGTTTCTGCGGGTTGGCACTGCTGCACAGTTACAGCATTTTGTCATGGCTTCATCCTATGAATTCATGAGATTTGTATTGTGGTGTGGCACTTAGAATTCCTGTCAAGTTAGCTCTTTCCTGGAACTATTACAGCTCTCTAGCAGACAGAATAAGTATCTTACCAGACTACAAATCCCAGGATTCTGCAGAGCAAAGAGAGTGCAGTTAAAATAATATTAAACTTCTACAACTTTGCAGCGTAGATGGTGGTACTTCCTATGACTGCATGCCCCAAGACCGGATACATTTTTGAATGGCAGTTTGGTGCTGAATGCAGAGGAAAGGTGTAAGCAGGCCCTACGCTTCAGTTTTATTGTTGCATTGTGCTGTTGTACCAGTTAGTGTTGCACTGCACTTGAGGTCCTTTTTTTGGTACTGCACATTTTTTTCTTTGTAGTTATGCAAAATATACTCCTGCACACAAGATGTCTGATATCCTGATGCTGCTTTATCTATATGTTTGTATGTTATTTAAACATGAGAATAAAAGGAGAGCCTAAATAAAAGGAAAGCCTGACTTTGCTCCTTGGCCTGTTTTCTTCTCCACTGGGATCATTTGAAAAACAAACAGTTGGCCTTCCACATTTGCTAGGGTTAGGGGCGCAGGACCATCACAAAAGTGGAAAAATTGCAAATATAAAAATGTGGAGGGAAGGGGGTCCAGTTATGGTGGGGAGAGTGGGCACCCATGGGTCCAAACCACCTCAAGGAAGGAAGAGGTAAAGGGGGGGAATGGGCATGGTAGCCCTATACTTCCTCTCTCTTGCCCATCTCTTTCTTTGGGTATGGGTTTATGGTGCTGAGAAATCCAGCACCATAATTTCCTTAGCTGACCAGGCAGCAGCTGGTAGAGGAGGAAGATGACCAGAGATGAGTTTTTAAAAGGGCTTTGTGGCCTAATTGGAGCTGTAAAGAGGGAAGGTTCCCCCAGAAAAGGTGGTGGCGGTGGCGCAGGCGGAGGAGGAAGAGGAGGAACTTGCAAATAATCAAATCCATGAAACTAAAAGCCGTAAACGTGGAGGGTTGCCTGTATTTTAAACAATCATTGCTAGACCTGATATTTGCTATAAGGATTCACTCTCTTATTTAGCCTTCCTCTATTTTATGCTTTGTAATTTTTCACCTGGAGGCTCAGCTTATGGTCTGGTAACCATTCCTATCCTTGTAGCATAAATACACTCAAAGAGCACTGCAAAGTCATCAGCCTGTTCTCTCGACCAGGTGTAATAATAGTGCTAAGGTCAGATCACCTCCTGAAAAGACAGCAGTCCTTTGGCACCTTCAAGAATAACAAAGTTTTATTTGGCATTCACTTTCCTGGACTGCAGCCCACCTCCACAGATACATGGGGTGTAAATGAAAAGTTTATACCAATTACCTCCTGAAGATGATTTCTTGAAAAGATAACACAGCTTTTGCAGTAGATGCTTGGAGAGTTATTAATTAAAATATTTATATGCCATTCTGTCTCTTGCCATTTCAGGTGGTGTACAGGTAAAACAATAAACAATGAAAAACAATTCCAGATCAAAACAATAAAATAGCTTAAACAGGGTAAAAATAAATCAACATGTGACAACAAGGTAATACAGTTGAAAAGACTATGACAATTTAAAACTATGTACATGGGCATATAAAGTGAACCCCAGCATCTGTGATAAAAGTCAGAATGGAAGTGAATTCGAGCCAGCGCAACTCCTTTAAAACTGGTGTCATGCATTCTCTATGTAGTATGCCAGTAGGCAATCTTGCTTTGCATTTTGCATTAGCTGTTGGACTGCCATACTGATATTCCTCACCACTGCCTAAGCTGCTTGGGGCTGCTGGGACTTTCAGTCCATCAACATCTGGAGAGGCTGCATGAATAGGGTTGTCTGATTTCAGGGCCTGGCCTTAAATCACAGAACCTGGACCTTCTTCTTCAGTTCTTAGGATAGAGGGAGGAATCTCAGGGCAAGAGCACATTGGACAAAAGTTGTGCACATATATATCTTCCTCATTTGTTATTTATGGTGTTTCTTATTTGATTGCTCTGTTCTGTCCAGCCTCAAGGCCCTATTGCCTCTAGTATCATAACAATACATCTGAAGGTCTGAGGTTTTGGCCTTGAAATTCCAGGGCCTGGGATAGTTCTGACTCAGCAACCCTAATTCCAACTCCTGGTTTAAGAGGGCCTATGCCCAGTAAGTGTGCACAAGACTTTATTTTCCCCAGTCCTTGCTTCCATGTGAGGACACTATTAAAATTAGAAAAAGCCCTGAACTAGTCTCTCTGTTGTCTCAATGTGGCAGGAGTCACCCATCTTGTAAGCTCAGTTTTTAAACGTTTTCAGATCACGCTGATAGAGAAAAATAGTCAAATTCTCCTCTACTTCTACCTTGGTGGAAATGAGGCCTTAAAAAAAAAAAAGGAAAGAAAAAGAAAAAAGTCAATGGGTGTATTTTGGAAAGTAGCCAGCAGGAGTGACTGAAAGCTGAATGTTGCCCTTCATATCTTTTATTTAGCTGCATTGAAACGTGTATATAATGTAATGTCTCGGGTAATTTACTGCAAGGACAGTAGATGCACACACATTTTGCTTCGGATGTGAATGGAGGGTCAGAAGTGCACGCGAAAACAAGAATGCATTGTTAACAGACAAATGTTTGTTTCTCTCCATTGACAAAACCCAAAGTTACTGCCGACTGCATTTTGAACAGCATTACACAGCATAATGTCCGCTCCTATAGGAGGGGTCTGGTTAGCAGCACACTTTGTGTGAGGAAGCAGGTGCTGTGAATTCCGGGACAGATGTTACCTATTTCCTGCCTCAGCCTATTTCCATACGAATGTTAACACAGATACTTCTGTGTGTTCATAGTAGGGGGAGGCAGCTGCCTGGAACACTGGGCACAGCAATTACAACCAAGGTGATTTAGGCAAAGAGCACTGGAAAGTTCCAGGTCTGAGTTGAAAAGAGTTGTGCAACAGAAATGCCACCAGTATAGAAAGCCCCTTGGGGTCCTTTGGGGGAAACGTGACGATTTTGTCATTTAAATGAGCAGGCAAGATCCATATGTGGACGCCAACTAACATGCACACATAATGGAATGCAGTTATCCTGCAGTTTTCACACTACATCAAGTTTTGTGATACAATTGTTGTTGCCACACTATACCATCCTCAGCATACTAGATATTGTAGAATTCCAAAAGCAAAGCAGCTTTAGGCCTGGTTAATTACTGGGAATACCATAGGTTTATAGGTAGGAGGAGGCAAAAGTCCTGTCTGAAATTCAGCTGCTACTAATCGCTCACCTCTGGACACACTCCAGCTTGTCAATATCCTGCTTGAAATGAAGTGCCCAGAACTGGACACAGTATTCCAGATGAGGTCTAACTAAAGCAGAATAGAGTGGCACTATTACTTCCCTTGAGCTAGACACCATAATCATATTGATGCAACCAAGACTCACATTGGCCTTCTTGGCTGCCGCATCACATGCTGACTCATGTTCAGCTTGTGGTCCACCAAGACTCCTAGATCTCTTTCACATGTATTGTTGTCTAGCCACATGTCCCCCATCCTATATTCCATTTTTTCTTCCTAAGTGTAGGACCTTACATTTTTCTCTATTGAAATTCATTTTGTTAACTTTGGCCCAGCTCTCCAATTTGTTAAGGTCATTTTGGCTTTTAATCCTGTCCTCTGGCGTATTAGCAACCCCTCCCAATTTGGTGTCATCTGCAAACTTGATCAGCATGCCCTTTATTCCTTCATCCAAGTCATTGATGAAGACGTTGAATAGCACTGGGCCCAGGACAGAACCCTATGGCACCCCACTAGTCGCTTCTCTCCAGGAAGAAGAGAAACCACTGGTGAGTATCCTTTGGGCTCAATCGATCGACCAATTACAAATCCACCTAACAGTAGCACTGTCCAGCCTGCATTTTACTATCTTCTTTGCAAGAATGTCGTGGGGAACTTTGTCAAAGTGTCCCAGATTCTCTCTCCTCTTTGCTTTAAAATTCTTATTTCAGACTTCTGCACTCAGTTATCTCAACAGGAGAAGAGGAGAACAGAGAGCAGCATTTTGCCCTTCCCAGTAGGCTCAGGCAAAAACAAACAGCTGCAGCCACTCTTAGTTTCTTCCTGATAAATAATGTTTGCTGCCTTGACTGCACACTGATCTTACTTGGCAGCACATGTTCCAGTTTTCACTTGTGAATTGTTAGAGAGTATGCATCTTTCTGTGTTTCTGTGCTGTTGTGTTGGTTACATGCTGCATTGTATCTCACTTTTTACCTCTAAAGAACTCAAGTTGGCCTAGAGGTTTTCCTCTCATTTTTTATCTTCACACCAAGCCCATGAAGCAGGTTAAGCTGAAAGGCAGTTGCTCAACTTTATGGGTGAGTGGAGATTTGAACCTGGGTTCAGAGGAAGGATAGAAGATAAGACCAAGCTCAGACTCCAGAATCCTGCTTATGGAACTGGATCTAAGGCTACCGTTTTCTTTCTCTGTGACGACTTCAGCAATGTCAGTTGGTAGCTGAATAAAGGGAGGCTCTGGATTAGAAATACTGTATGTATTCATGTACAAGTAAAAAAAGAAAAATTGACCCCAGAAAACTTGGTCGACTTATCCACAGGTCAATGCAACTTTACCTTAACTTCTATCAAAAAATAAAACCTCTTCTCTGAGTAGAGTGCCAAAAGGTGAGACCGTAGCTCATCTCAGGAGAATCTAAAAGAAGCACCAACACTCCCCCCCCGCACTCTCTTGACATTCCTTTAAAGGAAAGTGGAAGCACCATTTCCCCATCCAGGCATTCAAAAAGACCTGAAGTGGCGCTGCAGCAGAGAGAGTAGAGGGGATTGGTGCTTTTTTCAGGGTCTCCCAGAATGGACTAAGCCAGAGGTTCTCAACCTGTGGGTTGCGACCCCTTTGGGAGTCGAATGACCATTTCACAGGGGTCGCCGCTCCTCTATCCCGCCCCGCCCCTTTTGAAACAAGGAGGCCTCACAGCCAATGGGAGCGCTGTTTCTGAGACCCTGTGCTGGGAGGAGGGGAGAGGAGGAGTGCTGGGTGCATGCGGGGACATTTCCCCCTCTTCTCCTGACGGGTGGGGAGGCATTGTAGGAGCTGGAGGTGGAGAGAGTGAGAGGAGAGAGCGTGGAGCCAGAGCATGGAGGCGGAGGTGGGGAAAGCGAGAGGAGAGAGTGTGGAGCCGGAGCATGGAGGCAGAGGTGGAGAGAGCGAGAGGGGCTCGCGGGTGTAGCGTGGTCAAGGGGCTACAGCGGGTATCGCACCCCACTCCCAAGCCCTCAGAGGGACGAAAGGAGGAAGGAAGGGGCACCCGTGCGATGTGGGAGTGAGAGCGTCCGAGCAGCCATGCTCCCTTTAAGGGAGAGAGGGAGGGAAAGTCCTGTAGTGAAGGTGGGGGTTGCCGCTGTTGAGGCTTGGCTGAACAAATCGATGGAAGAAACAGGGAAGAGACCCGCTCACGTTTCTTAGTGCGGAGTACCTTTCCTCATATCTGGGGTAGGAAGGAAAAGAAATAGCGAATGGATGTGCACATTTACTTTAATCTGCTGCCTGGGAGCTGTAGGCTGCGCTGGGGGAGGAAGGAGCGGACCGGTCGCATGACCAGGAAGCCAGCTGCAGGACGAAGGAGCAGCGAAGAGAGCACCTCGCACAAGAACCTGCTTGTGCGAAAGGCACCCCCACCTCCACAATAAGGTAACGTGTGGAAAAGGCCCAGGAGTGGTGGTGCGCAAGTGCGAGCCACGCACTCACGTCTTCCTGCCCCCTGTTTCAAAGGGACTGAAATCGCTCCCCTTCTCCACTACTGGGAGAACCTCCCATCTGATGGGCCAGCTTGGGGGGGTGCAGCACAGGGGCAGGCCCCCTCCTCGCCACGGCCCCTGCGCCACTCTCCATGGAGGGGAGCGCTACGGAAGGGCAGGGGGACCACAAGGCGGCGCTCTTCCGGGGGGGGCGAGCTGCACCCAGTGCAAAAGACAAAGGCGCTGGGATTCTTCCCCCCTCCCGGCCAGGGTCAACACTCTGGAAACTTTTCCCACACTGCCCCCCCAGCGGAAATGAGAGTGAAGCAGAAGCAGAGCCCGGGGGGTGTCTCTGAGTTTTTTCCCAGGGAAGATGCGCGGCTCTTCTTTCCCTCCCTGCCCACGCCCTCCCGTTCCTGGCCGGCGAGGCGGCCTTTGCCGGGGAGGGTTGGCATTGTAAATAATAAATAAATAATTTTATGTTGGGAGTCACCACAACATGAGGAACTGTATTAAAGAGTCAAGGCATTAGGAAGGTTGAGAACCACTGGACTAAGCTGTTACTTTTTGCCACTTTACTCAGAGAAGGGGATGGCTGATAAGAATTAATACTGGACCCTAACTTTTACCCAAAAAAGCAGCCTCCCTTTCTCTGAGTGGTGAAAGGCCTTTTTGAATTGTCTGGGCAGGAAAATGGTGGCAGCGGTGGACTGACCCTTGATCTATCTGTGGGTTCTATCAAAATCCATATTTTTTTAAATATTTTATTCTTTATTCGTTTATATCTTGAACATAAAATTATAATATAAAACAGAACATTTAAAGACGAAATTAGTAATAATGTTACAATGTTTTAAAGAAAAATCATCATTATGATAGATAAACAACTTGATTAGTGATCAGAGTGCATCATACATCTCTACTCAGCAAATTCTAATTTGTAGCCAATCGTTCATAACTTACGCACTTGGTTTACAATATGTGATCTTCTCAAGTTATGAATGACGTAGCTTTTTATTAATTTACTTCCCTACTTCCCCTTAGTTCAGTTTGTTATCGTCCTCTTTATTAATCCTCACTTTACTTTTTTTTCCCATTCTGATAAATTACCATTAACTTTAGGGTATTTACTGCTTTACTTATATCTGCCACATACTGTAACTTTTAATTTATCTTTGTAACCCAATTTATTTCAATTCCTTTCATTTGAAACTTAAAGTATAATAAATATTGATATTTTGTCATATGATCTTATCTGTTTATCTTTATCAGCTTATGTCTATGATTTGAGAACCAACTTCTTTGTCAATCTTAGACTCGAATTTCTTAGGAATCATTTTCCCGCTTAAAACTATACTTCTCAATAGGATTCCATTCCTCCTCATTTCTGATTTGAGATCTTCCTTGTAAGATCGTTGTCAATTTGTCCATGTCTCTAAGTTCTATTAATTTTACTAGCCAGTCTTCCACTTGTGGTATCTGCTTGTTCTTCCATAATTTGGCATATATGATCCTGGCAGCGGTAATCATATACAGAATATACATATACTCTGGTTTCTCTTCAGATCGTATAAATCTTTCGCCTTTTACAAAATCTGTAATTTTGGCCCAAAACCTGACCTTGACTTATACATGAGGTCAACTTATACACTAGTATATACAGTATATCAAGGCACGGTGGAAAGTGCCTGATTGCCATTTTCTCTAGGATGGCTGGCCCTGAGTCTGTTTTAGGGGGTCGTTTCTGGTTGAGAAGCCTGCATTCTGCAGTTCTGGGGGCTCACCTTCAGGCAAGAGGAAAGGGCTGTGCGCAAACCTTCACCTCAGGCAGTAGAGCAGCAACTTCCTACCATTTGTAAACCTTACTTGACTGGTTGCTGCAATTTGCAAAGCCTTTCCAGGAAATCTGTACATTTGCTCAGCTAGCTTCCTCCTTCCCTCCCAGTTGCTGTGCTGCCAGGGCTCACCTTCTGCTCTGCATCCACCTTCTGACTAGAAGCAGGTAGGCTAGATTAGAAATGTTCCTTATCCCATCACTCTGAGTGAAAAGGAATAATACTCTTATTCCATCTCAATCTGGGAACAGGACCCCTTTAAGTAAGATTTCTTTCTTGATTTCCAAACAGGAAAAACATGTTCTCTCAGTATGTTTGAATTACAAGCTGTAAGCAATTGTGGCTAGTACTTAATAGGTAATGCTTAATGACATCACAAGGGGCTGTCCCCAGGTCTCAGATTTTGGCAGTGGTATATCTAGCATAAACAGAGCCTAGGGCAAGTGTGGAAGTTGCGCCCCTACCTTTTTACCCCTACCCCTACATGCACAGCCTTTTTGTACCCCCCTGGCATTGACGCCCGGGGCACATATCGTACTTGCCCCACCTGAGATACACCTCTGGGGTTTGACCTGGAAACTTCTGGGCCCAGGATAATCCTGAACTGGCAACTGTATTCTTCTCCTTCTGATGGCTTTAGTGGAGCCCAGATAACCAAATAGATCCTCCATTTGCAGAAGGAGTATACCTTTCAATATCATATGCTAGGAACAAGCACCATAGAGGGTCAGTTGCCACCATCACTTCCTTCCTTCCCGTTGGGTGATCACTTTAGAAATAAAATGGTGGACTAGATGTCATGTTGATCCACTTAAGTAAGTTTCCACTTTGACAGCTTGTCAGACCACTGACAATTTAAAGCACAACACCAGATGTAGGAAACTGTTGGGGCTTTAAATATTGTTGGATTCTGATCAGCCCCAGACAACAGGACTGATCATCTGTAACAATGGGTTGTGTTGTCTTGCAATATCTGGAGAGCCAGAGGTTCCTCATTCCTACATGGCACCATGCTTCAGGACATTTATTGTATTTTCTGGAGGATTTAAAGATGAACATTGACACAAATATGTAGTGAATGCTGTGAAATGAGACATTACATTATTTGGTTGTGGAAAAGCTTGGTAGCAAATTCTAAAATGTCAAAGCTTAGGGAATGATCTCTGCAGTGACCATCCTGTTTAAACCGCAGCAGGAAAAAAAGGGTTGCAGAATTATGCACAAGGTAAGCATCTAACAATCACATAATAACAAAAGAGCATAGGTAATTAGAGCACATTATCCATTGTAAATTGAAAACAAGAAAGACAACCACCTGATGACTTTTGTGGAATTTCACAAAGACCAGAAACTTGTGAAAAGGAGCTTAATATAGAAATATCAGCATGTTTCAAGAGGTGAAGCAACTCCTCTCTGAGGAAAGGTTATAGTGCTTGGGGCTTTTCAGTTCAGGAAAAAGGCAGATAATAGGATGCATACATGATCTAGGTCAAGGTTTCTCAATCAGGGTTCCTGAACTCTAGGGTTCTGCGAGAGATCATGACTGAAAAAAAAATATATAAACTTGTTTTTGAGCTGTAGGTAACAATAATTTTGATGCAGGGGTTCCCTGAGACTTGAAAATTATTTGAAAGGTTTATCTAGGGTAAAAAGGTTGAGAAAGGCTGATCTGGGTATATAAAATTATACATATTATTAAGACAATAGATAAGGAAATGTATTTTTCAGCTCTCATGATACTTAAATAATCCTATGGAAATCTGCTCCATAGTGTACACCAGGTGTGGGAAATGCCTAAGAACATCTAGAGGGCTACAAATTCCCTGTCCTTTGTGTGCATCTCCATACATTAGCTAGGAAGCAACCAAAGAAACTAGAAGTGACTGATTCAAGAAGATCCACACCTTAGTCCTTCATATGTTTTGTACTGAACAGCAAGCTTTGGAGGGTCCCAGCTTCAAAATCAATTTACAGACAGGCATACTGTGACATTTCTGTCCCAGGGCCAACTTTTCACAAGATGAGTAGTGTGAATGTGTGCAACAGGAAGAATTAGAGATAAAACAATGGCTAGTGGTTTATTCATTGGACTACAACCCTGGAGACGAGGGTTCGATTCCCAACTTGGCCATGGAAACCCACTGAGTAACACTGGGTGCATCACACACTCTCAGCCCCAGAAAATCCTGTGATAGGTTCACCCTCCATCATAAGCTAGAAACAACTTGAAGGCACACAACAGCAGCTTTGGTAACTTAACACTTCTGTTGACTTACACAAAACCCCTTTTGGTCCCCCTCCAGTTTACTTACCAATATTTATTTATTACATTTATATCCCAACTTTCCTCTAATGAGCACACAATATTATATGGCTTTCCAAAGCCATTGTTATTTTCAAGGTGGGTGTTCCTAAAAGATAATGATTGGCCCTAGATACCAAGAAATCTTTATGGGTGAATGGAAATCTAACTATGGATATTTGTACTTAAGAAAAAGCCTACAGGATTGGGCCAAATTGGAATTGAGCCTTGTCTTCTGCATCTCATAGTGGACAATGAGATGGCTTTGGGAAATGAGAGCACTAGCCCTCCCCCACTGCTGATTTGCAGCAATTGCTAAAGGAAAAACATGATCTCCCAGTATTAGACCAGCCGCCTTTTGATTAATCCAGCCCAACTAATTCATGTTGCTCCTGGGGGCTCATTTTGAAATTCTTTTGTGCAGGCATGGTAACCATGAGCACAATAGTTCAGAGTATTATGGAATTCATTTCTATCGGAAATCTGATCATCCCCCAGACTGTTATCTTTCAAGAGACAGTTAAAAATTTGACATAGGTTTCTGGAAATAGATATATCTTAATGTCGTTTCTGTCTATTGCTTCTATTGTGTTTTGGCAGACATTTTAAACAGGGGTTTTAAACATTTGTAATTTTTGATATTTAATTTATATTTTAGATTTGCGATTTTTAGATGTTTTGATTCGTGATTTTAACCTGGATTTTAATGTAGGTTGTTAAAAGTTCCAGGCTGCAGTGGGCTATGCCAACTTGATGTCCACACTAAGTTCAGCATCATCTTGAAGCCTTATGAGAAAGGGAATGATAATCATCATCCATCAATCATGATCATCAGTGGATACTATTATTAAATATCATCATCACCATCTAGCCAGTCTCAGTTTTCCATTTACCATTGCCCATGCCTGTACTGATGCTTAGATGTTTAAAATGAGGACGTCTTGTGGACAAGGTCTGGATTAGCCTTCTTGCAATTTATACCCACTGCTTTGCTCTATGTCCTGTCTTAGTGTAATGGTGAGCTAGGTTTTCTTCCCCCTCTTCCACTTTGGCAAATAAGACCTATAATCCATCTCTTTTCCCTGCCCCAATTTTCCACCTCTTCCTCCCCACCCCGCCCCTCTTGACACTAAGCTTTGTGGAGGAAACAGACCTCTGAAAATAAACTCTGTCCCCTTTGATCTTTTTACGAGTATGCAGGGTTTATAGTTCCGTGTGTATGAGTTGACACCTTCCCACCTGTGAACCTGGAAACTGCTTCTTATCAGAGGCACTCTGGATATTATTAGCAAGCTAGTGGGGAGAGCAATTCCAAGCCAAGCCAGACTCCCTGACCACTGGATACTATCTCAGCAAAGTGTAAATTCTCCCACTGTGTCCTGAAAATGCATGTGTGAAGAAGGGGAAGAAATTATTGATAAGTGACCTCCCCATCCTGGCTTTCCCCAACTTCCTGGTTTGGTATTGTGCTGTGCTATTGGCAAATCTGCTTGAGTCAGCCCAGATGCTGTGAAGCTTGCATGCATGCGTGCATTTTGTATATCTTTTTTTTAAAAAATGGTGTGTGATTTTTTAAAATTGCTATTAAAGCAGGTCAAGAATTAGGACTGATCTTCATTCCATCCACATCCAGATGAATATTAGGCCATTTCGGCACTAGTCTGTTATAGAGCTATTATTCCACTTGCAACATCCTATGGAATCCTGGGGTTTGCAGTTTCAGGAGGGGCCAGGCGGCCCTTCCCGAAACTGCCAACCCCAGGATTCCATAGGATGTTGCAAGTGGAATAATAGTGCTATAACAGACTAGTGCCGAAATGGCCTTAGATGGGTCCAGATTGGTATCACTTCTCCTGTCTCCCTCAAATGCCATGTTTTGCTGCATTGAGCAGCCATGTATTCTACTTACAGTCTGTTTGATAAAGTTCATACTCTGATTGAAGGTATCCATGGACTGGGAACAGGGAGGTGGGCTAAACTTCAGCTTCCCACAATACTAGGTGAAGGAGCTGAGCCTTCCCACTGATTTGGCAAAACTGGACCACCAAGATTTCTATATGGTTAAGCCCTCTCAGGAATTATGAAATTGAAGTTTTTGCGAAACATGAAAGGGCAGGTCCAAAAAATATTTCAAGAATTTGGGGAAAACAAATTTCTGCCTTAATGTTCATAGCCACCATTCACTTAGGAGAGGAGACAGGGATGGCATCTGCTACCACTTTCACTACTAATCCGTCTAAAGTTGCCACTTACATATCTCCCCAAAAGAGGCTGTGTGTGTGTGTGTGTGTGTGTGTGTGTGTGTGTGTGTGTGTGTGTGTACATGCCTTCACATAGCCTGTTGACTTATGGCATCCCTGTGAATTTCACAGGGTTTTCTCAGACAAGGAATATTCAGAAGTGATTTTACCAGTTTCTTCTTCTGAAATGTAGCCTGCAGCACCTGGTTTTTTTGGTGGTTTCCAAGATCACATGAGATCTGGTGCCTTTGGGGTATATTTAGGCACGCTATACATCTCCAGAAAAAGAGAGGACGAAACAGGATATTGGTTTGTATAAAGCTGCATGTACTAATTTAGCTATGCAGACATAAAGTTAGAAGTTTTGAAATTTAATTTAAATAGAATACATATCACTGAAATGAAGAAGAGTATGATCAGATGACTAGAGTTCTGCAAGTGGAGGGATAATTTTGGATGTACACCTTTAAGGTCGTTGATCTTCTTCCCTTTAGACCTTTAAGTCAGACTTAGGTCTCATCCCCACTGGCCAAATGTATTGAGATGTGTTTTCCTTGCTGTATTTATTGCTTTTCCCCCCAAGATCCATAAAACAGCATAAATTCCATTGTTAATCTGCATAAGAGTAGAGCCATTGAATCAATTGAATTTACTAATGTGCTGACTCATCATTTAGCAATTCATTCAATGGATCTACTCTAGTTGGGACTAACCACCAAAATTCCAGCTTTCCAGGTGTACTTCCCAGGAATTCCTTTCAATTACTACAAAGTTTTACACCTTAGATTAAAAAGAAATTTAAAAATGATTTATTTATGACAATGAACAATAAGAGAACATCAATGCAACCAGAAATGATAAACAACACAAAGGAAAAGACATAAATTGTATACACAGAAAATAGCAACATAGTCAACTGAGCACCAGAAACATTGATTATAAATTTGCACTTGCCAAAAATTACTACATTATATCTCTTTAGTTGCATAATTATATTAAAAAAGATGAGACTGTGAATATTCACTGATGTGATGGTGGAATGCACAATGATTCTTGCTTGGTTGTCGACAAAATAAAATGAGACTGAACTGTAGCAAAGGCTTTTTTCTTTTCTTTTTTTTAGTTCCCCCTCTCCTGCCAGCCATTCAAGCCAATGTGATATAGTGGCTTGAGAACTAGACTAAGACACTGGGAGGCCAGGGTTCGAATCACTGCTTGGCCATGGTAGCCCACTGGGTGACCTTATGCAAATCACACTCTCTCAGCCTCAGAAAAAAGCAAGGGCAAACCACCTCTGGCCTGATTCTCCCATGAAAGTCCTGTGATAGGTTCACTTTAGCATCACCATAAGTCAGAAATGACTTGAAGGCACACAGCAACAAGAGGCAGCCATTCAGCTTGAACAAGTAGCCGTTCAGATTCTACAAGTCAGTTTTTCTGAGAGAAACTCCTCACATGTAGTCTAAAAAACATTGAAATGAAAGAGCTTCAATGTTTTCCGTGTTCTTTTAACTTCTAACTATGCTGAAACCTTGCAACGTAGCAATAGGCTTTTTATACAAAACATAACAATATTCTTCAGTTGAATGTAACTCTTTTTCCTGTTCTACTGGTACAGTTTGAATTCTACTGGTTGGGCATATCATTTCCATTTCATATCATCTGTTAATGAACACTTTACAGGTAAGGGAACATACATCTTCCACATTTACATCTGTGGAGGAAGCAATATTTCTCACAATAGGCATGTTAGCCTTTTTATCAGTCTTTCTTGTACATATAGGGACATACAGCATCTTAGCTAGAGACACAGATAGCTGAACCCTATTTTATATGATGATAATGATGAATATTTTAACTCAGGTGAATGCATCATGTATTACTCACTATGTTTAAGAGCTATTAGACCAACTAGGTATACCTTTTTCATTTTTTCTCTCTTAGCTAGACTCCCTTTTGCTTGATCTTATACAAGAATACCTCAGTTAACAAAGTCTCTGACAAAGAAGCTCCTTTTAACAAAGTTGTTTTATGTCCCCTTTTCTTCCTCATCCTTTATCCAGCTGAAAGTTCTTTAGCAGCATTGGTACTGGGAAGATGGTGAAGGAAAGCTAGAGAAATGCAAATTTTAGCTGTTAAGTTGTAGTAGCATGTCTGGCAGTACACAATGCAATAAAAGCTCAAACTGAAGAGATTCTGTTCTAGCTGATTCCACTATAGCCATGTGTGCTTGCTTACAGCTGGCAAGATAAATAGCAAAACAGAGAGAAAAGAGGAGACCAAATAAAACCTCCTTTACCAGCTCTCTGCATAGATCTGCAAGTCAGGAGACAAAAGTAGAGATTATAAGAATTATAAGAAAAGTAGAGGCTAGTGAAATTTTTAAAAAATTCAATTTCGGAGGAAACCTTCAAGAGATATTTAGAAAATATTTAGCAGACCATGTGAAAATTACAACACATTTGGAAACACATGTGGAACCTACATGGGAAGAGAAGCAAAGGGATTGAACACACTCACTTCTAATGCCATAACCCATGTCATAAGCAAGACAACCACAGATGAACCAAAATGTCCTCTCTGGAACTGAGATTTTTGTCAAGTCAACCAAGCATTTGGACACAGGAAGGACAGGAAGTTTTAAGTAACTGGTGTTCTACCACATGGCAAAAATCACTGATCTAGACGAGAGCGCAAAGTAGTTAGTGCATCAAACAGAAGGCGCCTTGAAAAAGAGGCGCAGCACTATAGAAGGGGATACATCTCCATCCGAACCACATCCTTTCATTGCTTCCTGCTGCAGCAAAAAAAGTATGCCAGGTTTGCACATTATCATAGCAGGAGAAGAATGGGGATTTTGGCTGGTCATGACAAAGCTACTACCATTAACTATTGCCTTTGGAGTTTGTTCCAGCCAAAACCGCTAACAGTAATCACATCTTCTACTAGCAGACTCAAGGAGTAAATGCCAACAGAAAGGGAGCAAAAATAAAAATTAAAGCAAATAAATATATTCTGCAACTAATAATGATTTGAAAGAGGTGGTGGCGACAGCAGATAGATAGGCCTTCGTATTTCCCCTTCTTGTCTTTTTTAAAATCTTTGTGCAGATTGCTATGGATAAGATTTACTTCCTTGCTCCCATGCCTCCTCTTCTTTTAGTTCAAGGTGAGCAAATGTGAAAGACTAGGGGGCTGAATTACCACCACCCCCCACAGACTTTGGAGGGCCATATCCCCATCTAACACTTGCTTCCATTAAAAAAAATATTTTACAGTATTTGCTTTAAGATGCCCCGAAATGCATTCGAGGGGACATAGGGGGTGCACTTTGTGGCCTTTTTTAACAACAGGAAGTGAGCAGAAGTCACTTCCTTTCTACTTCCGGTTTCAAAAAACACCACTCTTTGAGCTGAATTGGCCGAAGGCCCACCCAAAACATAGGGAAAATGCCTTACATACCCACTAGAGGGCATTTTGGAGCAATTTTTGGGGGAGGGATGCAATTCTTTTTACTCTTGAATGGGCCACGGGAGGGGGAACGGCTCCAAATGTGGTGAGAATACCCTCCATAACTCCTAAATTTTGGAGCAATTTATGCAGAACATTCATAATGGCAGCATTGGGAGAGATGGAGGCCAGTATTAGAGGCTTCTGTAACCAAACTTATGGCTCTCATATTGAGAGAAAAATGGGATATAAATTGAATAAATTAATTAAAAGGATTGACGCTGCATTGGACGTTGTATATTTTTCCTTTTCACCTTGCTATGAGTGGCTAGAATTCTTACCATACTATGAGCAACTTCTGTATTATAGCTGTAAGCTCACACTGCTTTCCCACTATTCCCTGCTTATATAGTAAACATCAAATATTCTTACAGATGGGTACAGTGAGAAGGAACAGGGAGTTATTAGCATCTCCAGGAGAACTGTGAGATCTGTAGAAGTGAACAATTTGAAGAAAGATAATGTGTTCTGCAGCCACTGCGTGTCTATTGGAAATAGAAAATGGGTTCTCAGGTGATTGAAATGCCCTGTTTGAATTCCTTACTGCCCGGGGGGGGATGTCAAGACCTGGGCCCAAATCTGCTCCCACCAGGGTCCCAGTCCTACCCTCTAATCACAACAACCTTTCTAATGACACCTGATTTGGTGATTTTCTAGTGTTTTGTATTGGTTCCAGTGAAAACATGGTAGTATTTTTTGGTCCCATCAACTTGTCTTTAACCCCACCCATCACTAGAATGCAGCCCTGAGAACTAGAGTTTGGCCTTCAAATTCAAAGATGTTCCCACCTTTATTGTAAAATTTCTGCTATCCTGGATGATGTGATTCCTACACGAGAGAACATCCTACTGTGTTCCCACCAACCTTTTATTTGTGGCTAAGCAAGACCAGAGTGATGTCAAAATGGCAAAAGTTATTCATGAGGAAGAGCACACAAGCTGGGAGAGACTGCAGCAGTTTGCTTTTGTCAGAGCCTACTGGGAAGGGCTAGACTATGCCCCCTCCTCTCCTCTTCTCCGTGCTTTGTTAACTAAGTGCAAACTACTTCTGCACTTTGAACTCAGGGCCTTTCCACCCTACACAGTTATAGTGCTATTATTCCATTTTCTACATCCTGTGGAATTGTGGAGTTTGTAGTTACTGAGGCCAAAGAGCTCTCTGGCTGAGAATGCTAAATGTCCCTCCCTAAAATGCAAACCCCAGGATTCCATAGGATGTCGAAAGTGGAATAACAGCATTATAACAGTGTAGTGTGGAAATCGCCTCAGTTTACAGCAATTGAAGTAAGATAAGGACAAAGGGTGAAAGTGGGAGGAGGAAAGAGAAACTGGGATATTGTAAAAGCAGCAGGAAAAGTGGGACAGAGAATTAGTTGGGACTGCCCTTGCCAAATGGACAGTTGGAGAGTATGCTGCTGAGAGCAAAGTGAGACAGTTATATCAGGTGGCAACTGCAGGAAGAAGAGCTGTGTGTCATGTACTCTGCTTTGGGTCACCTAAACTAACTTCAAACAAAGTCCTGAAGAAAAAGTCTGCTGTTGGTCCACTTGGTTGTTGTACATGGAATGGAGAGCGTATGGCATTTTATTCTTTGCCTCAAGCAGCAAAATGTCTGGGGCCAGTCTCTTGGATGCATTGCAACATTTTGCTGCAGGTCCCATTATTTTCTAGAACAAGCTATAGAGGAACCTATGAAATTACCACTCAGAAAGATCTATGTCTAAAAGTATATCAAAAGCAAGAGCTTGGGAAAGTCATTTGTTTAGTATGACTCCCAGAATTCCCTGGGCTTGCTGGCTAGCCATTCTGGCTAGGGGATTCTGGAAGCTGCATAAACTCTCTCTCTCCTACCCCAGCTGTAAATAATACTGCAATATGTTCAAAATATATCAGATCTGTGCCTACAGGATAACTCCTAAGTGGAATCTCTATTCCAGGAAGTCTTGGGCTGAATGTTGAAGGATGGGGCTGGGTGGTGGGTGGGGAGGCATGTCAAAATTAAATTTAGAGCTGCAATCCTTCTTCATACCAAGCCAATGTTTGAAAAGGGCTTAGCTCACTTGTTGCAAAGAAAAGGTTTGGGAAACTTATTTGTCCTCTGATGTGGGATGCACATCTGTGGTGCTAAGGGACTGGGAACAGGTGGGGTAAGGAAGTTTCTCACCACTTCAGCCCAGATTTCTCTTCTGTCAAGAGTCTTTTCCAAATCCCGGGGGTGGGAGGGAGACCACAGAGTTCTTTTTAAAATAGAAAAAGACATTCCAATTAATTTTGATTTGAGAAAAAGCAAAACAAAAACAGACCCACAGAATGGCTTCTCTTCCTGCAAAAAATCCTCAGACTCCAGCCCTGGCCACTTGTAGCCTATGGGTGTTCTCTGAGACTCAGAAACCAATCCCACTGAAATTAACAAGGCTTTCTTACCGGCGCATGTACTATTTGCTTAGGAGATCATCGGCAACACTTTTCATATGCAACCCTCATTAAGTGTTGTCTGAAAGCTTATGGGCACTTCGGAGCCAAGCTGGAGTCCTACATAGGTTTGTCTTCCGACCCTATCACTCTACATTGCCATAGTGCTATTATTCCACTTTAATTGCCATAGCAACATTCTGTGGAATTCCGAGGTTTGTAGTTTAGTGAGGCCCAGGAGCTCCCTGGTTGAGAATTCAAAGTGCCTCTCTCTAAATTTCAGATCCCAGGATTCCGTACGATTTGCCATGACAGTTAAAGTGGAATAATGGTGCTATAACAGTGTAGTGTAACAGGGCCCTGGGAGTCAGCCATGCTGAACTCAGTGGGGCTTTCTTAGTAAAAAATGCAAGGGATTGGATTGGACTGTGGACTCCTTTACACTTAGTGGGAATCACATATGTTGATCACTTTCATAGTGTGGAGAAAGAAGAAAAATGCATTAATTAAAAAACACAGATCTGGACAGTATATGCATGTGTAGCAGATGCAAATTTAGATTTTCTTTTTCATTTCACTGTAATGGAAATAAAATATATCTCACTACATCAGGGCTCATCCACTCATCTGCTATACAGGTGATAAATGTGGATGGGCAACTTTAAGGTATTGATCTCTCCTCTTAATGCATAACCTCTGGCATTTCACAGGCAAAAACTGGGATTTGTGTGGCCAGAGTAACATCAGAGTGTGGTCAAGATGGCAAAAGTTATCCATGAGGAAGGACACACAAGCTGCAGTAGTTTGCTTTTACCAGAACTTACTGGGAAGGGCAAGATTTTACCTTTCTCCTCTTCATTACTTCCCGCTGACTTAATTGAATACGAACTTTGTATGTACTTTGAACTCATTTTGCAACAATTGAAGTAAACAAAGGGCAAATTGGGAGGAGGAAAAAGAAATTGGGACATTTTAAAAGCAACTGTAAAAATAGGACAATGGAGGATTAATTGATACTGTCTCTGCCAACTCAGGATAGTTGGAAGGTATGTTAATAATCCTTTATCTTTAAAATCAGATTTGATTTGTCAGTCCTCCAAACAGAGAGCACATGGAAAAGTGAGCTCCATAGACTGCCTGTGGCCTTCCGGGGGGCCAGTATGGCCCTAACCCCACACCCACATATTTAAACTTTTCACTAGCCCCTCCCTCTGTGGCCTAGGGACTACAGGAAGCAATTTTGTCATGGTTTCAACCCAATCTTTTTTAGATAGGGGAGAGCTTCTCCCTCCCAACCAAAAATAACCACTGTGACTTCTGGTTTTGAAAAAAGCCTCCTTCTAGGCCAAAATCACATTGGGAAATGAAAACCTAACAAAATACCCCCGTGCCTGCAGGAACTCTAAGAAAGTGGCCCTTTTAACTTAAAAAAAAATGACAGACGGCAAGGGGCGTGGGAGGGGAGGAGGCAATAGAATAGGCTGCTCATCTTCCCTAGCACGGAAGCTGAGTATGCCTTCAAACAGAGAATTGTGTTTCCACAACCATTTAAACCAGAGTCAAGAATCCTGCAGCCCTCAGAATGTTTTTGAATTATAATTTCAGCATCCTTAGCCAATGCAGCCAGTGCTGAGGAATGCTGGGAGCTGCACTGCAACGGCATCTGGATGACTGTATGATTTCTACCCCTAAGAAACAGAGGATTGACCTCTCTAAAGTAGAACCCATTGGTTCCCCAGCTGGGAGATCCAAACCTCATTCTCCCATTTCATATTTTGAAAAAAATCTAATGTCCATTTTAAATACATAGAATGAGTGGGCCCTGAAGCAGAATGCCTTCCAGTAGAGGACTGTAAGGGAGAATGCATGATCATCTCAGTCTCACTGCATAAGAGCTTCCTTGGAATCCGTGCAATGGCTGAAATCCTGTTGGGGACTTATGGACTTGTAAATTGACGTACGACTGTGTGAATTAGAATTGGACAGTCCTGTAATATCTGTATCCGTAAAGGGCTGCTGTTAAATTACAGGAAGACCCTGCCTTTTGGTGCCCTGTTATCTGACAACTGACTCTTTTGACACTTCTAAATTAAGGACAAGTCTTCTTACTTTGACAGGAGTTCTGTTCTTTTACCAGTTCTTCTTGGCTATGGAGACTAGCTTGGGACTACTTGTGTGCGCTGCTTGAAAAGTGACCTGAGAGAGGGGGGAAAGGCACCAAGTCAGCTGAGAGGCTTTGCAAGCAGTGCATATATTATCTGTCCCAAGTGAGCCTCTGTCAGTCCTTCATGCTCCCTACCATACAGCACATGGGTTCCTTTTCAACCAATTCTGTTTTCTGACAGTGCTCTGGTCCCTAACCTGTCAGATAAGTGGGAGACTTGGGAAAGTGGTCAAATCAAAATGAGACTGACGCACGTTGGTCCCATTGTTTATCAGGACACTAGTGGAAGAGTGTCTATGATTGGCAAGAGGCCAATGTCCATTGGGACACTCTTGCTGGTTACCTTTTATTCATCTTCACAATTCACTAACAGGGTTTCTTAGTGCCTCTGCTACATAGCTCACTATACATAAAGTTATGTAATGCGGACTGTTATAGAGGATTCCAGGCGTGGTCTTTTTCAGCTCTTAACCTCTGCCAGCAACCATGAATTCACCAAGCAAACTTAATCAAGCCATTCCTCTTTTATCTCTTCCTTTTCAGCATGAAAATAACAATACCTTACCTAACTGTTCTAAGGACTGCTGTGAAAATTATGAACCCTTGGATTGCACTATAAAATGTTAACTACTAATGTTATTAAACAAAATCCACATTGGGACAAAACTGTTATTAGGACCAACCAAAATTGCTCAAATGTATGCTAGCTTTTTTTTTAATTTAAACTGTTGTTGAAAGCAATGTAACTTTTCAAAATTCAACAGAACAAAATAAATTTTTACAACCTGACAGCCTTCCATATCAAAACAGGCAATACATACATATACATACATGCATTTCAAGTTAAGGCATCATTCCAAAGACTGACATAAGATCTGGGTGAATCAGGATGATCTCTGTGTCTGTTAATAAAAGAAATAAATGGAAACCAATCTGCAGTAAAGAAGTCATCATGGAGTTCATTTCTTGTGGTAGTTTTTCCATGAGAGCAAGAGACCACAAATTCTCATACCAACAGTTCAGAAGATAAATTATCTAGGCTTTTCCATTTATGAGCAATCATCATATGAGGTGGTAGATTTTAAAAATAAATTGCTAGTAAGAGTTCTTCTTTTATAAACATAGACAGTAAACCCAGTCTTAATAAAAGTGTAGGGGCAAGGGTTGTATTGTTTACATTTCATTGAAAATCTCTAGCCAAAATCTTTAGACTTTTGGACAGCACCACTGTACGTGAAAGAAAGTATGACAGCATTGCAGTTTCTCTAACATTTGGCAGATGCCTGCTTATCTACATAATTGAGTTTCAACAGAGTAGTACATTATTATGCAAGCTTTTGAGCTTTCCAGAATTCTTCTTCAAGCTTCTCAGCACAAAACAGTAGGAGATCAGGGAAGAAACAAAAACAAAAAAACCTGCCACTTGTGCTCACAAATCAGTCACATTTTTGAATTTCCTTGCTTCTTCTACCGCTCTTTAATTTTTGTTTGTAAACATCATTCCAATATGCATGTAATCCAATAGAAAGGTCTATGCCACTGTTTTCAGTGGGACTTAGATGTGATCAGCAGTTGTAAAATTGTGCTCCAGGTTTAAAATTAGGTAGGGTTGCTTCTTTTTTAAAATGCCCCTCCTTCTAGTTTTAACAACAATTCAGTAGTCAGCTATTTAACACTCCACTTGCAAGTCTTTCTCTTTTGTCATTGCATAGAGATGATTCACTGGGAAAAATTTGGCTTTCTAAACATCTCTGTGTTGAGATGCTGTCACACACATAGCACTGGTGTTAAAAAAAATGGGGGTAATCATGATCAGGAGATCCAGCATGGTTTGAGCATTGGACTGTCACTCTGGAGATCAGGATTCAAATTCCCTCTCAGCCATGGAAACCCACTGGTTAACCTTGGGTAAATCACACTCTCTCAGCCTCAGAGGAATACACAGGAAAACTGCCTCTGAACAAATCTTGCCAAGAACACCCCATGATAAGTTTGCCTTAGGGCTGTCATATTTTGGAAACATCTTGAAGGCACACAAGAACAAAGTCACAATCAGATTTCTCTCCAACTTATTTTTGAATTCAGTGCACGAGTCAATATTCATGTGCTCTTGGAGGTGAGATACTGTCATGTCTACAGCAGAGCAGGCAGCAATTCACAAGCAGCACAGCTCCTACTCACAAGGTGAGAGTCAAAGAATGTCCAAACAGAAAGGCAGCCTAGAGCAAACAAATCCAAAGGAGCAGAACAAAACCGTAGTCCAAACAAGCAGAGTTCCAAGACAACCGGCTCCAAAAGTGCGGCAGAGGGTTTCAGGGCCAAAGTGACCAGCTGCTGACCCTGGGAGGAAAGGCCAGCTGGCGCACTCTTTTATCTATGGTTGCCATCACCACAGGTGTTCCCTCATTAGGGCTCGCTTACTACTTAAACAGGCCAAGTGACACAAGCCCTCCCTTTTGCGGCATCTCTGCTGCAACATAGGTGTGTCAGCTATGTCTTCCTCTATTTGTTTCCCTGCTCAGGCCCTTGTTGTTGTTGTTGTTGTTGTGTATTATCTCCCTCTGGATCAGCTTCTGGGGACACTTCAGCCTCTGAGGAAGCCTCTGCCTCAGAGTCAGAATCCTCCTCCTCGCTGCCATAGTCTCCAAGGCAAGGCATAACAGATACACAAACGTAGTTGCCTCTCGCTTGTGCCATGCTTGTGTTGTTCTTATGTGCCATCAAGTCAGTTTTAACTTATGGTGACCCTACGAATGAGAGACCACCTTGCTATTAACAGCCCTACTCATGTCTTGCAGCCTCAGGGCTGTGACTTCCTTCAGTGCAGTTTTCTTCTTTTCCTATTGCTTTAAAGTTTTTTGAGCATTATTTTCTTTTTGAGCATGATTTCTTTTGCAATAGATCATGTCATCCCATCATGTAAGTAAGATATGTATAATTTAACCATTCTGCTGCCCATGTCTGTTTTTGATCACTGCTGAGATTGGTTGGTAGTCTTCCTCTCTGCAGCCATTCTCTGCCTGTGAGCAGCAAGAGGTTACAAGGTTGCTTTTTTTGGACTACAACTTTTTCAACCACTTCCAGGGGCCCTGCTGGCTGGGTGATTCTGGGAGCTGCAGTCCAATTTTCTCCTTAAGCTCTGGACAAAACTTTTACTCAGGAAACCCACTTGGATTTGAAATGTAGGGTACTATAGTTAGGAAGAAAGAATGTAATGCACAGATATAGGATGAGTGGCACCTGCCTTGAAAACAGTACATGTGAACAGGATCTAGGAGTCTTAGTCGACCACAAGCTCAACGTGAGTCAACAGTGTGATGCGGCAGTTAAAAAAGCTAATGCAATTCTAGGTTGCATCAATAGGAGTATACAGTTGAGATCAAGGGAAATAATGATACCACTCTATTCTACTTTGGTTAGATCTCACGTGGAATACTATGTCCAGTTCTGCTCACCACAATTCAAGAAGGGTATTGACAAGCTGGAATGTGTCTAGATGAAGGTGACCAAAATGGTGAAGAGTCTGGAAACCATGCCCTATGAGGAGTGACTTAGGGAGCTAGGTATGTTTAACCTGATCAAAGGAAGGTTAAAAGATGTTGGAAATTACAGCAGCATTCTCTCTTCCTCACCTCGTTGGCTTATCCTGGCTAGGGTTCTCAACTATAAGTCTCGCTCTGTCTCTGAGAACGTTGTTCTCCTTTAACTGCAATTATTCTATACTCTGACTCTGACTAACAACACATATAATGCTGCTTAACAGTCAACTAATCTTAACTGCTTTTAACTTCTCAAATATGATAAGCATATTTCTAATCTAATTAATTAATTGGTGAGTTTAATGTATTATTATAAATTTTTAGTAAATATTTTCTTTTACATTTTGAAATCTGCTGTCTGCCTTGGCTTTCAAGTCAGCTATCATATATTAAGAAGCCACAGTCAAACTGGGAAACATTTTCTCTGTAACTGCTAATACTGAGTTCCCATAGGACTAATCGCCTGGGTAACTCTCACCTCCCAACAAGAGGTGACATGATAGCCATGTTGAAATATTTGAAGAGATGTCATATTGAAGATGGAGCAAGCTTGTTTTCTGCTGCTCCTGAGACTAGGACATGGAGCAATGGATTCAAACGACAGGAAAAGAGATTTCACTAAACATCAGGAAGAATTTCTTGATGGTAAGAGCTGTTCAACAGTGAAATATGCTGCCTCAGGATGTGGTGGAGTCACCTTCTTTGGAGGTTTTTAAAGAGAAGCTGGACGACAATTTGCTGGGGGTGCTTTGTGTATATGTTCCTGCATGGCATGGACTGGATGACTGTTGTGGTGTCTTCCAATACTATGATTCTATGATGTGCTGGTATTAGGAGGTACAACTCTGAAGTGAATCTCATCACATGGCTAGATTCTGGATCCTAGATGGTCATTTGATCCAAGAAAATGCTAAGTTACACCAATGGAAATTTCTTGTTCTGAAGGATTCCTGATAACCCAGTGTTATCTGCTGACTTCAGTGTAGGTTGCTGGCTGCTGTCATTTTTTTTTTTTCTGTTCTTTTAGCTGAGGCAAGGAGAGATGTAACTAATTCCTGACATGAGGCGGCAAGCCCACTCTCGATTTGCATGAGGTACAAGCAGGTGCAAGAGGTGGTAGAGCAAATTACATGTGTCGTTTTTTTTTCCATTGCCCTCCACTCCCTCTTTTCCCCCAAGCAAAGCTGAGTGGTGGGCAAAAACCTGCAGAGGCTTCTATAAAACACCTGCTATCAGCTCTCGTCTCAAGTCATACTTTAGGTTTATTACTTGTGCCTAATCACAGATAAAAGTTCAGGCTGCAGTCCTGAGCATGTTTGCTGAGACAGCCTACCTTCAACCTGGTGCCCCGCAGTTGTTTTGCACTGCACATGTATCTGGAGCATCCCAATGTTAGGAAACAGTGGATGAGAAAGTAAAGTTACTTTCAAGAAAGGCTTTTATTTTGCAGCTGTATACATTATTGTCTTCTTCTGGTACCCTCTTCCATGTTTTCCTGCAGTTTTTTCCCCTAAAAACTTCTGCTGAAGAGAAGGGGTGAAACAGATATACGATTAGAGTTTCTAGACTTCAAGGACTGGCCCTAAGAGTTAGGAACTTGACCCTCTTCTCCATTAGGGCAAGGGGAGAAATCTCAGGGTGAGAACACTGTCTTAAAAGGTATGTGTATATGTGTGTGTTGTTGTTGTTGCTGTTGTTGTTGTTGTGTGCCTTCAAGTAATTTCTGGGTTATGGTGACCCAATCACAGACTTCTGGCACTGAGAATGTATAATGCATCCAAGATCAACCAGTGGGTTTTCATGGCCAAGCAGGGCTTTGAACCCTGGGACATTTCTGCACTAGACCGTTATAGTGCTATTATTCCACTTTCAACATCCCATGGAATCCTGGGGTTTGCAATTTAGGGAGAGGCCTCAAGAATAATCCTGCCAATGGAAGACCACTACAAATAGAGGACTGACCTCTGTCAAGTAGGGTCACACAGCCACCCTGGCTCAGGACTGCAGCCTCATTAAAGGAACTGTCGCACAGGAAGGCCAGATCAGCCTGAACCAGGCCCCTCCTTAGAAAGGAAGCTGACAGCACTCTGGCATGAAATGGAAGATGGAAGCAGTCCCTGGAGCACATTTGGGTGTCCCATAACCTGCTGCAAAGAAGCGTCTCTGAGCCTCGAGCCAAAACCAATTAGGAGCAATTAAAGACAATGTTGCTTAAAAGCTCAGTCAGTGAAGCACCAGGCAACTTGCAGGTGCAGTGCCTCTGACAGCTGCAGGCCAGCTCAGCCACATAGCTGCAAGAAACCAGTTTATTAACACACACGACTGGCATGTTGCCTGCTGTAGGGAGAAAAAAAAGGGAGTTGCATTCTTCCTTTCAATTCAGACAAGAGTGTGTAGCCTGAAGGCACCCAATTCACAGTGCCTTCACTGGCTCCCTTCTTAATGCCCATAACAACACACCCTTTTGTGATACTGTTGTGCCCTTGAGCTGGCAATTCCAGGCACTGGGGAGGGAGGGGGCAAGTCGAGACTTGAGCACTCATCCTAAACTCACTCCAGGCAAGTATGTTGCTGTTTCTCTGACAGACAGGTGAGCATTCCAGGTATTTCCAAGGGTGTAGCTACAGCGGGACCAAAGGAGGGTGCTGCCCAGCCTAATAAGAACTGTGTCCCACCCCCCCCGAAAAAATTTTCCTTCAATCCCCAAATATCTAGTGTTGCAGTAACTTAAAACTTCAGTTGAACATTTAGAAATACAGTTTAGACTCTCAAAGACTCCCAAAGTTGCACAGCAAATGTAAGGGTTGTGGAGTATGGAAGATTTTCAGTGTCAGATTTTCTGCAATGCTAGAAATTTGGAGATGAAAGGAAAATTTCACTGTGAGGGGGCAGAATTTTTGCAATGCCCTCATTTCCCTCTCCCATAGTTACACTGCTGAGTATTTCTAATGCTTCTTCCTTGTTCTGTTGTTGGAAGATATGTGTGTAGGTATGTGCGTTCAAGTTGCCTGTCAACTTGTGACAACCCCATGAATTTCTTAGGCTTTTCTTAGGCAAACATTGAGCACCTATTATTATAATGCAAGCTTCTTCAACTTGTTGTACAGTTGATGATTGTAATTCCCAGCCTTCTGGTCTGCTTGGGAAAATCTACTTGGGGAAGTCTACATGACTTAACTTTCTGCATGTTTATGCTGCCGTTTTTTGGTGTGGGGAGCTTTCAGTACTCAAAATGTGACCTCTATGCCAGGAAAAGAGGCCTAAATATCCTAACGGCACCTGATCCCATTTGACATTGGAAGCTAAACAGAGTCAGCCCTGGTAAATAGTTGGATGGGGGATCACCAAAGAATGCCAGGCTATATTTCAGAGGAAAGGCAATTGAAAACCATCTCTTAGTATTCTTTGCCAAACAAAACCCTATGAAATTCATGGGGTTGCCATAAGTCAACAGGTGACTTGAAGGTGCATACACAAACACACATGCCAGGAAATAATATTTCTCAAAGTAAATGGTGCATGTTGAATATGAAAGGTAGAAGAGCTGGCCTGAAAAACCAGTTGGCATCCTAACTCTTGGACAAATATCTACCACACAAAATCTGCCCTCCTTTGGCTGCTCCTGAGTGAACACCCCACTCCCATATTTGCTAGCCGTTTTGGCCACTGAATAGGAGTTACTGATCCTCACCTCCTGACCTGAGGCCTGTGCACATTGGTAGCTCTGTTTGCAGCGTCAATACTGTTCTGTAAAGAAACAGAAGCCTTCTCTCTCCAATGCTGCCTATGAACGCACCTTTTCATAGGCACAAGCAAGGTCTGAGTTTGAAAGCAAAGTCCAAAGAGAGAGAGGCAGGGGTGGGAGTGAGCCTTCTTGCTTTTCAAAATAGTTCTGTGTTGCTCTGGAAATACTGGGAAATCAGAGGCTCTGTCATGGAATATTTCCCATATTCCTCCAAACATGATTCATTTGTTGGACTAGTAAGTGAGAAAATTTAGGAAGTTCCCTTATATTGAGCCAGCAGCCAACCAACAAATTTGGCAGCAGCTCTCCAGGATTCAGACAGGAATCCTTCCCAATTCCCAGCTCTACCTGTAAATGGGACCTGTTGCATATAATGCACGACTTTTGGCACTGAGCTATAGACCTTTTTTAATTTCTCTACCTGCTATTATATCGGGGTGGGCAAAGTGCAGCTTATGGGCCACATGTGGTGCCCAGGGCCAGTTTTATGACCCCTAGGGTCCTCCAGCAGTCCAAAATTGGGCAGCTGCCCCCTAAGGGGGATTGGGGCATTTTTACCATGTTTCTGGGCCCCCAGGCCATTTTAGAACAAAGAGAGGCCTTTTTAAAAAAAACAGTAAACCAAAAGTGATTTCCAGTCACTTCCTGGTTTATTTTAAATGCTTCTCCTCAGCCTAAAATGCCTCAGAGGGAGCAAAACAAACAGTGAAAAAGTCCACCATGGCCCCTAGAAGTCTTCATTTGAGGCAAAAAATGTGGGGATATTTTAGCAGTGGGGTACCCAGCCTTCCAAATTCCTAGGGGGCTAATGCAACTCCCACAGTTTTCAAACCTTGAGTAAGCTTCTCCTTAGGTTAAAATTGTGGTATATGGAATCAGTGGTGAAGACAGCTGATGTACAGATATGAGCTTGGAAAACCTCTTTTGGACTACAACTCCCTGAATCAAGTGGCCATGTTTTTGGCAACATACAACCACATTCTCCCAGTTCATGTTTCTTAAAATATATCCACCTATAGTGCTTGTTTTTTTTAAAGCTGAATTATCGTTTTTCTTTTCAAACATTAGCTTGAGCCCAAATTCTCGAATGCAACCATTTCTGTCCACAGAACAAGGGGAGGATGTGATCAGTAACTCCCTTTACAGTCCCCTATGTAAACCCGCAAAATATGTTCTAGACAGCTAAAAAACCATTGGGACAAATTTTTATATGATATGTAGGGCTACCAGTGGGGAGAGAAATAAGTCCATGATCTTGGATTTATGCCATGGATTTGGAGATCTGACAGGATCATTCAACTTTTGCCACTTTAAAGCAGCCATGAGGGGATCCATTTAAAGAAAAATGTAACAGTGGTGCTGAAAAGGAGGGTTGCCTTAACCCTATCTCCTTTGCTGTTTTCTGGACCTAACATGCATAGGCCTGGACCACTCCCGAAGCTGGTATGAGCCCTCCAGCAGGAAAAAATGCAGGCATACTGTAAGTGGACATATTTTTCTGTGTAGGGACTCAATGCAGCTTGGTGGATGGGGCAATTTATATCTGACAAATAGGAGAAGGGGAAAGCGTTAAATCCATGCCTCTAGTACTGTTGCTGTCTGCTCAAATATAGAAAGTATAGGTAAGTAACAATGAAAATCTTGGGAAATCTGATCGCAGTCTCCTATACCGCTTCCATTTCACTGTAAGTACAATCACAATATTGTTGTTGACAGTAAACCATTTCTGTTTTATTGAATGAGATAATGTGCGACACAGACAGATGCCACATTTCACTGTGTCCCAGGTAGTGTGTATTGAACTTTGACTTTCTGACAGAGCAATCCTAAACATGTTTATTCAGAAGGAACTCCCACTGTATTTAATCAAGCTTACCCCCAGATAACCCTCAAATCCTTGTGGGTCCCAAGTTATACAAACATAATAGAAACCTGTGGCTCCAAAATGTTTGTTAGTCCATGCCAAAACCAATAAAAAACCATCAAAGTATCATGTGAGAATAAAACACCTCTTTAAAAAATCTGGTTTTGGAGATGATTAATGGAGACTTTATCATTTAGCTAAGCTTTGGACAATTATAGTCAAGGCAGAAATGCTGTTGTTCTATAATGTCTTTTATTATGTTAACAATTATTTGATTAAAAGAACTCCTAATTTGCTTACTTTTGAGTAAACGTGCAGAGACTGGAGTTGCACTGTGTATGTTTAGCGGGGGGGGGAGTATCCAAATTCATAAGAATTATATTTGTGTGTGTGTGTCTGTACATCCACTCATCCAATGTACTCTGGATTCTGCTGTTAGGTTGAAAAGGTTGTGTACTCCTGGCTTACTTGGAAATATGCTTATCTGTTTTCTTTTGTCAAATTCCATTCCAGATAGAAATCTACCAAGTGCCTTAGAAGAAGTGGACATCACCTGCTGGTGATGTCTTGAATGAGTGGGCAAGATTTCCTTAATTCTAACCTTTGACCCCACTGGATTCTAAGGTACAGGTCTGCAGGGTGAGGCTGAAGGAGACAAATGGAGTGCAAGGGTTAGGATTACTTAATCCCCAGGCAGGTAGATGCAAGCAACATCTTGTTCAAGTGTCTCTTATAGACATATTTCAGGGCTTAGTGATAACTCAGAATTGCTTTGTTAATAACAAGTCTTGCTTATTTTGCCATATTTATCTTGTATTTTATAGAGACCCTGCAAGGCCCGAATTGTACTGCAGATGGAGAAAAATTTCCCACTGTCTTGCTTAAAAACTCTTCCTCCCTTCCACAGCCCTTCCACACCTCCCTTGATTTTGTTTTAGGTATTTGTGTAATCGGTGCCAGCAGCAGCAAGACCAAACTATTTGTCATAGGGTGATCACTTACAAATTGCCAAAAAAAGAGTAATATATCACCGAGAAGGAGGACAGAAGAGGACACAGCTTTGTAGGGAAAATAATCCATGTGGTTGTTTACATATATGTTGATATTTAAAAATGATTTCTGTCACTGGAATAGAAATCTAAGATGCCTCATCTTAGTGGGGAAAACTGATTGAACAACGTGGTGTACCTATTCAGCCTTTTGTCCAGGGGTAACTGCTGATTAGAAACTTCACAGTCCCTGCTCTCCCTTTTCAGAGTTCTGTACCTTTAATTCCAGCTTGAGCTCAGCAAACCATCAAGTAGCCAGAGGGGAATCTTTGGCCCTCTGGCTTTTGCTCTGCTATGCCTCCCTCTTCTTCTCATTGGTTGTGTTTACTATCAGTGGCAGTTGGTAGTTCCCATGTAAATCCAGTCTGGGTTTCCACCTGAAGTTTAGAAGAACTATCCAAGGTGCTGAACCTATTCAGGGACAGGAGATCAGCATTTTAGATAGAACCTGTCATGTTTGGACTAAAATATGGAGTGGATTCATCACCCCAATGACATGGAAGCCATCACCTACCAATGCACCACTGGAGTTGCATGTCTAGGTGGAGACAGGAAAAATTCCTCCCACAAACCATGGAGAGGTGCTGCTTGTCAGTTTTGACAGTACTAAACTAGAGGGACTAGTGGTCAGATATACACAGCTGAAGCACTCCTGAGAGATGGTCCTCCACCTATGTTTTAAAAGCTCTGTTCAGCATTGGTGTACCACCTCTTTTCTCATACCAAAGATAACTGCCTGCAGGGAGCCTTATGTTTTATAAACCTATTGAAGACTGTCTTCCAAGTGAATTACCTGTACAAGAGTATCCTATGTTGATTTACTAGAGGAGCATGATACTCCTTTGGGTTACAGATATACTAGGGAAAACCATCATAGGAACACTGAAAATTGCCTGATACTGAGGCAGACTATTGGTCCATTGGGTTTAGTATTATAATTGTGATCTGGAAGCACCTTTCCAGAGTTACAGTTAGGCTTCTTTTCCAGCCTCATTTAGAGAGCATATTCTCTGTTGGTCTCCCAATCAAGAATTATCTGAACCTGCCGCTTCTTATATTTCAAATGACATAAGACTGAGTATTTTCAAGGTGGTATCACTGAAGAGATGTGGGCAAAGATGGACCTGGGGCCTTATGGGTCCCCTCAAAGTACTTTTTTCAGCCTGATGGGATGCTATGGTTAACTGTGATAAGCTATAGGCTGAGCCACTATTTCCAGAAGGAACTCATGACCCTGATAAGAATCAGGTGCCCACAAAAGGGTATTTCAGAGAGCAAGGCAAAACACTCCTGCAACATGTCCTGACATGATTTAATTTCCAGTGAAAATAAACATCTGTCCTGCAGCCACCATGGAAAACATAAGCTTGCCTTTATTGCCAACTCTGAAGTAAAATTTGTCACGATAAAACTGAAATGGGCTTGATATTTTCAGAAGAACACACTTTCCCCAAGGTATTCAGCCCCAGAAAGCACTTCCTTTGGCAACCAATTCTAGATTCAAGATAAAATAAAAATGCCTCTCAAGGGATAGGGTGTCTGTTCTGACCTGTATCTGAATGGCTTCCAGTTATAATAAAGTGCACAGCCTTAATCCAACTGTTAATCTTAATTACAGTAGACCTGTTGAAGCAATGAGACTTACATAAGTGTTGATTCACCACTGAGCAGATTGGTATGGACAAATCCTTGCCTTAATCCTCATCCTTTACTGAGACTAGGGCTATCTGAATGTAACTGTAGTCAACCCTCCACCTTTATTGGTTTCATATTCACAGATTTGACTATTTATTTCTACAAACCCTGCCTCCCACCTCCAATCAGCCCTTCAAAAACCTGCATCTGGATTTCTTTCTCTTCCACCAACCACTGTCTGGCCAGCTAAGGATGGCTCAGAACCCAATTTCTCAGCACCACAAATCCCCTCCCAGTGCCCCACACATACCCAAGGAAGGAGATGGGCAAGTGAAAGGAACTATAGGCCCACTATGCTGTCTCACTTCCTTTCCCTGATCTGCTTTAGGCCCTGGGTGCCCATTCTCCTGACCGTGCCTTGGCACCCTTTCCACAGACACACACACACATTTTGATATTTGTGGGTTTTCTACTTTTGTTGGGGTCTTTGCCCTAGCCCTAGTGAATGTGGAGGGTTAACTGTAAATAGGATATATTGTTCTAATTCATACCTGGCTCTGGTGTTGGCACTTGAGAATTTGAGGATGTTCACTAACCATACAGTTTAGTAATTTTGACCCCCTCAGAACAAAGTAGCTGCTTTTGGCTGAAATCCTATCTCTACTTACCCATTTAACTGAGTGAAACTTACCTCTCAGTATGTGTGTATAGTCTTGCACTGTTGGATTAATTTCACTTTTCAGTGGTGGCTAATGGCTTCCAAGTCAGTGGTATGTAAATCTGCTCAGTGTTTTATTCCAGACTTTAAAGGATCTATCCAAAGTGCTGAACCCGATTCCAAAACATAGGCTCAAAGACTTTAAAGTTCAGAAATTAAAATACTACTGAAGGTGGAGTATTGCACTCCTGATGTGTAAATTACTGGCCACCCTTTATATCTGGAAGCAAGGAAAATTTGGCTTTATGAAAATGCTTAGCCTCTGTTCTGTTGGGAGTTTATGGATTTATTGCATAGCCCGCTCCACCCTTAGCTGCATTCCCAATATAGAATTTAAACTGTTACGTTCCTTGAGGAAATAATCTTCTTATAAAGCATTATGCAGTTAGCAGTAGAACAACAAAAAGCGTATAGTCCACTGCCGCATAATCCCAACAGAGCTTAGAAATTTTGGGGACCATAGCTCCCAACATTCCTCAGCCAGCATAGCTCTTCCAGGCTATACAGTGGCCCCTTGGTATCCTTTAGGGTTTGGTTCCAGGATCCCTCACAGATACCAAAATTTGTGGATGCTCAAGTCCCGTTATGTACAATGATGTAGGAAAGCAGTGTCCCTTATATAAAAAGGCAAAATCCAAGTTTATTTTTGGGATTTTTTTTATTTTTTTTTGGAGTGGGGAGATATTTTCAAGCTACGGTTGTTTGAATTTGTGGACACAGAATCCGCTGATTGTATGCAGGAGCAAAGATTTACCAAGCTACTTTTGCATACCATGAGAAGAAATCAGTAAATCATGAGAGATGGAGGTAGCGTTGGCTTCAGACTCCTTAATAAACCATGTCATGTCTCTCTCCTCAAATATTTTTGGCATCCAGTTCCTCTGTCTGCCACTTGCTGCATTTGCCATCCTGCTGCCCTACTTGTGAGTTTCCCAGAGGCACTTGGTATTTGGCAGGCCACTGTGGGAGACAGGGAGCACTAGACTGAAGGAAACGTTGCTGTAATCCAGCAAGGTAACTGTGTATGTTGGAGGCCAGCCTGCTTTAAAGCAGATTCCTTTCACTGTGAGAAATGGCTACGTTTGATTTGAATTTCATGGGGGTTTTGGACAATGCAAACAGCAGAACACAGATTTTCCCTTGTAGCCCAAGGCATCACTCCTTCCACTACATCACTTATGCCCTGAGATACTCAGGACTGTGTGGCTGTGCAAGGATAATCCTGTTAAGGGGGGGGGGCTGCAGAAGGGAGAGTCAGCTATGAAATACCCTGCCCTACCTAAGTACCCTACAGATGTTTTGGATGATGGTTATGAAAATCCTAGCTTTTTCTCAGTTTTTAAGGCAGCTTACAATAGTTAAAAGAGACAAAGCTATAAAAAAGTTTAAAATATCACTAAATTATCCAAAAAATTAGAACCAGTTTAAAAACATAACTACAGTGGGCACTCAGTATCCCCTGGGGTTTGGTTCCAGGATCTCCCAAGGATGCCAAAACTGTGAATGCTCAAGTCCCATTTTATACAATGGTGTAGTAAAATGGTGTCCCTTATATAAAATGTTAAACAACTTAAAGGTTTGCTTTTTTGGAATATTTTTTGAATATTTTCAAGCTGTGGTTGATTGAATCTGTGGATGCAGTATCTGTGGATATGGAGGACCAACTGTATTAAAAACAATAAATAAAATACAGATAGACAGCATAGCACAATTCTGTGAGGCCCAGTCCCCTTGAGAAATCAGTCTTCAAAGGCCTACCAAAATGAGGGGGGAACCAGTCTTAACCTGCCTGCACAAAGATATCAAGGAGGGTATCAGTCTAACCTCTCTCAGAAAGGAGTTCCAGATCCTAGGAGCAGCCACTGAGAAGGCCTTCTCCTAGGTTCCAACCAGATGTACTTGTGAAGGTGGTAAGACTGAGAGGAGGCCGTCTGCAGGGGATCTCAAAAGACAGGTAGGCTTATATAGGAGAATATGGTCCTTTGGATAACCTGGACCTGAGCTATATAGGGCTTTAAAGCTCAAACCAGTACTTTGAATTGTGCCCAGAAATGAGCTGGCAGCCAGTGGAGCTGTTTGCAACCATGAAGTTATGTGCTCTTTGTAGCCAATCCCAATTAACAGTCTGGCTTCTCCTCCTTGCTCCAGCTGAAGTTTCCAAACATTCTTCAAAGGCAACCCCAATATAGCCAGTGTTAGGGGTGGTGGAAATTGCAGTCCCACAACTCTGTAAGTTGCTCATCTCTAATATATTAGAGATTGCCTTACAGTGCAATTTTACACATGCCTATTCAGACATAAATCCTGCTTAATTCAATGAGGCTTGTATGTCCGTGTATGCCTTCAATTTGCCCATTGATTTATGGTGACCCCATGAATTTCATAGGGTTTTCTTAGGTAAGGAATATTCACAGGTGGCTTTGCCACTTCCTGCTTCTGAATTATACCCTACAGTACCTGATATTTGTTGGCAGTCTCCCATCTAAGTATTAACCAGAGCTGACCCTGCTTAGCTTCAAGGACCTGATGCCTCTAGGGTATTAAGGCTTTTTCTTAGTGAGGCTTACTTCCAAGTAATTTTTTTACATACTTACTTCAGTGAGACTTTCACCCAGGTAAATGTGTAAAAGATGACAGTGACAGTCACTGCATGTGATTTGCTGGTAATTATAGGTTTTCTTTTTGCTCTGGCTTTGACATCAGAGTGTCCTGCCATCTCCTAAACTCTGCTAGGTTTATAGCACCAGGGCACAAGCCTCCCAGTCCATGCCTGACAAATTTCCTCTGTGTTGGAGATATTGCAGATGCTCAGGAGAGCTTTGAATATGTGGCTTCAAGAACCATCCCATGCTGCCCTTGGCACACCCCTTATTTGGCCATGCTTTCTCCATCCTGACCTCAAAAGAGAAGGGCTGCAGAACGAGCTAAGTGGATGCTGGGGGCAATCTGAGATCAGCTCTCCTGCAGCTCCGAGGTCTGTTTTTTATTTCCAATGGAGATTTCCAAGCACAGAGTTTGGAAATGTTGGGAGAGCCATGGTGGCTGAGAGATGCTGGAAGTTGTAATTTTTTAAAAAGTAGCATTTCCAAGGTGAGTTTTTGGTTGTTTCCGCACTAGGCTGTTATAGCGCTATGATTCCACTTTCAACATCGTATAGAATCCTGGGGTTTCCAGGATTCCATAGGATGTTGAAATGGAATCATAACGCTATAACAGCCTAGTGTGGAAATGGCTTTTGTTTTGCCAATGTGTCCTGTGTCCATGGGAGGCAATCCCAGGGACCATGTTGTTTAGGACACTTTGGTGTTATTTTTGTTAGTTACAAAACATTTGTATTTTCCATCTTCTGCTAATGAATTTTAACTCTTAAAACACATCTATTGTGCATTTTCAGTGCTTTCTTCAAAAATGCCTTTTTGTGGTGGTGGTGTTGTCATTATTAGCCATCAAATCAACTTCAGCATATGCTGTCTCTATGAAGAAGAACATCCAAGAGCCCCAGTTATCAAAAGTCCAGCTTAGGGGCCCTTTCACACTACACCATTATAGCACTATGATTCTACTTTTTGACTGCCATGGCAGTGTCCTATGGAATCCTGAGACTTGGAGTTTTGTTATTATTAACTGCTGTCAAGTTGACCTTGATTTATGGCAACCCTGTGCCTCAAGTCTTGCAGATTCAGGGGCATGTCTTCCATGATTGAGTCTATCCCACTGTCATGTGGTCTTCCTGTTTTCCTGCTGATTCCATCTTACCAAGCATTATTGTCTTTTCTAGTGAGTCAGGTCTTCTCATGATATGGGCAAAGTTTGACAGCCTCAGTTTAGTAATCCTGGCTTCTAGAGAAAATTGATTTGGTCTAGGACCAATTCATTTGTCTTTTTTAGCAGTCCAGAATTCTTCCCCAGCACTACATTTTGGATGTGTTGTTTTTCTTTGTATCAGCTTTCTTCACTGTCCAGTTTTCACAACCATACATAGAAATTGGAAATACAGTGGCATGGACATTCCTAACTTTAGTATTCAATGGTATATCTTAACACTTTAGGATCCTGTCTAGTTCCTTCATAGCTGCCCTTCCGAGTCCTAATCATCTTCTGATTTTTTTGGCTCCATTCTGAGTAAGGACTAAGTCAAGGTATGGAAAATCTTGAACTATTTTGATGTTTTCATTATCTGCTTTAAGGTTATGTAAATCATCTGTGGTCTTTATTTTCATGTTCTTAATGTTCAACAGCAAACCTGCCTTTGCACTTTCTACTTTGACTTTCTTCAGCAATCATTCTGTGTCTTTGCTGTTTTCTGCTAGTAGTATGCATATCTTAAATTGTTAATGCTCTTTCTTCCAATTTTCACACCTCCATCCTCTGAATCTAATCCTGCTTTACATATGATATGATCAGCATACAAGTTAAACAGATGAGATGATAAAATGCAGTGTTACTGCAGCCTAGGCCTATCCGGAGATCACACCCGATATCGTTTTTGTAACTGTGCAATATTTCCAGTAACTGAACGGTTTGGTGGGTAGGGTTTTCTAAGTATAACACAATGTCGTCCACAAAAGCCTTATATTTATATTGGTCTTTACCCACCTTAATACCTTTAAGGTGGTCATTGTGTTGGATATCACTGAGTAATACTTCTAATGTCACAATAAAGATTAAGGGTGACAATGGGCACCCTTTACGAGAACCTTTCCTGATAGGAAACATAAATTTCCAGTTCAGGTTGTCAAACGCCTTCTCTGCATCTAAAAAGATCAGAGCTCCTTTCTTTTCATTGTGAACATGGAAATACTCAATAACGTCTATTGTAGATCTTACATTATTTCTCATAAAACGATTTGGAAGAAAGCCGCTCTGGTCTTCACCTATATAAACATGGAGCGTGCTTGGATTGTTAGGGTGAGAACTGTCTGAGCCACTACCTCGCTTGTTACTCAATTCGGCTTTGAATTCACAAATTTAGAACTACTCTCCAACACCCCATAAGGGCCAGAGACCCACACAATTGGCAAGATGCCTGGCCCCGGTGCATAGTGTCCAATCTGCATATGTTAACAGAACATTTGCGTACGTAAGCCCCACCATCCTGACCAATCACCAAGAGGGTCAGCGTCCGCTCTGGGCAACGAGCAAGCGTAGTCTGCACTTGTCTCGGATTGGTTTCATTATCTGTCTTTTAACTAGTTTGGGAGCCCCCGCCACCAGGCAGAGAGTGAAAAAAAAACCCCAGAGCCTAACCTAGTTCAGGCTGAGCAAGTATGTACCACGGCCATTGCAAACAGGGCTTCAGCCGGGGCAACTTATATGTAAGTGTTTGACACAGAGTGCCTCATTAGTGTGGTCCATCTGATCTCTGAGCTTTGCAGGCCCGGTCCACCACAGATGGTACACCGTGCCCGGAGGGCCTTCCTCTACTGAGGTGTGGTCAGACCGACCTTCACCTTAGAGTGGACTAGGTCTGAGGCAGTCACCCCTGCACCCTCCGTGATAGCAACTTAGCCTGGTGTCCTGTTAACGCCAACTGAAGCTCCCATCATCCCAGGATAATTGGCTTTCCACTCCACATCCAATTCCCAGTAGGCTCCTTGTCATTTATTTGCATTTGTCAATTACATTGGCTAACAATTGTGTCAGCTTTTCCTCCAAGAGCTATAGGTCTACGGTTCCTGAGAGCCGGGACCACCTCTGGACTCGTCCATCACCCCCCGGGTACCATGGGGGGGTGAATGCCGAGACTTCACCATTTCAGCCGAGAGCCAGGCCTGAGATGGCAACCTGATCCTGCTCCTGCAGTTGGGGACCCCAGGCGAAGCAGTCAAGCTGCTCCCCAACAGACTTTATGGACTATCTTGCCAGCATCCCGGATTCTAAAGAACTTTTGCCGTTTGGACTATTCCTGTTACTGACGCTTTGCAAGCCGGCTCCTGCAAGGAGTTAGCATCCTCCAGCTAACTTGCATACGAACTTGAACATTTTGTTGCCGTTCCTGCTCCGCTACCTGGATGGACTCTTGTTTTGCTCATTGGTTCCAGTACAAGACTTTTCCTGTTCCCGGGGGGGAGGGGCTCAGAGACTTTTGCTTGCACCTCGCCTCCCCCAGACTATGAACTCTCATTCCATCATCAACATTGAACTAAACTACTTGTTGGATTGCCTTCGTTGCCAGACCCTGCATTGGATTTACCACTTTTCATTGCTCATTTTTATTTTTCATTGCTCTGCTACTTTTTCTCCATTGGTGGGAGGGTTCTTTTCATTGGTTGCCATTTGTTGTTCATTGTTCATTGCTCATTGCTCACTGTTTATTGCATTGTGCATGTTTATGTGAATGTGTTTAGGTTTAGGCTTTACTAGATAGGAATGTTTTTATAAGTTAGGAATCCCTTGTGCTCCTTGCAAAAACCCCTTGACCCAAAGAGTGATACGACCTCTGTGCTTGTCGACCTCTATTTGACGGTAAATTTGTTTTGAAATGTTTAATTGGAAAATGTCCGATATTGTCCCAACATTGTCCATTTTCGGGGGGATTGTTATTGCAGCCTAGGCCTATCTGGAGATAGCACCTGATATCGTTTTCGATATCAAACCATTCGGCTTTCCCCTGCCACCCCGCTCCACGTGTTTGCGAGGCCACCGAACAAGCACGCAAACAGGCATGGCCAATAATTGCCGAGACATTCCTTTCTCCACCTAGGCAGGCCAGACATAGCCAGTTCGTCGCTTCAAGGACCTCTCCGGCAAACACCTAATTAAGTATGCACGGTACTAACAAAGGCTACCTGCCCTGAGCAGCCTACTGGACAAAGGTTGTGCTGTCCACTGGTAAGCACTGCGCATTTGCATACTGGCTACACCATTGTTAATTCGGCTTTGACTCAATCATGTAAAGCTGAGACCTTTCTGAGACATTGTCTCGCACCCAAAAACTCATTGTTGTCCTCGAGTAAGGCATGGCCTGCAGTCACACCTCACCCTATAAAAACCCCTGATTCCGAGACTTTCCAAGGATCGCTCGGCCCGCTCCAGAGTTCTACCCCACCTTGCTGCTGCATCATTTGGTGAGCTCCCCTCAGCTAATCAAGCTGAGTTTCTTCTCTGCACCCCCGGATTCTCTGCAAGGTCCAGGATGACGAGACAGGTGTCATATCACCCATTTTCCCCAAAAATCTCAAGCTCTACTTTCTTAGCTAGCTGTGTGATTGTGGTGTCTTTAATATTTGTCTGTCTGCAATAAAGCATCATTTTTATCACTGTACATCTGTGTGGTTGCTTGGCTGACCTGACCCCATAGCCATTGGGTTGCAAGATCCTGCTAAGTTACCCTGCCTCTCGCTAGCTTAAGTGAGTGCTCCAGCTAATTTCCCCCAAAATTGCATGTTGTTGTTTGGTTGCTTAGGTGTCCCTCCCGGGACCCCCAGAGAACAGAGTAACAGCAGCCTTGCCTAACCCACTTGCTGACTGGAAGACAGAGAACTTTAGTGCTTCACCAAACCAAAAATTCCAGGATTGCATAGGGTGCAGCCATGGCAGTTAAAGTAGATTCACAGTGCTATAATTTTGCAGTGTGAGAGGGCCCCAGGTCTTACAAACTCAGAGCTGTGGCTTGCTTGCTTGAATAAACTTGTTTCTAATGTGGTCTTCCTTGCTTGATATTGCCTTCTATTCTGCCAAGCATTATTGTCCATTCCAATGAGTCATGTCACCTCATGATGTGTCCAAAGTATGATAGCTTCAGTTTAGTCATTTTGTTTTCTAGGAATCCTTCACACTTGATTTACTTTACAGCCCATTCATTTATTTTCTTGGCAGTCCATGGAATCCATAAAACTCTCATCCCATGCTTTCCATATGAGTTCATTCTTTTCCTTTCAGTCTTTTTCACTGTCCAGTTTTCACAATCATACATAGAAACTGAGAATGTATAACATATATGATTCTGATTTTTGTATTTAATGATACATCTTTATGATTCAGGATCTAGTTTCTTCATAGCTTGCCTTTCAAAGTCTTAATCTTCTCATTTCTTGATTACAGTCTTCACTTTGATTAATGACTGAACCAAAGTATAGAAAATCTTTAATTATTTCAATATCTTCATTACCTACTTTAAAATTATGTAAATCATTTGTGGTCATTATTTCTGTTTTCTTAATATTGAAGTATATGTTCAACACTTTTCCTATGCTGACTTTGACCAAAAAAAAAAACACCTGCTGAAGAACACTAAGTAACAGAAATATAAATAAATAGAGGTTGAGAAAAAATACACACACACAAATATATGCACAAATACCTCTATATCTATGGCTGGAATTCTGTTGGTGAATTGCAATGGTGTAAGTTGGGTTTAATGCCATTGCAACTCACTTTTTGGGGGAGGGATCATGATAGATGTCAGAATTCTGTACTTATCACACAAAGAACCAACCCTTTCCCAACCAACTTTAAAGTGATACAGCTTGTGCAACATGGCTATTTCCATGTTATTAAAAAGCAAAATATCAGTGGAGATGTGCTCAGTTCTTTTCCTGTAGCTAGACACTTTGCGAGGACATCATTTGTAGGGACCATCTGAGAATGCCTTGAAATACTTCTAGATGCCTGTGGAGGAGGCACATCTAGCCACAAGAAAATAGCTGGACACCTATCTGTTGATCCTCCTGTTCTCCAACAGCATGGAAAGGGCTGCGTTTCAGGGGCTGCATCTCTTAAAAGGCAGGTCCTAGGATGAGGATAGCATCAGGAGGCTCCCAATGCATCTACAGCTACATCTCCCAATGCAGAATTCCAGTCTATGTATATATCTATCTTTTAACCCTCAAATAGGGCAGGAAACAATATCAATGGGTGATAACTTAATCTTTTAAAATTTTGTTTTGCATCTCCTGCTTCAGTCTGGCCAAGCAAACAAATAGAACTGTCAGTCAATTATAGAATTTTTAGTTGCTTCATGCTTTTTTTTAAGAGAATCATTTTATCATATTGGTATTAATATACATTAATAATGTAGTCAATATAATGTAATAAATATATTTTTCTTTAAGAGCACATTACCAGCCTTAATGCAGATCTATCTATCCTCACTTTATTTATACCCACCCTTCTCCACGGCGGGACTCAAGGCAGCCTACAAAAAGACAGAATATAATTGAATTCATATAATCAAAAACATACAAAATCAGAATTAAAAGTGTATTATATAACAACAGAATTTAAAATCTTACTTTAAAAGATATTAAAAAATAGTACAGAACCCTAAAAGGTGCTTTGGTTAAACTAATTTTGTTAAAATCATTTTTCAAAATGGAAATCTCTTTTCTAACAGATTAAAACAAGTGTGTGATTGATTACTTCTAACTCTCAAAACAAAAAATTACTACTTGTTCCTCCAAGGAAATGCTGCTTTTAACATTTTCACTCCAGTAACACACTGGAATCAAAATCACATCATTCAAAAGTAAACAAGCAAGCTCTTAATTTGCTTCACCAGATTAATCAATCAAAGCTTCCTTGTTTCATCTGCTGATTAAAGGTGGCAGCCTTACAAATCAGCTATTGTGAATTCATTCCCCACTGGCACCCTGTGCACCCCACTCCTTCCCAACCAAATGGCCAGCAGCCTGGAAATTCAGTTCCTCATTGTTGTCTCCGTGGGTGTGAAAGAACACAGAGGAAATGTTGGCCATCTCACCTGCCCTGTCTGGGAATGCTGTTGGCACATTGCAACTGTTCAGCCTTTTCTGTGCATCAGAAAACTTACTTTAAATTGGCACATTCCCTGTTACTTAAGAGATCTCTTCTTCACACATCCAAAAGGTGCCAGGAGGGAGGGAGAATCCCAAGAGTAACCTGGGAACTCAACTATCAATCAGTCGTGCTAGGACCCTGTTGCACCTTTTGGAGGTGGAATGTAATCTGCTTCTTTTTCAGCGCCTACTTAACACTCTTTAGGCTGCCTCTTTCCCAGCAGACATTAGCTCATGCCATTTTAGCGATGGCTTATGTTGCTGTGTTCGAGCTCTTACATCCATTCAATAGTGTATGCCTTCCCATTTCCCAGCAGCACCAGGGCTTTTCTAGGTAGCTTTTTATCCAGGTCATCCAGTGGGAAAAGTTACTGTTGACACTGCAACTCCCAGAACCCCCTACTTCAATTCTGACGTAGTGTGATGCTTTAACATGGTTTTATAATCTTGTATGTTTTCATTGCATGTATTCATCAGTTTGCTTTACATTATATTTGTTTGTATTTTATCTGGATAATTTGTTTTACAATTGTGTGGTACAGTTTATTATGCCTTCCTTCCCTCTGTGTGTATATACATATATTTTGGATTATATGCCTTTGGCAGGGCTCACTGTTTTTGGTTGTTTAACTTGTAAAGCACCATGCACATTGATGGTGCTACATAAATAAGCAACAATAACAACAATACTTAAGGCACTAGGGAATGGAGGACATTCTTTTTTTGCAAAATATTTCATTGGGATTGAGGGATGTCCAGAAGGCCTCAAAAACTACCTTGGGTCAGGGCTGGAGGTGTATAACCCATAGGCCATCCTTCCCATCACTGCATTCAGCTCTGTGTGCAGCTTCACAGTATAGTATTCCCACATAATTCATCGGGAAATGCAACAGAAAAGAACAATTTTCCTGAGCAGCATTCCAGTTCTGGAGCCCACAGGCCCCAAATAACTAAATGTAAAGTTATTTGAAGAGACACAGTGTGATGTAGTGGTTAGACCATTGAATTATAACCTGGGAGACCAGGGTTAAATTTCCTGCTTGGCCATGGAAATCTACTGGGCGACCTTGCGTATGTCACATACTCTCAGCCCCCAGAAAACCCTGTGATAGGTTCACTTTAGTGTCACCATAAGTTGGAAATCACTTGAAAGCACACAACAACAACAACAACAGCAACAACGTTATTTGAAATTAAATGTAAAGTTGTTAAGTTAGCAATTGATAAAATAATGAGGCTTGTTATGAGAAAACATGGCAGCCTTGCTGGTGTTGGCCTTCTCCTTAAGAATAAAATGAGAACTCCTTTTCTAGTGAGAGAATGCAAGTATATCTTCATTTAAGTATGGCTTCTGCCTACTGACAGCTCCATCCCTACAAATTTGCCTCATTCAATGTTCTCTAAATTGCCACCCTTCGGATGTCCAATCAGCCCAACCATTGGCCATTCTGGATAGGTATGGTGGAATTTGTAGTCCAAAGCTTTGGAGAGTCCTGGATTTGGATAAGGGTCATTCTAATCCCTACCCCATGCTACTTTGTGTTGGTTTTCCTAAACACGAGTTCCATATCGTCCGAATGGCAATGAACTGTCTGCAGACCTGAAATTGTATAGAGCAATAGAATTTATTTCCAGAGAAATATCTTATAGTGAAAATACAATCAACACCATAGCTCCGCCCTTTTGAGTAAATATGCACATTTTATTTATTTTCCTTATTTATGTTCAACTTGTCTATCTCTTCCCCCTTCTGCATTTTATCCTCACAAGAAAATGTCAGGTAAGCTAGGCTCCCTCTAGGTAAGCTAGGCAAGGCTTGGCTTACCTAGAAGCAGCATGTTTAAATGTTAGACTAGGACCCCAGAAGGCCAGAGTTCAAATCCCTGTTCACCAATGGAAACCCACTGGATGACCTTCCCAAAACATACTTTCTCAGCCTTAGAAGAAGGGAATGGCAAACCTCCTCTGAATAAATCTCGCTCAGCAGACCCTAGGATAGAGTCACCAGAAGCTGGGATCAATTGTAAGGTATATAACGACCACAAGGTAGGCTAAGTACTAGTCACCCAGTGAGCATAATATTTGAGTGGGGATTTGAACTCTAGTCCCAGCTCTCATACTAACCATTCTATAGTGATCATGCTGGGTAAGAGATTCTGGGAGCTGTAATTTTAAAAAGTAATTTCTGTTGTAACTACCATCTGCTGTGTAGTAAATTGTACACTTGAATTATGCTGTATGTTAAGCAGCTGGGTTTTTTAAAAATCCTGCCAGGCTAAAGGCTTCAACAAATCTTATTCTTATCTCAGTCACATATTGATAATTATGAATGTAAGATGTCCTATGCTGAGACTGAACATTGGTCCACCTAGCAGTTAAAGTCCTCCAGGAGCAGGAGGCTCATTTTAAGCACCAGCCAACCTTTCCAATGTCCTGCAAACCTGGACATTGCAACTGGAAACAACTAGTTGAGATTTTCCACTAATTTCAGCCAAAAATGCAAACCTGGCCATGGCAAACCTGGCCATCACAGCTGGAAATGATTAATTGAGGTTTCCAGTTAATTTTAGACAAGAAAATGGAATGATATAGCCTGTTGCAGGTATGAGAGGGCAAACATTGGTCTCTGCCCCCATTGCAGTTGCCCACTCTAGTCTAATCCCATACTGACAGCACTGTCTGGAAGTGAGTCTTCAAGGTTGCAGGCAGATGTCTTTCTGAGCCTCACTTGGAATGCAGAGGCTGTGGGTCAAGTCTTGAACTTGTTGGATACACAGCATGTGCTCTGTCATTGACATCCACTCTAGAAATGCCATGACAAGGGTATTTGAATAACGCACATAGAAGCATTAGTATTCTTTTAAAAGTATAATATTTCAGCAAAAGTCTTGGAGCAGTAACTTAACCAGTCATAAGACCACTTGCTCTACAGGCCTTTCTTCTTCCTTCCCACTGCAAACTCCTCATTTCCCTTTCTGCTCTGGTGAAAGAGGCAACTTGTTGGATCAGATTTTGAGGGTTGTGGGACAAGGTAACTGTTAACTCTGAATTTCACAAACTGCCTGTTCCATCAGTAGAAATACTTGATTGTTTCTGGATTCCACTTTCATTATTGACAGGTTTTTTAAGTCCCTCTCTCTTATTATGTGCCTTCAAACTGACCCTCAATGATATTGACCTTATCCTAAGGTATTCTTGGTGAGATTTATTAAGAGAAGGGTTGCCATTGTTTTCCTGAGAGACTCTGAGAGAGTGTGACTTGCCCAGGGTCACACAATGGGTTTCCATGGCTGAGCACATGGATTCAAACCCTGGTCTCCTAGACTCCTCATCCAAAATTCAGATCACTACCCAATACTAGCTCCCTCCTGCACAAGAAGTCAGAGGGCTCGTACTAAGGATATATTTGTCTCTGATTTTCTTGGGATGATGTGTCATTTTGCATGGCCATGCAGTTCATTGTTAAAAGTGAAAGGGATAGCCTACCAACTAGGGCTATAGTACTCCTGGTTTGGCTAGCTTTTGCTCAGATTCTAGGATGATCCTATTTGGTCTACCATCTGGCCTGAATTTTTTTGTTTTTTTAAAGGAAATCTGAGTCCTTGCACCACCTGCAGTAATTTATTTTTTTCTGAAGAAACAAGTCAGCCCTGCCCTTCAGGGGTGTGTGAAGGAAGAGTGAGCAGCAGAATGCAAGAAGCCATGGAAGAGCACATTGTGAGGGTACAAGTTGAGCTGACTGAGGGAGGAGGAGGAGGAGGAAATAAAGAGTGAGTGGTATGAGCAGCCAGCAAGAACCAAGCAGGGGACACACTGTGAGGTAGTGAGGGGAAGGAAGGAATAAGAAGGGAAGGGGAGTGACCTGTGAGAGTGCTGGAGTACAATAAGCAAGGAGCTTATTGCTTAGTGGCCCATAGTCACATAGTAAATTCCATAACTAAGCAGAGATTTTTAACCTGGCTCTCCCTATTCCAAGTCCAGCACTTTAAACATTACACTGTACTGGTGGACTCAGACTGGTAAAAAAAGTGGTACGAAGGTTGAAACATAGTGGATGAAAAATGTAACAATCAATGCACTGAATGCAAATTAGAGGAATTGGAATTATTTGCACAATGGGCAAAATAGATGTGAGATTTAAGGCAATGGAACATGACAATCTTGCTCACCAAGGCACTGACTGAAGGTACGCTAGCACCATCCCTGAAGTGTGATGGCACTGTGGACTAAACCAGAACTGCCAAAATGATGAAAGGCATTACAAAAGCTGGTGATGAAGGCATGGCCTTGGAGGTGCCCATGAACCTGGCAAGGTGGTGTAAAAGGATTGCTGGACGCAACTGACAATGCCTGCAGCATCACAGTTGAGTTCAGAGCAGCTAGGCATATCATCATGTATGTCTCCTCTTTGGTCACAAATAGAGCAGTAAGACAATTGATTCCAAAAATCTACTATGAATATAAGATTCTGATGACTATAAGGAAACAGCATTTACATTTTTATTTCTTTATTCTTCACATCTATGTTTTTTTAAAAACTTACTCTTGATTAAAGCCCATATTGTCAACTGCACCTATTTCCTAATGCACGTTTTATTTTTTCTATTGCACAAAATGTATACTGCTTCCTATTAGACTCATGCCTGATTGTTGAAAACATTGAAAATACTTTCTTGAAACATTTTTCCTGTAGTTCTCTTTTTAAAATGGTTTTACCCCACTGTCTCATGCTCCAGTTCGGAGCTTAGAAACATTACTTTTTGGACTACAATTCCCAGACTCTCCCAGCCAGCATGGCCTCCTGGGAGTTGATGTCCAAAAAAGTAATTCCCCCACCCCCCAGCTCTGTTCTGAAGAGGCGCTTTGGCCTACAAGCTTCCTGCCTGTGATTTAAAGATATGTGGCAATAAGCTGTGGTTTATTTTCCCCTCCTTCCTGGAATGCTTGCAATCAAATAAATCACAGAAGTACAGGAGGGCTCTCACACAGACATCAGATTTTAACTCACTTGCTAACGAAATTAGGAAAATGTGACATCTGTCTTAACTAAACAAAAGCCGTGTATGTAAGCATGCGCTGAGCTAATGACGTTCTCCATCTAGAGTGACATGAGAAGTATTAAACCCTGGAAACAAGGCCTCTTTTGTCAGGATTCAGAGGTTCAGCTATCCTCATCTGTTATCTGGCTCCTGTCAGCTGATGAATTCCAGCACAGCTCACCAGGAGCGTTCACTCCATATGGCACTACCCCTTGCACTGATAGTGCCTCTCCCTTCCTTTCTGCCTAAATGTTACAGAAAGGACCTCAAGGAAGGGCTCTAGTGAACTAAATCTCCTTTGTGGCTCAATGCTGGGAAAGACCACCTGAGACCCCAAAGAGCTGTTCCCAGACCTGAACCTGGAAAAATTACTTTTTTTCAGACTGCAGCTCTGAGAATCCCCCAGGCAGCATAGCCAGTGATTGGTTAGAAGATCAGAGGAATTATAGACCAAAAAACTAATGACCCCAACCTCTGTCGTAGAAGAGGTAATGTTAAGTTAGGTGAACTCTTTGTTGTGGTTGTCTCCCTTCAAGGCATTTCCAACTTATGGCAAACCTTAGGAGAGCTATCACAGGGTTTTCTTGGCAAGATTTGTTCAACAGAAGAGAGGGCTTTGTTTCCCTCTGAGGCTGAGAGAATATGTCCTGCCAAAGATTACCCAATGAGTTTCCATGGCCAAATGGTGATTCTAACCCTGGTTTCCAGTGTCACAGTGCAGCACTCTAACCACCATACCATACTGGCTGCTAGGTGACCTGGTTACTAACTATATTTATTATAGCCGTACCATAATACACGACTGAGGAACCTGTAGCCCTCCCAATGAATTAACTCCAATTCCACTAGCCTTAGCCTTTGATTGATGGAACGATATGATGGGTACAGTTGGGGAAGATATATCTGGAGGGTTGAGCATTCTCCAACTCCTGCCATAACAAATACTATGGGCAGCTGGTTTGGGGATAGACTCCCAGAAGAATCCCTCTTCTGGAAAAACAGTGAAAACTGATTAAATTAAGGCTCAGTCTCCTTTAGCAGAGTGCACAAGTGAAAGTGTGGAATCTCATGGTCTCCCTGGGACTAGCTTTGGCAAAATAAAGCAAATAGGCAGTATGCAAGTTAGTTAACTGAAGAGCCTTACCAGTTATCTTGAAATGTAAATGCAAAACATGTACATGGCATAAGCCCTGGCTACCTAAAGGAGAGTTTCAGGTAAAGGGGCATTTCAGCAGAGCTTGCAGTCACCATCTTGAGGGAAAAAGAAGAGAGAATGAAAAGAGTACGGAATCTTTTATGTGGTTGCAGACACCTAGAAGGTTCTCTGGTTACATAATGTGATTGCTCAGATACATTGATCACCATACATTACAAGTGGGTGACTGAGCAAATGGGGAAAGTTCTAGAGAAGGTATGTAGAGAGTAAAGGCCTGCTGGGAATCCTTACTATCTAAAGCCCCATTGCTCTAGTAGCAAACGAGAGAAGAGAGTATAAGAAATGCTTTGTTGAACAGGATTTTCCAGTATCTGCTACAGATGTGTAATTCCAGGTTATGCATCTGTAAGTAAAATCTTGAATTCCAGCCATGCATTATAAACTGAAAGGCTCAGACTGTACAGTGCATGCTATTTAAAAGTCCTGTGAAAACCAAAGGCACCTCCAGACAGGCCAAAAGCCTCAGGATTTGGTGGGAGCTGCATGTGTACTTACTAACATATGTCAAACCTCCTATCCAGGTCTATCTCTCATGATTTTGGGAGAGAAACCATGATTTTTAAGATGCAAGTCAGGGCAGACAATTTTTAAGGCTCAGGAGTTTCCAGTCACAAGTAGGGTCAAATTTCCACACCCGCTAAAAAAGGCCAATGCGATTCTGGGCTGCATCAATAGGAGTATAGTGTCTAGGTTAAGGGAAATAATTGTACTACTCTATTCTGCTTTGGACAGACCCCACCTGGAATACTGTGTCCAGTTCTGGGCACTGCGGTTCAGGAAGGATATTGACAAGCTGGAACATGTCCAGAGGAGGGCGACAAAAATGGTAGAAGGCCTAGAAACCCTGACCTTTGAGGGAGCTGGCTATGTTTAGCCTGGAGGAGAGAAGGTTAAGAGATGACATGATAGCTATGTTTAAATATTTGAAGGGGTGTCATATGGAAATGGAGCTGTTTTCTGCTGCTCCAGAGACTAGGACGAGGAGCAATGGATTAAAGCTACAGGAAAAGATATTCCATCTGAACCTCAGGAAGAACTTCCTGATGGTCAGAGCTGTCTGGCAGCGGAATATGCTGCCTCGGAGTGTGGTGGAGTCTCCTTCTTTGAAGCTTGGATGGCTGTCTGTCAAGAATATTTTGATGGTGTATTCCTGCATGGTGGAGAATTGGACTCAGTGGCCCTTGTGGTCTCTTCCAGCTCTGTTATTCTATGATCTTGAATGAACACACTCAGACTTTAATTAGTTGCAGAGTTAAGGTAAAACAATTAATAGTGGACTGCCAGAAAGACTAATAAATGGGTACCAGAGCAAATCAAGCTTGAACTCTCCCTAGAAGCCAAAATGATCAAACTGAGGTTATCATACTTTGAACATACTATGAGACAGCAATAAATCATTGGCAAAGACAATTATGCTTGGTAAAGTGGAAAGCAGTAGAAAAAGAGGAAGAAGGTTGAATTAGTGCAGGAAGCTGCACACTACAGGTGGATTGACTCAATCAAACAAGCCACAGCCTTGAGTCTGCAAGGCCTGAGCAGGGCTGTTGCTGATCACTGAGCCCCTTTCCTAGGATTGCCATAAGTCAAAGCCAGCTACAAATAACTCAACAAATAAAAGTTAGTAGAATGTAGGGAGCCTTGTTGACAGGGATGGCACTGTGGATATGCCCAATTGGATATTCGCTGATGCCCACCATCCAGGAGGGGGCCAATAGTTCTTGAGGCCCTCCGTACCCCTTTCACCTGCCTCCTTTGAGCAAATGAGCAGTGCCAACAGAAAGGTGACTGAGTGGTATGTTCCACTTGCCAGGCCTCTTCCCTTGTACATCTTTGTGGACTGTGCCTATAGATAGAGGGAATGTGAATGGGATACAGTAAAAGCAGAATGTGGACTCAGCTAGGATAGGAACACCTTGCCCCAAAGGCTTCCCAAAGCTGAGTCCAACCAGAATTTAGCATATTATTTGAAAATAAAGTAAGATGTTGGTGTTGACACTAGGATTAATAGGTGAATAACACTCTTATTAACAGTGTCTTTTTACATGAACAAAAAGGAAAATAGGGCATTATTAGACATTTTGTTTTACAAAAAGGATACTGCAGTGCTCTTGTTACCCTTCCGTCCAATCGTAATGCATTACAGGTAACACTGTTGCTTGTAACATATTGCTTCTGAACTCTGAATCAAGTATAACTTGGTAATAAAGACTGCTGGTTAAGAGAGCAAACCTAACTGGCCAAGATGGCCAAAGGCCAGCTGACTCAACACTAGCCCAGCTTCTGCTATGCTGATCCTAAATTTCTCCCAGCCCACAGGTGTTGGAAATTCCTTCCCCAGGCATAATTTTGTGCCAGCATTGCAGCTGGAGGTAGTTTGGGTACAACATAACCAAATTCTTCCCGCATGGCAATCCTTCTGCACATCTCTTTTCACTTATCTGCCAGCAAATCTTACCCGGCAGACCAGTTCTGCCAGCAGATTGTTCTGTTGGCAGATCTCTGAGATCAGCCTGCAGAAGGGTATTTCTGTCAGCAGAAGAGAGTTATACTTAGTCTCCTGTCATTGGAGCATATATGAGTTAGGAGTGCATGGTCTGCAAGAAAAGCTTTCCTTAATATGTGCTTCTTAATAACCAGGTCTGGGCCTCTCGATGCATGGAACAGTCATATGTTTTAGGAGCAAAGTGATGTGGAAAGCTAAATCAAGATAGTAGTATTAGTATTACCACCCTACTACTGCTACCACTATCTTGGCTCACAATCTACCAGATGTTACTGACTGGGGCTTTAGGCCATCTGTGTTTTGGATTCTGCCCAAGAAAATGTGCAATGTTCCAAGTAATATAATTGTGCTACTATGATCCTATATATGGCAATTTGATTCAAATATTTTCTCAGTTTGTTAGGAGTTGCTCCCAAAGTACATATCACCACTGGAATCACAGCTGTTTCCTTCTCCTAGAGAAAATGTATCTCAACTTTGTAGGGTATTATTTTAGCTTTGTGGTGGGTATTATCATTATCACAACTGCTACATTTTTACTTTTTAAAATGCTGCCAATGAAGCTGACAGACATCCCTGAGTTACGACAGGAACACTAATAAGTTTCCATACTTGACTTCTGCATGATTTTGAATCCACACCTTATTTTCCCAAACTCTCTTAAGCCACTGGCAAGGGCCCTGGGCCAGCAAGCAAAATTCCCTCAGCACTTTGGAAATGATGTCCAGCACCTTCTCTGATGCTTACAAGAGGCCCAGCATTTGGCCAAAGCTTCAGAGGCAAGGGTGGGGAAAAAGGGTTTGGACATTTGGTTTCATCAGATGTGATGAAGCCAGATGAGGTCACTGCAAAGAGGTCACAGAGGATATGACACAGGAGTGGGATTTGGAGAGAAAGAAAGAGGGGGATGTACGTGGGAACAAGGAGCCATTGTAACAAGTCCTTCCAAGTACAAGCCATAATCAGCTGTGAAAACTGGCATCCATCCTCCCTGTCGGCATATGGACAATGCAGAGTTTTACATTTTCTTACTGTGGGCCTCCATAAACAGAACAGCTAAAGAGCCAGCAAAGGGAGGTGTGATTAGCTGTCTGAGAAGTCCATGGGGCTCTTGTCTGCTGGGATCAGTCTGTCTGCCTCCTGGTGTAGCCCTGTATTATCTGATAGTAGGAAACAGGAGTTAAGGGATTTGAGGGAATTCAGGAAAAGGGACCAGCTCCCATACCGGGCCTTCCACTGTGAACCTGTTTTTGTCATGTGTAGAAGAAGTAAGAACTGTAAAACTAGCACAGATTACTGGGGTTTTAACATACTAAGCAGAGAACACCACACACTTGAAATCTTTGGATTGGGAAAGATGTTATTAACAAATGGAGTTAACAACAAGAATATTTATGCCAAGCTCTCCTTGTGGCTGAACATCTATTGTAGAGACACATCCCATATAAGCAACCAGCACTTCCAGAATTGTTGTTACTGATGCACTGGCAATTCCTGTCTGCCCTCTTCAATATTTATTTATTAGTTACTTATAGACCTGTTTCCTACAATGAGCTCAAGGGGACATACACACATACTTTGTATTTATGACAACCCTGTGAGATGGGCCAAACAGAGGGACCACAACCAGCCCAGGGTGAACCATAGCGTTTCAGGCTCAGTGTGGACTTCTATCTGGATCTTCAAAATCACAGTCCAGCACTCTGACCAAATACATCACACCGCAATACATTTCAATGGGATGTTTTAATAGTTCTTCTACCAGAAACAAGTGAAAGATACCAGTTTCATCCCTGCAATCTCCAAAAGAAAAGATCTCAAGTAGTAAGTGATGGGAAAGACCTCTGCCAGATCCACTGACAACCTGGTGTCAGTGGGATGTTTTGGACTACATTTCATATCAATAGCAGAGCCATTGGTTAGAGGTAGTCCAAAACACCCCAAGGACACAAACTCAGGGGAAAGACTAAATTCGATGGCACAGCAGGGCAAGACAAATCAGTGGGCTGACTCAGTTGCTCTTTTCAGTGTTCAATATTAGAAAAGTGAAGATTACAGTAACTGACTCCCCTCAGCTTTCATGTGCCTAGTTGGTGGTTGGAGAGTTCCTGACTGCACAGAGAAAGATCTATACCACAGATGGGAAAGTTGTGGCCTTTCAGACACTGTTGGCCTTTAACTCCCATCTACCCCAACCAGTGTGGCTAATGGAAAGTGATTACTAGTTGTTCAGCAACAACTGCAGGCCTGCAAAGGCCTATTCCTGCCCTACACACATATAGTTCTCCTCTATTCTGACCTTGAAATAAATGGACAGAAGTCATCAGGAAGCCCTAACACACTAGGGTCCCAATTCTGTCACAAGTAGGGCCATGAACACTGCCATGAGCTTATTGGAAGAAAGGGAGACTAAATATATAATGAATGCATATGTACATGTAAGGCCAGCCAGATTATTTTTGGCAGTGGGAGCAGAAAATCCTACAAACTCTTCTCCCTCTTCTTGATAATTAAACATGCAATGTCAGTATCTCTAATAACTAACCATCTTCTGTTGTTTCATGACATATGAATATGAGGCAAAGGCTTGATTCTGCCTAATTCTAAGCCTGAGCCTGTCAACTTGCTCAAGCTTTGTTATAAGAACAGCACCTATGAAAAGCTATTCCATAATGTTGGATGCCCCCCCATTTCAATGGAATTTGCACAGAAAAGCTTGTAAGTGGATTGTGACCTCACTGGTAAAAGGGTTGTTTGCCTGTTTCAGAGGGTTGAAAAGTTACCTTGTTTTAATTTGTTTTACACAGCCTGGGTCCTGCGCTGGTAGAAAGGAGTGATATAAATTATATAAATAAATAAATATTAATTATCCCCCAACTGTCCCCAAGCTCACATTCTTGGACTCTAGCTCTCATCATGCTTCATAATTCATTGGCCTGACTGGCTGAGACTGATGAGTGATTGAGTCCAATCACATCTTCCCCATTCATGGGCTAGGACAAGCTGTTTTGGTTGAGAACATCTTGCTTAAACACCTATTTCTGTGCATCTCTTTCAGAGCACCTGCTGTTACCTCTTGTTTTTCTGCACAAGCTTTGTCAAACAAGCTCCAGTTCACACAGTCTAGGTGTATCTATCCCTTTCAAGCATCCTTTTCTACTGAGTACTCAGGCCATCTCCGCACTAGACTGTCATAGTGCTATTATTCCACTTTCAACATCCTGTGGAATCCTATAGAATCCTTGAAGCCCCTCCCTAAACTGCAAACCCCAGGATCCCATAGGATGTTGAAAGTGGAAAAATAGCACCATAACAGTCTAGTGTGGAAATGGCCTCAGAGCTTGGTGCTAACTGTGGTTGGGGGATTCCGGAACCTGTATTCAAAAAATCAACTTTTTCAAACTCTGCCAAGGTCATATATTGAAAGTCTTCTTTATTTTAGGATCCTAGAAAGGCAGAAAAAGAGAGCAAGCATGGTATAGTGTTTTGAGAATTGGACTATGATCCTGGAGAGCAGGATTTGATTTCCACGCAGCCCTGAAAATCCACTGGGTGACCCTGGGTACATTGCACACACTCAGCCGCAGAAAACACCATGACAGGTTTGCCTTGGAGTCGCCATAAGTCAGAAATGACTTAAAGGCACACAACAACAGCAAAACGCAGAAGAAAGGTGAACAAAACTGTTACAACTTTAACTTTAGAAATAAGTGATTTGGGAGAAAGTTGGGTATCTTAGGTGACTGCATGCTTCTTTGCCTTTTTAAGAGCAGGAAGAGATATTTTGCTGCTGAGACAGTGTAAGAAATGGTGCTTTCACCTCAAAGTGTCTAGTACTCAAGGTCAGTCATTTTTCCACCTGAGGCAGAAAATTCATGACTGGTCTACCACATGCCCAAGGTAAAGAACAAATTGCCTGCCCTACTTCTCTCCCCCTTCCTAGGATATAGAGATGACAGAGCACACACTGGTAACCTCAAGGTTGGCCTTCTGCAATGTGCTTTATATTGGGCTCTCTTTGGAAACTTCAGTTAGTTCACCACATGGCAGTCAACTTGGTACATCTAGGAGTTTTCATATGACACCAATATTAAAATGACTCCACTGGCTGTCAATTAGTTTCCAGGCAAGGCAGAACCTTTAAAGCCCTATAAGATCTGCATCCGGGTTACCTATAGGATCACCCTCTCCTCTATAATCTACTTCATGCACTCACATCCTCTAAGGCAGTGGTTCTCAACCTGTGGGTCCCCAGATGTTTGTGGACTTCAGCTCCCAGAAGCCCCAGCCACTATGGTCAATGCTCAGGGCTTCTGGGAGCTGAAGTCCAAAAACATCTGGAGACCCACAGGTTGAGAACCACTGCTCTAAGGGATGTCTGCTTTAGACATCCAAAACAAGACTGATGACTGTTATCCAAAAGACATTTTCTTCAGCCACCCCCAGACTGTGGGATAACTTGCTAGAGGAGATTCTTCAGCTAGATACACAGTCTGCATTTAAAACAGCAGTAAACATCTGTCTCTTCCAGCAGGCCTATCCAGATCATTTTTAAATTCTGAATTTTAAAGTATTTGATTTACTGATCTCTTTTCATATGTATTTCTTTTATATACTCTTCCAACTGATATGTGTTTAATAAGTTGTTGCTCCCTGCCTTGGAGAGGTAGGTAAGAAGTAAGTATTATTTTTATTTTTATTATTATTCCATGCATGGAAGCCAAGCAGTACTGCAGCTGAATTTTAGGCGATTTCCACACTCCTCTGTTATAGTGCTATCCTATTATTATACTTTCAACATCCTATGGAATCCTGGGGTTTGCGGTTTAGAAAAGGGCATTTACAATTCTCAGCCAGTGAGCTTTTTGGTCTCAATAAACTACAAACCTCAGAATTCCACAGGATGTTGAAAGTGGAATAATAGCACTATAACAGGGTAGTGTGGAAATGGCCTTACTTCATCATTGTCTGAGCCATAAAGAAGCTTAAGGCCAGTTTAGGAGACACACTGCTTCCATTCTCCCAGCATCCACTGCCTAAGGCTGTTGCCTCATTCTGCTTAATAGTAGGGCCAGCCTCCAAAAATTCCTCACAAATGCCTCTACCCTGTCCTGGGCAGCAAAAACACAGGGATAATAAATTTAATAACTAACATTTCTTTGCCCTTTCCCAATGCCCCCCCCCACGCCTCATTGTCCCTAACAACAAGGCCACCTTGCCTTTATTTGTTATTTTTTTTTGCCTCATGAATCTGTGGGCCCTCTCAGACCTCTACCTCTCCCCAGAAAACACCCCCGCCCTAGGAATAATGAATTAATGCTTCCTTTAATAACAGGGCCCGGCCTGCCTTCCTTTGATATTTTTGCCTTCTGTTTCTCTGTCTTTCTCTGTCTGTCTACCCTCATTCCCTGTGTTGCTTTCTTCTTTCCATTTCGCCCTAGTAGCTCTTTTCTCTCTGTCTCTCTCTTTTTCCCCCTCTTTTAAATTTTGCCTCCTCTTCCTTGCCACATCTCCCTCTCGCCTTATTCTTCTGCCTCCCCCTCTTTCCTCAGCTCGCTCCTCGCTTTGTTGTGGAATTCCTAGCCTGCCTGGTCGGTGGCACACAGCGCTTAGGCCAGAGAACGCATGCCAAATGCTGTGGGGTTGCAGACTTTCTGTCTGCAAGGGGACTTCCTGTCCCTGCTTGGGACTTACTTCAAGAAATCCAAGGCAAGTCTGTGTTTCCCTCCCCACACACACACACACACACACACCGCCTCCTTGCTGACTGAGCAGCCTGGAGCTGTAATACACTGAGTGCTTGGAGGAACATAAATCGAGCTATCCGAGGGCTAAGCCTTCTGGGGGAGGACTGAGTGGAATGGAAAAATAAATGGGGTGATCAATATTTTGGGAGAAGTGAAGTGCTGACAGAAGGCCTTGCAAGCTGTGGCATTAGATCCTCCTCAGAGCATGTCGGGGACTGGGATGCAAATTGGTCATGATAGGTACACAGAAAAGGAACAGATAGGTTGCCCACCTTCACCTCACAATTACATCAGAGATGTGGGAACAGAGGCTAGTGTCCACAGTCAGGTCTCCTCTGGTACAAATGGGAGCTAAATTCTGATTCACTTTTAAATCAGTGTGTGGAAAAGTGACTTGTTCTGCCTACAATTCCCTGAATCCTCTAGCCAGCACTGATAAATAAGCAAGCTCTCCTTCCCATTAGTATAAACTGATCTAGAATAAGGTAACAACAGTTTATGAACTTGAGAAATTGAGTAAGTAAATAACTAAAATGATAAGTGGTTGGCAACAATTAATAACAGTGGGATAAAATGAATGATTCAATAGTTAGGTGTAAATTGCTTAAACAGTATGAACTGTTTGCAACAAGGGCAGGAAACCATTTTTAGTTACGTTTTGTTAGTTTTTGTTCTAGTCATGTGCTGGATAGGATGTTTGTTGATGTTTGTATGAATGTATTTTTTCCTGTTTTAGTTGTTTGTTTTGTGTTATTTTTTCTTCTTTTTTGCTTAATAAAAAAATTAATAGAAAATAGGGGGAAAAGGGAAGCAATCTTTCCCGACTGCATTTGCTTTCAGTGTGATGTACATCCAGATTGTGATGGTGATAGCAACAGGACTTGGTTGACCACTGTGGGGAAAACAACATCACTGTTATTATTATTATTATTGTCATCAACTTCAATAGTCAAAGGGCCTTTCCACACTACACTGTTATAGTGCTATTATTCCACTTTCAACATCCTGTGGAATCCTGGGGTTTGTAGTTTACTGAGGCCAAGGAGCTCTCTGGCTGAGAATTCTAAGTGCCCCTCCCTAAACTGCAAACCCCAGGATTCCATGGGATGTTGAATGTGAAATAATAGCACTATAACAGTGTAGTGCAGAAAGGGCTAAAATATACAACCACTGTACAATAAAATAAAAATATCATTAAAAATTGCAATTGGAGTTGTTGTTGTGTGCCTTCAAGTCATTTTTTTTACTTATGATGACCCTAAGGTGAAGGTGGGAGCCAGAGTGCTGGCATGGCTTGAGCATTGGACTATGACCCTGAGTTCAGTTCCCTGCTCAGCCATGGAAACCCACTGGATCGCCTTGGGTACCTCACATACTCTCAGCCCCAGAAAATCTTGTGATAGATTTGCCCTATGGCTGCTATAAGTCAGAAACAAAGGGACACAACAATAAGAAAGGTGAATGTATTACAGAGGACATTTCCGCACTACACTCTTATAGCACGATTATTCCACTTTCAACATCCTCTGGAATCCTGGGGTTTGTACTTTTGGGAGGGGCTGCCTGGCCCCTCCCGAAACTGCAAACCCCAGGATTCCAGAGGATGTTGAAAGTGGAATAATCGCGCTATAAGAGTATAGTGCGGAAATGGCCTCTAGAGTTTTCTTGGCAAGTGTTGTACAGAGGGGGTTTGCGTTTGCCTCCCTCTGAAGATGAGAGAGTGTGACTTGCTTAACATTACCCGATGGGTTTCCATGGTTGAGTGGGGATTTGAACCTTGATCTCCAGAGTCATAGTTCATTGCTCAAACCACTTCAGACATCAAAATTCCACAGCAATAGTAGTGATCTCTGAGATATCTGAGGGCACCAAGTTGGACTTGTAGCACACACAGTTCTGCTCTTCAGGAGAAGACAATGACAGAGGGATTTTGAGATGGAGTTGCCATTGCTGTACCTAGCATCTCCCCCCTGAACTGTTTGCCTCCCCCTGCCTAATGCGAGGGCCAGCCTTAGTGGAGGTGGTGCTAGTCTGGTTCTTTTCTTCCTTGCCTTTATTTATACCACATCTTTCCCTCAAAACTGGGACACAGGGAAGCTTATGAATTAAAATGAGTACAACATTCTTGAGAACCAGTGTGGTGTAGTACTTTGAATGTTGGAATAGGACTTTAGGAGAACTAGGTTTGAATCCCTGCTTGGTCATGGAAATCCAACATGTGACCTTGGGCATGTCATACTTTCTCAGCCTCGGAAGGCAATGGCAAATGCCTTCTGAACAAATCTTGTCAAGAAAACCCAGTGATGTGTTCACCTTAGTGTCACTAAGTCTAACATGACTTGAAAACACACAACAACAGCAGCAACAATGTTCTTATTTATACCTTTCTCATGTTTTCCTATTGCTTCTTCCCTTTTTTTTTCACCATGTTACAAGAAATCCGTTTAAGAGTGAAAGAGAAAACTGCTGCACACTTCTGATTGTTAGGGCCAGGAAACCCGTCTAGATGTCCCATAAGGCCAATGTGAATTCAAATTCAGTCCTTTCACATTCTGCACAAAAAAACTGAGAAGATCAGAAGGAAGTGCTGTCTCTAACACTTGCTATCCACAAACAGCTTAGAAAGAAGAACATGTCCTATAGATGAAGTGACATTAGTAGAGCTCTCAGTCAATGATCATGCTGGTTAGAGGATTCTGGGGGTTGTAGTTAAAAAATCTTCTCCGAGCACAAGACATTAGCACTTATTGGCACAATACATGAGATGTTGTTCACCATAAGGTGACTACTTCCATTTATGACTTCTCAGCACAATGCACTGATTCAGGAACTTTACCAAAGAGGCATGACTCACACTGTAAAATTCCCACCCAGTGTGGAGAAGAAGTCAGGGCTGTAAAATATGCACTTGCGTGTGCTAATCTACTTTGAAAACTGGGCCTTGTATGCTGAGATAATCCTCACCCTTTCTGCTCTCATTCCTGTGGTAAGGTCTGCTACGGTGGCTGAAACATAATTGAGGACACTGGTCCAAAGTCTGTCTGCAAAGCTGTCTATTCAGAGCATTTGTATTATGATGCAAGTCTTTTTCTTCAGCACCCAAATGAATTATATTAGCTTTCTGAATACTGGAAGCAGCTCATATGATAACTGCAGTTGCCCTGCTAGGAAGAAATGAGATGAGAGAGCAACGATTATGATGACTTTGAAAGTGCTTTCAAAAATTAGCATTGGTGTTTTACAATAGAAACACAGAAATCCATTTTACCCCATGCAGTTGTAAATTATGGGATGCTGACACTCATCACATCTGTCCCTATAGTCACATTCCCAAAAAAGAGTCTTTGAAAATGTTGTTAACGTTGATTCAGATCAGCAAACCTGTTCACGCACTTTTCAGCTTCGTGGGAAGTTGGGGGGTAGTATTTTGTAAGATGAATGGGTCTTAATTACTCAGTTCAAGACCAAGATAACCCCATAGTATTTTGCATAAAAGCAGGGATAGCTCACATTGATTTGTTGCTGGCAAAATTGAGCACCCACCACCTACTTTGGGGATTACAGCCAGGCTTGTAGGAGAGAAATAGTAGCAGATGATATCATTATCCGTGTTAATCAATATGTCCAGGTGCTTCAGCTGTACATGTCTTGTGTCTGCTGTACCACTGATACCAAATCAGACCATTACTCCATCCAACTTTGTACCATATACTGCACTCCAATAACCAGCAGCAGAATATTTGCATGGAAATTAAAATCCACCTTTTCTCTTGTGGTAGAAGTCCCTGTCCTGTTTACTCTACAAGTAAACCTTTGAACTCTTTCAGTGACTCCTGAACAGTAGAACAGGCAGAAGTTGCTCCACTCACCAGCAACAGCTGCTAGATGTCTTCAAGAGGGCATTGGATAGCCATATGTTGGAGATGCTCTAACTTTGGGTTTCCTGTGTCAAGTAGTATTTGGAGTAGATAGTATACAAAACCCTCCCCAATCCCATAGAATTTGAAGATGGCTTGAATTAATGTTTGCCTGGAACAGAATGTGTTTATTTGTTTTCAGCATCTCTTCTTACCGGGCCTTTGTTTGCAAACTCTTTGCTTGGTCAGCCTACATGCCAGTGTTGTCAAAGGGATGTTTTAATTTGGAAAATATAAATATATGATCTGGAAAAGAGTTTTTATTTTAGGAAGTGTCTCATGATGTGCCTGCACAGAGCTAGGCCACTGTTCCCATTTTACAGATAGGTAACTAATATACCCTAAAGCCACCAGATACTGACTGATCTTGGTAGCTAAGCAGGGTCAGTCCTGGTTAGTACTTGGATGGGAAGCTGCCAATGACTATCAGGTACTGTAAGCTATATTTCAGAGGAAAAAACTCCTCAAGCCACCTCTGAATATTCCTTGCCTAAGAAAACCCTATGAAATTCATGGGATCATCCTAAGTCGACAGCCAACTTGAAGATACACAGAGAGAGAGAGAGAGACATAATTAACATCAAGATTCACCTTTACTTTTTCCTAATTTCATTTATATCTGATCTTTTTTCTCTGGAAGTAAGGCAGTCTCCAGCACAAGTAGTGATTTCATCAACATCTGCATAACTTTACCAAGGCTGCTAGAAACTCAGAATTCCAGAGAATTCCACAAAAGCCTGTATAGGATTGTAGCATTACTCGAAGAGATAAGTGGCTCACCACAAGTTTGCAAGGTTCAAAGCATGTTTAACAAAAACAAAAAACAGATCTTTCAAATACACAAGTCCATAAGACATTCTCACATTAAAAGAAAATGAATACAAAGTATGACTTGCTGTTTTCCTTTTTCTTTCCTTAGAAGTTATTTATAGACTTCATGGAGACAATTCAATTTCTCAGTCTGTCTTGCATCAATTATATCTCTATTCCTTTCTCCTCATCAAACTTATGCTGCTGGCATTTTTCTACATGGTCACACTGTCATACATTTCTGTTCCCATGTTCTGTCTCTAATACAGATCACATATGCAATTACATATCTCCACCCACCCCACCCCTCCTCCACTGCCAGTTTTCTCAACTGCATATCCATCAGCTTCCAAGGTGAAGATTCCCCCCCCCGCTACTTGTTTGCATTCCACTGCATGTAAATAATAGTCCATGGTTCTGAAATAAGGGCATGAATAAAGTTTATCCAAAACCAAGTCCACCAGTTCTCAGCCCATGAGGCCATACTACTGATCAGAGTGTAGAAAAGTCACTTTTTCAGATTACAACTTCTGGGAGCTATAGTCCAAAAAAGTGATTTTTCTAAACTCTGCTACCAGCTCACTACAGTTAACCCCCCTTCCCATGATCTGCAGGTTCTTTGTCAAGACAGACATCTTAGGCAGCTGCTTGAGTGGCTTTATCATAAAGCTTACCCTCAGTAAACTCTACAGTGCAAAAAGGTCTTTCTGTCTCTGCTATATCCTGCTGAGTAACCCCCTTGCTTCACATCCATACATGGGGAAGAAGTGGATGAGAAAGGCCTTCCCACTCATACCTCTTCCTCACTTTGTAAATAACATTCTAGCTAAGGCTGGCATGTAGGGAAAAAAAATCTCTCAGCTGATTAATGCTTTGCTCACTCTTCTGTCAGCACATCCTGCAGACAGAGCCATGCTCAGCGTTTAAAGTCTACAGGGTTGCATAACAAGTTACTATTTAGAGGTGAACAGTCTGACAACATCGCATTCCCAATGTGAATTTGGTTAGTGAGGTACTTCAGTGAAAAACAGGTGACTGGGTAGAGCTTAGCCAGAATGAAGCCTTTGTACTTCTTTGTTCTTTGCTTCTGTGTTGTTTCAAGGTGTTTTTTTTTAAAGCTTTCTTCATCATGGGATTGGAATAGCCCAGTAAAGGATGCATAAATTTGGGGGGGGGCTCATGACTCAGGAATGTGATGTGAATGAGTGAATGAACACAAATACCATACTGTCAAATCCTCGACTAGCCAAGGTGGTGTGTTGGCTTCCTTGAATTTCAAAGTAATCTGAAATCACAGGTCTCCACTCCCCATGTCAGGGAAGACCATGATGAGATAACGTGTGTATCTGCTTGGACTGCTATCCATGGAGCTAAACACTGATGGGCAACTTCAAGGCCTTTCTTCTGCTTTCTTATGGTTCTTTGCCTTCTAAGCAAGACTACAACCAGACAGAGAATATCTTCAAATTGAGGGCTGTTTTCCTGCAGCCCTTCTGAGGACTATGCTTTATGAACTAAGTGGCCACCCTATGTAAGGCACAAACAATAACAACAGTAAGAAAAAAATTTCTATAGAAGTGCCAGAACAAACCTATACAATCTCACAACACTGCCCTGCAAACTCTTATAACTCAGCTGCCTCTTCATTTGGTGTTACTCACTTCCTGAATGACTCACAAACGAAAATGATTCTTTCCTTTTTTTCTTTTTTCTTTTCTTTTTTGCCAAGTCTTTGACTTCAGACTCATTCACAAATCTCTCCCCTTCCCCCTTGGTCTTTGTTGCAATGTAAATAATGGACAAGCAAACATTATTTCTCATTTGTTGGGAAATAAATGTATACGTGGATATGCAGCAGCAAGAAAGAGGTATTCCCCCACCCCTCCCCACAGGCTACTTGGCCAAATTATAGGGAAAGGAGACATCACTGACAGAAGGCTGAACCTGCCGCTTCTTTTGTGGAATTACTGAAATGAATCTTTCACTGGTGAATACCAGGTTACTCTATTAATAGAGAGGAGAGCTTAACAGAACATAGTACCGTAATAGCCTTGTTATGTAGAGGATTCTGAAAAAAGATCAGGCCATTTCCTCACTACACTGTTATAATGCTATTATTCCACTTTCAACTTCCTATGGAATTCTGGGGTTTGCAGTTTAGGGAAGGGCATTTAAAGGTCCTCAGTAAACTACAAATCCCACATGATGTTGAAAGTGGAATAATAGCACTATAACTGCATAGTGCAGAAATGGCCACCTTCTATTCCACTGTCAAACAACTCTTACAGCCAAGATGTTCTGCCTGATGTTTAGGTGGGACCTTTTCTCTCGTAATTTGAATCCATTGGTTCATGTTCTAGTCTTTGGAACAGCAAAAAATAAGTTTGCTCCATCTTCTACATGACACCCCTTCAGATATTTAAAGATGGCTATCATGTCAACTCTCGTTCTTCTCTTCTACAAGCTAAACATACTCAGCTTTCTAAGTTGTTCCTCATAAAACTTGGTTTCCAGATGTTTGATCATCTTGGTCACTCTTCCCTAGATACATTCCAGTTCCTGATGGCCTTCTTCAGCTGTGGTGTCCAGATCTGATTCAATATTCCAGGCCAGGTCTGACCAAAGGAGAATAAAGTGGCACTACTACTTCCCTTGATGTGGACACTTGACTCCTATTAATTCCACCCAGCAATGCATCTTATTAATGAAGCTCAGCAGCTGCATTACATTATTAATTCATTTTTAGCCTATAGTCTACTAAGACCCCAAGATGTTTTTCACAGCTACTGCTTTCCTATACACTGTATGGATCAGCATAGAGTGCAATGTATGACAGAGATGTGAAATGTAAGATAATTATTGTCCTGTGTTTCTAGAATTTTGAGGCTGGAAGGTGGGAGAGATAATGGCATCTTAAGAATATAAAAAGAATCATACTGATCCACCTATCCAGCATTCTGTCCATATAACGACCAACCAGTTGCCTATGGGAAACCCCCAGAAGCACATGGGGATAACTGCCTGACATTGCCCAACAATTAATATACAGAGTTATGCTACCTCCAGTACTGGAGGTGATGTGTGTGGTATGACAGACAGACAGACAGACAGAGCCATTCTGAGTGACAGTTTAATATCCATGAATTTGCTGAATTCCTTTTTAAAGCTGTCCAAAGGTGTATTTGTAGTATCTGTCATTTTAATGTTGCTTCATGGCTGCCATCTTGAGGAATCCTGGAGTTTGTAGTTCAGTGAAGTGCTCAGAATCCATTGCTTGAGAGCTCTAGTGTACACACCTCAACTATAGAGCTGAAGGTACCCTGAAAAGAGCAGCATGAGGATTAAATCTGTGGTTAGGAAGAGCATAGCAGGGAATTCTAAGGACCTTACAGCACTACATATCCCAGGATCCTTAAGCACAGAGATGTGATACTTAAAGTGGCGTCAAACTGATGTAACTTTGTAGGATAGCTGCACCTACCGCTGGCAGCCATCACAACATCTTGTGGCAGCATATCCTCATTTAATTATGTATTGTAAGAAGAAATACTTCCTTTCATACATCTACACTGTTATAGTGCTATTATTCCACTTTCAACATCCTGTGGAATTCTGGGATTTGTAGTTCACTGAGGCCAAAGAGCTCTCTGGCTGAGAATGGCTGAGAATTCTAAACGCCCCTCCATAAACTGCAAGCCCCAGGATTCCATAGGATGTTGAAAGTGGAATAATAGTACTATCACAGTGTAGAGTGGAAATGGCCTAAATCCCCCACCATTCAGACTGAGAGATAATCCCGCATTTTAATATAATGAGTGGAAGAAAACCCCTCTCTATCTACTTTTCTCAAACTACACAACCCTCTTGAACCATTCTCTTTTCCCCCACCACTTTCACCATATTTTTTCCATTACCACAAAAAGGAAAGGGAACAAAATGAGAAAGGTGCACAAATCTAACTTGCTAGCACATAATGAATTTGGATTAAACAACTGTTCTGTTTTCTTTCTCTGTAATTTTTTTTATTATTATTTATTGAGAAAAAAGGTCTCAGAAGACACCATGGGAAAACAGGACACCCTGTAAAATTCTGTGAAAGAACAGGATGACTGCATAAAAAAATAGAAGCCTGCAGAGAATTGTAGATGAAAAAGAATCTGAGCCAGGGTGCAGCTACAGTGTGTGTGTGTTTTTGTATGTGTGTAAAATTAGTACGTTGCTCCCCAATAAGAATTCTGTGTCTAATGAAATTTTTCTTCAATTCCCAAATATATAGGATTGCAAAGAGTGAGAGACTGAAAATGGTTCACACCTAGAGCTCTTACGTTTGCTGTGTTTGCATTGCATTTTCTTTTCTTTAGATGCATAAACTGCACTCAAATCCTATATCAGCTTTTGTTTAACGTAACTTTACATATACTTAATTAACAGCAGTCCTCTACTGGATATGAATATTATAAAACTGACCAATTCCAATTCTTGCATACCTAAGTCCATCTATGAAGATATAGCTCCTGTACAGGATTGTGATCATTATTTCAGATGAGGAAATCAGTTCTGTGAGCCAGGAAAGTGATGCTTGGAGGAATGTCACACGGAGAAGTAGAAGGGCCAGGAAGGAAACAGAGACTCTCAAACTACAGAATCGCTTCAACGTTCTTGGTGCTGTGAATGATGAGGAACACCAAAAGGAGGGAACAGAACAACAGCAAGAAGGAATCCAACTTCTGCAACTGGAACTTGAACACCAACAGGACAGCATCCAACATCGGGAAGACCAGCACTCCCAGCCTCGACACAATGCCCCGGCAATCCTGGAAGAATCTGCTTGTCGAAGAACCCCGGACAGGCCTCAGAGGAGGCGAGTTCTGGTGGTTGGGGACTCCTTGCTCAGAGGAACCGAACCGGCAGTTTGCAAACCGGACAAGCTCAATCGAGAGGTCTGCTGTCTTCCTGGGACTAAGATTAACCACGTAACAGAGAGGCTAGCCAGGCTGGTCAAGCCCACTGACCGTAAGCCCCTCGTTTTGGTTCACGTTGGAACCAACGACACGGTGAAGCGCAGCTTTCACCACATCACAAAGGACTACGAGCTTATGGGGAGAAAACTTAAGGACCTTGGTACGCAGGTGGTCATTTCATCAATCTTCCCTGTTCAAGGATATGGTGCACGAAGGGAAAGGACAATAGTAGAGGTCAACAACTGGCTCCGCACATTTTGCCACCGCCAACAGTTTGGCTTTTTGGATCATGGCTTCAAATTCCAGGAACATGGGCTTCTGGCAAGGGATGGGCTGCACCTCACAAAACTAGGCAGAAACGTTTTTGCAAACAGTCTCACAAGGAGGATTAGGAGGTCTTTAAACTAAGTACAGCTGGGGAGGGAGACAAGATTATCCAGGACAAGGACTCGGCAAGTGCAGGGGAAAAAGGCCCAAATGATATTGGCCAAGTAGGAATAGCATCCAATCGTGGGAGGCATGGAAACAATGCTATGGGACTTGCAGGAAGGGCACGGGGACTTAAGTGTCTCTACACTAATGCACGGAGTATGGGAAACAAACAAGATGAATTTGAACTCCTAGTACAACAAAATAAATACGATTTGATAGGCATCACTGAGACCTGGTGGGATGAGTCTCACAATTGGAATGTAGGAATAGAGGGGTATAACCTATTTTGTAGAAATAGACCAAATAAGAAAGGAGGAGGAGTAGCCTTATATGTCAAGGATGTTTTCACCTGTGAAGAGATCCATGACTTGAACACCGGAAGCCAGGTCGAGAGCATCTGGGTAAGAATTAAGGGAGCGAGAAACAATAGGGATATTATAGTGGGGGTTTACTACAGACTTCCAAGCCAGACTGAGGACCTCGATGGCGCTTTCATAGACCAAATGACTGCACATTCAAAAAGGAGAGATACAGTAATAATGGGAGATTTCAACTACCCGGATATATGTTGGCAGTCAAACTCTGCAAAGGCGGCAAGGTCCAGCAAGTTTCTTGCTTGTCTTGCAGACAATTTCATGGTCCAGAAGGTGGAAGAGGCCACAAGGGGATCAAATATTCTGGATCTGATCCTGACCAACAGGGAAGACCTTGTTAATGACGTAGAACTGGTTGGATCTTTAGGAGAGAGTGACCATGCCCTATTAGAATTTTGCATTCTGTGGGGAAGAGAAGGCAAGTGTAGCCAGGCATTCGTCTTAGATTTTAAAAAAGCAGACTTCTGTAAACTGAAGGAGCTGCTGGCTGAAATCCCGTGGTCAAGAATAGTCAATGAGAAAGGAGTTCGGGATGCATGGGAGTTCTTTAAAAGGGAGGTACTGAAGGCACAGGCTAAAACTGTGCCATTAAGGAGGAAAAATGGAAGGCATCTGAAGAAACCGGAATGGTTGACTAAAGAGCTCTCAGCTGAGCTAAGTGTTAAGAAAAACATGTACAGGAAATGGAAGAAGGGGGAAATCACCAAAGAAGATTATAAGCAAGTAGCCAGGACATGTAGGGAGAAGGTCAGAAAGGCTAAAGCACAGAACGAACTTAGGATGGCCAGAGACATTAAAAACAATAAAAAGGGCTTTTTTAAATACGTCCGCAGCAAAAGGAAAAAAAAGGACACGATAGGGTCACTGCGCAGGGAAGATGGTGAATTAATAACAGGAGGAAGAGAAAAGGCAGAACTCCTCAACACCTTCTTCGCCTCAGTTTTTTCCCAAAAGGATAAAAACACTCAACCTGGCGGTTGGGGAGCAGGTGAGGAAGTGGGGGAAATGCAGCACAGAATAGGTAGAGAGGTAGTACAGGAATACCTGGCCACTCTGGATGAATTCAAGTCTCCAGGGCCAGATGAATTGCATCCTAGGATTTTAAAAGAACTAGCAGAGGTCATTGCGAAACCTCTTGCTATAATCTTTGAAAACTCTTGGCGGACAGGAGAAGTTCCGGCAGACTGGAGGAGGGCAAATGTTGTCCCCATCTTCAAGAAGGGGAAAAAAGAGGACCCAAATAATTATCGCCCAGTCAGCCTGACATCAGTACCTGGAAAGATCCTGGAGCGGATCATCAAACAGTCAGTTTCTAATCACTTAGAAAACAATGCCGTAATTATGAAAAGTCAACATGGATTTCTCAAAAATAAGTCATGCCAGACTAATCTTATCTCTTTTTATTTACTTGCTTGATAGATGAAGGGAATGCTGTGGATGCAGTATATCTTGATTTCAGTAAGGCCTTTGACAAAGTTCCCCATGACATTCTTGCAAAGAAGCTAGTAAGATGTGGGCTGGACAGGGCTACTGTCAGGTGGATTTGTAACTGGTTGACTGACCGTACCCAAAGGGTGGTCACCAATGGCAGATTCTCATCCTGGAGAGAAGTGACTAGCGGGGTGCCACAGGGTTCTGTCCTGGGCCCGGTGCTGTTCAATATCTTCATTAATGACTTGGATGAAGGAATAGAGGGCACGCTGATCAAATTTGCAGATGACACCAAATTGGGAGGGCTTGCTAATATGCCTGATGACAGGACCAAAATTCAAAAGGACCTTGACAGATTGGAGAGCTGGGCCAAGGCTAACAAAATGAATTTCAGCAGAGAGAAATGTAAGGTCCTACATTTAGGCAGAAAAAATGGTATGCAGAAATATAGGATGAGGGACACGTGGCTGGATAGCAGTACGTGTGAAAGGGATCTAGGAGTCTTAATAGACTACAAGCTGAACATGAGTCAGCAGTGTGATGCGGCAGCCAAGAAAGCCAATGCAATTCTTGGTTACATCAATAGGAGTATGGTGTCTAGATCGAGGGAGGTATTGGTACCACTTTATTCTGCTTTGGTTAGACCTCATCTTGAATACTGCGTCCAATTCTGGGCACCCTAATTCAAGAAGGATATGGATAAGCTGGAGCAGGTCCAGAGGAGGGCAACCACAATGGTGAGAGGCCTGGAAGCCATGCCCTGTGAGGACAGACTTAGAGAGCTGGGTATGTTTAGTCTGCAGAAAAGAAGGTTGAGAGGGGACATGATAGCCATGTTTAAATATTTGAAGGGATGTCATGTTGAGGAGGGAGTGGGCTTGTTTTCTCCTGCTCTTGAGACCAGGACAAGGAGCAATGGATACAAGCTGCAGGAGGGGAGATTCCACCTGAACCTCAGGAAGAATTTCCTGACGGTCAGGGCTGTCCGGCAGTGGAATGTGCTGCCACGGAGTGTGGTGGAGTCTCCTTCGTTGGAGGTTTTTAAGCGGAGGCTGGATGTCCACTTGTCGGGAGTGCTTTGAGGGTTTTCCTGCATGGCAGGGGGTTGGACTGGATGGCCCTTGTGGTCTCTTCCAACTCTACATTTCTATGATTCTATGATTCTATGGATACCAGTTCTGTTGACTGAGGGTTTCTGAGACTCATAATCCAAAAAGTAAACATTTCCAAGTTCTGGGCAAGATTATTCACTCTCAGATTTATGACCACTCCTCCTACAGCTGCTCTATGGTAGCCCTCTTGGATCCCACTCTGGGAGAAAGGCGACATACAAATGAAACAAACAAACAAACAAACAAGAGAGCCATCCAAGTGCTAGATCCTATTCCCCAACGGAGATTTGACGTCAAACTCCCATAAAACTTAGAGCAGCTATGGGAGGAGCAGCCATAAAACCATGAGTAGATTTGCCACCCCTGCAACAACAGAGACAACAAGTTGCCCTTGATGCCATCCATATGTTCTTTATTGTAGAGTGTGGGAAACGTTTTTGGACTATAATGTCCACAGTCTCCCAGCCAGCATAATCAGTGGCCAGTGTAGTGTATATATACAACAACAACAAAACCAACAAAAGGAACTTTTTCAAGCTCTACAGTTTCTGGATACTTGGAGACTAGAGTTGGGAAGAGTATCAAAATATACAATTGGCCCTCCACATTTGATTATTAATGGATCATTTGTTGTCAGCTCTGCTGCTGCCCCATGCCATTTTTAATAGGGACAGCAAGCTTCTTGAAACTGAGAACCTTCAAATGAGGCTTGAAAGTCCCTATTAAAAATGGTGTGGGGCAGCAATGGAGGTGGCAGTAAGCCCCACCAGCCATATACTTCTACCGTGTGAAGGAACCCTGATGCCTCAAAGGAATCCACAGTAGGTTGAATATGGTGATCATACTTTTTTGTGTGTTAAATACAGCTTGGGAGGGGCTGGAGTTATTCACATTTTTTCCACTTTCACGGGGGTCCTGCGCCCCTTACCCTAGCAAATGTAGAGAGATGACTGTATTTGAGAAACGGCTAGAAACAGTGTTCTTCAGTAGGTCTTGTGGTCTCTTCCAACTCTATGATCCTAAGATTTGAATTTGTTCTATGCAAAATTTGCATGTGGCTGTTTTGCTCAAAAAACAGCCCCTTTCCCCTGTGCATTCTATTCTGTGCAGAAAATGCTGTTTTATGGGCAAAAAGATGACATACACATTTTTTGTGCAGGATAAATCTCAAACTACAAATAGTTTTTGAAAATTCAACAGTTTTCTAAGACTTTCTTGCAAAAAGATTAAAAATTGCTGAAATTACTCCTTGTTTCCTTCAAGAAGAAAATGATTGAAGAATCACATCCCTGTTGAAGACTAGACTCTCATCCTTTCCCAGTATCATACAGATTCCTTTACCCTACAAGGAAGCAACCACTCTTTTTTTTCTTTTCTAGTTTTCTTTCTTTTGGCAGTGAAGTGAGGTGAAAAAGACAGGTGATAAAAAGGTTGATTTCCCTCCTTTGCTTCCCAAGGAGAACAAACAGTGGGCTTTCATCTACACTATTGATCCCTACGTTCTGGAAGGCTGAGTGTCACCAGCTTTCATATCATCACCTTCTGAAATTGCTACTTGACATATAAGAACCAAATCACAGAGCCAGGTCACACGTAAGATAAACAAGCTGAAGCCCCTTTTTGTCAGAGCCGAGGAGTGAAATGGCAAGGGCGGAAGGAGAGGAAAGGTGATAAGTGATTCAGTGCAGTTTGGCCACTTTGTGGGATCCAGAAGAGCAGACTGGCCCAACTGGTTGCCCTCCAGATATACAGTCAGCCCTCCACATTTATGGCTTTGACTTTCATGGATCTGACAGTTTCTTCAACAACAGCCCCCCCCCATCTCAGGTGAAGTACTTAGAATTTTCTGCTAGTCAGATTCAAGGGAGTTTATTAGAGCTCTCTAGCAAGAAGAATTCTACCTACCTCAACCTACAAATTCCAGGATTCCACAGGGTGGAGCCATGCAGTTAAAGTGGGTATCAAACTGGTATAATTTTGCAGTATGGATACACCAGTGGTTCCTATCTGTTGAAAGACAAAGCAGTGAATGCTGCAAAACTTGTGCTGGTCACCCTAAAGTTGTCCACTAACTTATATATGGTAGTGGATTTTAACCGGAGCTTGGAAATTTTCTTTTTTTGGTCTCCAGTTTCTGGAAACTGGATGTTGTAGTCCAAAATGTATCCTTTCCAATCTCTGACTTTAACTCATCACTAGTGCTGAAGTAAGACGTTACTGTCAGTCCAGTAAGTTTCTGTATGTTCTGCTTGTCTTTCACTTCAGGCAGCAAAATGCCTTGTGTCCACCCATAGTATGTGCCATGTATGTTGTTTTGAGAAGGTTTGTGTATGCACACTTGTTGTAAGCATTGCAACAAGTATACAAACATTACAGCAAGTTCTAAGCATTATGAAAGTATGGAAATACTACTTTTTTGGTCAACAGCTTCCAGAATCCCCAAGCTAATATGGCCACCCACCATGCTGAGTCATAGTAACTTTTCTATGCTTTGGCTAGAATAGGTCATAGGTCTCACAGGGGGAGCTCTGCATCACTCTCCAGTGCATTAAGCAACAACGAACTTCCCAGTGATAACAGGTTGTCGTGTTGTCGTGTCAGTATGCAATCTCCACCTGGCTTTACAACAGGTATCACCAGCTGCTATCATTCCTGGAACCTTCCAAGAACCCAGAGATGCAACAATACCTGACCTTGCTCCTCCCCAGCTCCTTTGTTGTCTGAAGCCTCCTTTAAGGCCAATGCAAAGTAATCTGGTAGCTTTATTGCTCTTTACCAACATCAGCTCTGCTTTTATTTATTAGATAGGGACTATCTCTTATCTCCCCCTCTGAAGAACTGGTGGCACCATTTAAACAAACACACAAAATATCACCCTTTGATAAAATAAAAGAGCTGCTCCCAGACCCAGTTGATACACCATCACGGAGGTCTGCAGTCTTGCATCACATGATGTTCAACACACAACCATGGCTAGCACTTTGGAACAAAGGCTGTGTCTTCTCTCACAAAACACAGATATCCCCTTTTGGTATTTATTCATGCACCTGTACTCTGCTGGATGGGACCCAATGAGGGAAATGTTCTTCCCCGTTTTTAAAGAATGTATAACTTTCTTGCAAGGCTGTCAACATCAGCCTTAGGAGTTATGGAGTCTTATGCAAGGAGGAAGAAGATTGTTGACTGCTAGGACCAGCTGCAGATTGCTGACTGCAGCTGGTCTGACTGAGACCTCAGACACTAGGGGCCTTTCCACACTAAACTATTATTCCACTTTCGATATCCTGTGGAATTCTGGGGTTTGTAGGTTCCTGAGGCCAAAGAGCTCTCTGGTGGAGAATTCTAAAGGCCCCTCTCTAAACTGCAAACCCCAAGATTCCATAGGATATTGAAAGTAAAATAACAGTGCTATAATAGTGTAGTGCGGAAAAGCCCCTAGTGTCTGAGGAAAAAAGCTGCAAATACAACTGCCTAGAACATAGCTGACAACAGAGTGAGCAGCAATATGCTGTCTACCATCACGGTTTTGATGGGCTTACTATACTTTTAAGACTTCTATCCTATGCATGTCCACTAGTGCTAGAGTGGCCAAAGTTTGTTGTTTTGTGCCTTTAAGTTGACTTCAATGACCCCCTGCCTGTTATATGATTTTCTTGGCAAGATTTGTTCAAAGAAGAGTTACCAGTGCCTTTCTCTTAAAACTAGAGAATGTTGACTTGCCCAGAGTCACTTAGTGGGTTTCCATGGTTGGCGGGGAATTTGAACCCTGGTCCAGTTGAACAGTCAAACCACTATGTTATGCTGACTCTCTACTTCACAGATGATAGTCCTCTAACAGAAAGTGGATTCTCTTTGAAAAACTGTCCAGTTCAAGTCCAGGGGTCTTTTCCAGACTATACAGTTATACCATTGTGACTGAGATCCTACATGGATGCTACAGCTCCCCTAATATCAACGTATGTGGTGACTAACCCACATGAAACACCCTTGTCACCAGCCCTACACCATGCTGTGGCTAGTGGAGAGTGGGAGATACTGGAGAAATGTCTATGTTTCCATAGCCAAACACACAGATTACATGTTCCATCAAGATGTCGTTACCACCGTGTCCTAGCCTCGCATTTGGTGAACCAAAGATATCATTTTGATATCGCAATTCGGCCCTGCTCTGCCACCAGCCAAGTGTTTGTGAGGCCCGCCGACAAGCGCGAAGCTAGGCATGGCTACTACTTGGTGCTCTCGCCAAACCAAGCCAGATAGTGCCAGATCTGCTTTAGGGGACCTCCTGAAACAAACACCTTCATTACAAATGCACGCTACCACAAAGAGATCCTCCGCCCTGAGAGGACACCCTGGCGAACTAGGTATTTAACTGCTGAGCTAGCTGCATCTACATACCAGCCATACCATTGTCAATTCGGACTTTAACTCAGTCATACAAATTCTGACCTTTCGGAGGCTTTGTCTCCAACTCAAAACTTATTGTTTTCACCCGAGACCAGACTAGCCTGCGGTTGTTCTTTCCCCTATAAAAATCCCCCATTCTGAGAGCTCTTCGGAGCTCTCGCCAGATCGCTCTGGACTTCACCTTGCCTTGCTGCGGCTCGGTTCAGCAGATTCCCCTTGGTCGCCACGCCAGGTTTCTTCCTCTTCAATCAGGCTTCTTCAGGACTGCAGGACAGGTGGAGTATCACCCATTCCCCTCAAATTCTATTTCCCTTTTCTAGTTAGGAGTGTGTTTGTGCTTTTCTTTAATAACTGTTTAATAAATCTTAATTGTTGTTTGAACCATTTGCCTCCTCACTGACCCGACGCTGTAGACATAGGGTAAAAGATCCTGCTGTGTTGCCCTGCCTCTCGTTAGCCAAGAGAGTGCTCCAGCTAATTTCCCCATCTGGTTTGTTGTTGTTCGGTTGTTTGAGCACCCCTCCCAGGACCCCCAATTCACAGGGTAACAATGTGCTGGGTCTTTTAAAAGCTCAGCACATTATGCCATTGATGTGACTATCACAGTGGCATAGCAAGTCTGGGTCAGGGGAGCTTTTTTATCACAGATGAAGGAATTAAATATCAACCTCTGCAATGACCCTAAAAATACATACACAAGCATATGTATTACATACGGCACTAACACAATGCTGGCCAATGATTCTACTTTGGCTGCCATGACACACATTCCATGAAATCCTGGGATTTGAAGTTTAGTGAAGGGTATTTTAGAATTCTCTCCCAAAGAGCTCTAATGTTTCACCAAACTAAAAACCCAGGATTCTGTTGGAAGCAGTTATGGCAGTTAAAGTAGAATCAGAGTGCTATAATTGTGTGGTGTGAAAGGGCCCCTGTATGAAGATAAAGAATCACCAGAAGGAAGAGAAGGAGGCCTACGCATTGCACCTGGAAAGGACACTGATCAAACACAGAGACCACTTGGTCACAGTCTTATGCAGGGTATATGATGTATTGCATCTCTAATAAAGGCACCAGATCCCCTCTGATCTGGAAAGCTAAGCAGGGTCAACCCTGTTTAGTACTTGGATGGGAGACAGCCAATGTATTTCAGAGGAAGGAACTGGAAATACCACCTCTGAATATTCCTAGTCTAAGGAAGACCTGTGAAATTCATAGGGTCACCATAAATCAACAGGCAGCTTGAAGACACATATACATACTCATCTCTGACACAACCATAGGACCTACTGGTATATTCTAGTTTTTCAAACAGAAGATGCTTTTGAACAGAGGGCTATGCTCTCCTTATTAGGATAGATGGTCAGACTCTGCCAGATTGCTATAGGGCTTCTCCAAACCACAAAACCCAGGAAACCATAAGAAGTTGCCATGGCAGTTAAAGTGGAATATAGCTCTAGAACTGTATAGTAAGTATAAAAGGGCCCTGGGAGAGGGCTGTTCCCCTCATGTCCTACTTGTGGGCTTCCTATAGGCACCTGATTGGCTACTTAGGAAAACAAGATGCTAGACTACATGGGCTTCAGGTTCATACCCTCCAATATTTCATAGATGAAAACTGATAACATTTGTGGCCAAGCAGATCCAGATGGCAAAAAATATTTATGAAAAAAAGAACACACAAGCTAGGAGAGGCTGCAGCGGTTTGCTTTTGCCTGAGCTTATTGGGGCAAGCAAGGCTCTGCCCCTCCCCTCCTCTTCCCTGTTGATTGCAAACTGCTTTTGTACTTTGAACTCAGTTTGCAGCAATTGAAGTAAGCTGAGAACAAACCAGGAAAGTGAGAAAAGAAGGAAACAGGGACATTCTAAAAGCAGCTGAAGAAATGGGACACCAGAGGTTTAATTAGGACTGTCCCTGGCAAATGAAGCGTATGAAATTTTTAACCAGCAAAGTTCTTTTGTTCTTAGGAAAGATGCATTACGCATAGCAAGGAAATGGTGAGATGAGGGAGTGATCCACAGAAATCAAAACTGTGCAAGTATAGATCCTGGCATGAGAATTACAGAAGTTGTGGCTCTACAGTCATTACAGCACTCTAACATCACTCCTTGGTTTCCAGTGAAGAAGCAATGAGTGGCATGGAGGGGGTTGGCTGTGCTGGTACATGTGGGAATGATAAACTGAATCTAATGTACTGGTGTGAATTTACACAGACGCTAATTTAACTTCAAGTTTCTAAGAAATAAGAATACTCCACATTTTATTGGTACACAGTTTGCTCTTCAACCAAAAGGGGAACTCGTTGCTCTATTGACCCTGGAGTGTGAACAAAAAACAAAGATAATGAAAACAACCCTTTCATAATAGACTCCAAATCCCTTAATCCACTTAATCTCTGACAAAGTCAAGAGCCAGTTGAATTGGGACTCAGGGCAAGGTCTGTTCTTGCCAGAAAGAATAAAGGAGAAATCATCTCTGAAACCACAATACCTCAATGACAGGAGAAGTTTCTTGACTGGGGTGCCATACACAGGATGTGAGAAGGACAAAGGCTAATGATGTCACAATAGTGATGGATAGCAGAAGCAAAATAATTGCACTTACACTGGTGTGTGTGTTATTGCCTTCCAGATATTTCTGGACTCCTACTCCTACAAGACTCACCCCAAGGGCTGGGATGTCAGGAACTGAAGCCCAAACATATCTACAGAAGTGTTCCTTCCCTCTCTGGAGATAGAGTGCTACGCACCCTCCAGTCTTTCACAGATGCAATTGAGACGTGTGTTATGAAGCAACATCAAAGTGTGGTGAAAAAGGCAAAAGTTTTAATAAGGAAGAACACAAAAGCTAGAAGAAACTGCAGCAGTTTGCTTTTGCTTAAGCCTACTGGGAAGGGCAAAAGAAGGGCCTTCTCTTCTCGTATCCCCCTCTGAGTTAATTCAGTGCAAACTATTTTTGCATTTTGAACTCCATTTGAAACATGTGAAGTAAACTGAAGACAAAGGAGAAGTGGAAAGAGGAGAGAGAAGGCAGGCAATTTTAAAAGCTGGTGGGAAGACAAGAGATTTAATCAGGACTGTCCCTGCCAAATCAGGATAGTTGGAGGATATGGAGTGGGATGATGGAAAATTTATCAGGACTCTCCCTGCCAAATTGGGACAGTTGGAGAGTATGGTCTAAGGAAACCAAGTTCCATGGGTCCAGGCCTCATCTTAGCTGCTCAAGAAGTATCAGTGAATACAGTAACACAGGAAGCTAGCATTGGTGACGCTCCCAGGTAACAGCTGCCCAAGGTTTGAGGTGGGATTCTTTCTTAACCCTACCTAAAAATGTAACTTCTGCATGCACAGGATGTGCTCTATCATGGAACCACAGTCCCTCAAAGTGCTTTTCACTGGTGTCAGCTGCTGTATCAGCTTAGACCACTCCTGGACTGAGATAAGCTGGCCACAGTTATCAGTATTCTAGGAATATCTCTATCAGGCCACCACAATACACTTTACATGGGGCTGATTTTGAAACTTCACTTGGTTCAAGACACCAGGGCTAAGGGACAAACTGTATCAAAATTCTCTCTCCAGCATTAAAGATGTGCTAGGATTTTATCTGCAGATATTATAGTACCACCTCCTTCACAGACAAGTGGCCAGGACTACTTCAGGTAGACCTATTAATTTTTGGTACTTTTTTTTTCTGTGAGGACTGAAAGAGAAGCAGTTGTGTGTAGCAGTCTCCCAACATTTAAAAAGGAGGATGCACATTTGATAGAAGGAACAGCATGGGAAGGGAAGGGCTTAACTCTTTTCTCTAGCTGCTCCCCCTCTTGCTCAAAAGCACCTCCAGCAGCTTCTTGTCCACCTGCAGTGGAAAAAATACGGATCCTTCATACTGGAAAAGCTGTGGGAAGGCAATTTTCAAAACTCAAACAACTGCAGAAGAAAGGGTTAAGCAGGTCTTCCTTCTCTCCCATTAACCTAATCAGATTTGCAGCCTCTTGCAATGTTCATAGAATCATAGAGCTGGAAGAGACCACAAGGGCCACTGAGTCCAGCTCCCTACCATGTAGGAATACACAATCAAAACATTCCTGACAGATGATCTTCCAACCTCTGTTTTAAAATCTCCAAAGAAGGAAACTCCACCACACTCCAAGGCAGCATATTCCACTGTCAAACTGCTCTTATTTTGAAAAGTTTTTCCTAACATTTAGATGGAATCTCTTTTCTGAAGTTTGAAGTCATTGCTCTGTGTCCTAGAGCCTTTCCGCATTACACTGTTAGCTATTATTCCATTTTCAACATCCTATGGAATCCTGGAGTTTGCAGTTCAGGGAGGAGCATTTGGAATTCTTAGCCAGAGAGCTCGTTGGCCTCAATAATTACAAACCCCAGAATTCCATAGGATGTTGAAAGTGGAATAATAGCACTATAACAGTGTATGGCAGAAAGGCCCACAGTCTCTGGAGCAGCAGAAAACAGGCTTGTTTCATCCTCCATATGACATCTCTTCAAATATTTAAGCATAGCTATCACATCACCTCTTAACAATCTCTTCTCTAGGCTAAACATACCCAGCTCCCTAAGCCGTTCCTCAGAGGGCATGGTTTCCAAGCCGTTGTGTGCCCTCAAGTAGTTTCTGACTCATCGCAACCCCGACACAAACTTATCATGAGGTTTTCTTGGTGAGGTTTGTTGCAGGTGGTTGCCTTTGCCTTTCTCTGAGGCTGAGAAGGTGTGACTTACCCAACGTCATTCAGTGGCTGAGCCTCAAACCTGGTCTCCAAAGTTGTAATCCAACACTCAAACCATTAAACCACCCTGAGTCTGTGCTCTTCATTAAAAAAAGAGCAGGACAGTTGAACCAGCAACCCTACTGATGTTAAGGAATTGTTAGGGCCACAGTGACTCACCATTGGCCAGGCTGGTAAGGCAGGGTTGGTAGAAATTCTAGTTCAACACCTGGAAGGCCAGAAAGTGAACTGTGCAGATATGGGATAGGTTACACTTGTCTTGACAACAGTAGATGTGAAAGGGATCTAAGAGTCTTAGTAAACCATAAGTATAACATGAGCCAACAGTGTGATGCAGCAGCTAAAAAAGCTAATGTGATTCTGGGGTACAGTAATAGGAGCATAGTAGGCTGAGAAAAGTAATAATACCACTCTTTTCTGATTTGGTCAGATTTCACCTGGCATATTGTGTCCATTTCTGGGCACACAATTCAAGAAGGCAACCCGGAGCATGCCCAGAGGAGTGACCCAAATGGTAAAAGACCTGGAAACCATGCCCTATGAGGAGTGGCTTAGATAGCTGGGTGTATTTAGCCTGGAGAAGAGAATGTTAAAAGGTGACATGATAACCATGTTTAATTATTTGAAGGGATGTCATATGGAAGATGGGGCAAGCTTGTTTTCTGCTGTTTCAAACACAGAGCAATGGCTTCAAACTACAGGAAAAGAGATTCCACTAAATATTAGAAAGAACTTCCTGTCTGTAAGACCAGATCAACAGTGGAATACACTGCCTCAGAGTGTGGTGGAGCCTCCTTATTTGGAGGTTTTTAAGCAGAGGCTGGATGGCCATCTGTTAGAAGTGCTTTGATAGTATATTCCTGCATGGCAGGAGGTTGGACTTGATAGTTTTTGTGGTCTCTTCCAATTCTGTGATTCTATGATCCTGTGTAAATGATAAAGGTGCCATCTTTTCTTCCACTGCCCCTCCACCTCTGCCTTACCTGAGTTGCAAAGATTTTGCAAATAAAATTATCTCCATGGCAAGGAAAGCTTCACTTTGCTGGTTTTCAGTAAGGAAAGCACGTATTCAAGACATAAGCAAATGGCTGGGCTGGTGGAGGAGGGACTGAGTGAAATCTCCATGATCTACATATTGTTTTAAGTCCTTCAGAAATCCAAAACATTTACACCAAGAGATATTTGTCTTCCTTGTGTTTCCTGCTTCATGACTATGCCTGGAGTATGAATGAAAGGCAGGGGACTTTTGGTCTTCCAGATGTTTTAGACTAGATCTCTCATAATCCTTTACTCTTCATTGTGTTGTCTGGACTGTCTGGAACAGATCCATCTGAATGACCACCCATGCTCCAGATAAGGAGTATGAATTTGGCAGCCTCCCAAGATGCTGCAGTGCAACTCCCAGCATTTCTCACCATTGATTATGCTGATGGGAGTTGCCCAGAGGTGATGTGCAATCCAATAACATCTGGAGGGATGCATTGTTTCCTCCTCAGTTCCAGATGTTCAAAGAGGATGGAAATGTCCAGGTTGCCTGTCGATCCAACAATTTTATAGGAGAACATCACAAGTGTCAGGTTGAATCAAACCAAAGTCCCTCCTGTTGGAATTCAGCTTGCACTGAAGGTGCATGTTGTACATGGAAATGAGTAGAGAGAGAGAGTTTTCCTAGACTGTCCTTGACCTGGGCCATTTCCGCACTAGACTGTTATAGCGCTATCATTCCACTTGCAACATCCTATGGAATCCTGGGGCTTGCAGTTTCGGTAGGGACCGTCCAGCCCCTCCCGAAACTGCAAACCCCAGGATTCCATAGGATGTTGCAAGTGGAATGATAGTGCTATAACAGTCTAGTGCAGAAATGGCCCTGTTCTGGCTGACCTATGGGAACTTCTTCCCAACCCTGAATGGCTACTTGCAGCAGGAGTGAACACTTGTGCCTCTCCCATCCCAGATGCCTGGAACCCCCTAGTATCCCATTAAATAAAATGGCTCAGCAGAGGTTGTGAAGTCATCCAACAGCCCATTGAAAGCAGTATAGTCCTCCATCTCTGGCAGTTGCCCTCCCTTGCTGTTAGTATTTTGGGTGTCACTTCCTCCTTTATCTTTCATTCTCTGGACCTCTGCCTTAGTAGAAAAGACCTCTTTGCTTCTATTCTAGGGGCAAACATGGTTGTATGCATCTGTACTTTAGTAAGACAGATCTAAGGATTCCACTCTTCCTTGCTATCACAGTATATTTCTCATAGCAAATACCAGCTTTCTTATTTTAATGAAAAAGTAGTCTAAGGCCATTTCCACACTAGACAGTTATAGCGCTATTATTCCACTTTCAACATCCGATGGAATCCTTGGATTTGCAGTTTATGGAGGGGCCCCTCGGTCCTCCCTAAACTGCAAACCCTAGGATTCCAATAGGATGTTGAAAGTGGAATAATAGTGCTATAACAGTCTAGTGTGGAAATGGCCTAAATGTGGTTGTGTTCCACGGTAAAGTGTGCTCCTCCAGATATTCTGATACATGAGAGATAATTCAGTTACTAACCACTGTACATGCTCTCACTCTGCTGACAGATTCTCCAAGTAAATTGTCTCCAATCAGTGCCAGACAGGTGTCTTTTGGAAAATTTTAAGAACATCAAGATGGTAATGGCCACCCCTTGATACTTGTCTCCAGTGTTGTGTGATCTGAAACACACTACCACTGCATATAGACAGGTTCCATTCCTTTCTATTTTGGACAGTAGTCTTTAATTAAAAGACGTATAAAATATTAGTCAGACGAGCTTTTCCAAGAAGAAGTATTGTTAGTGGATTTTTCTCTCCTTGTTTGCTTCTTTCCCTCTTGTAAATGGCTTGACACCACCTAGCATGATTAGGAGTTCTGGACAACTTCACAGCTTGCAAACTCTCTCTCTCTCTCTCTCTCTTTTTTTTTTTTTTTTTGGAGGAGGGGTGCATTTTAAGAGATCCTAACTAAAGTATTGTCCAACTGCGAATTTTTGTTTTGCTTGGTTTACTATGTCTTTTCAGTCAACCTGGAGGTGCTGCTTCTATCCTTCCCTTTGTTTTTCATTCCCACACATTTTTTAAAAAAGATAATATTACTTAACCAAAAAGAACAGGAGTAGAAAAGAAGCACAGAAGAGCTGGAAAATTCCCATTATGTTGCAAGCGCTACCTGTTCTTCACACTTCAGCTTTAGGGATGGTGATCTCAGACCTGCCCTCAGGCAAAACCAAGCAGCTGATAGAGTTGCTAGATATCTTGGCTGGATAACTGAATTGACTCGGACAATTGAAGAACAGAGTGTTGCTTAATTTTTCAGCCAAGGTGTATATGTGTCTGTCCGTGTATGCTAAAGCTAGTATTTCAAAGACCCTGCCTGGGCATGCTATAAAGCCCTGTGTAAATTGCTTATCTTATCCAAACCTATCCCACCAAGAAGTTTCCCCCAAAGTCTCAGGTATGTTTGATTATATTCTCCTTTTTCCTCCCAGCCTGGCCGGTATAGGATCAAGCTTGTAGTCTAATACAGCTGGATGGAGAAAACTTGTTGGTTTTGTTCATGCAACACAAATGTAACTTATTTTTGTCTATTAAATGCTGGCGGTGGGGAGGGGCAGTTTGAAAGAGCTAGTTATAACTCTAGTTATTGCTGGCACTGTGCTGCTGATGCTGATGCAAGATGAAAAGCCTAGGAGACATCCCAGTGAGTTGCAGGAATGCTGTCTACCCAAAGAGGATCACCACCTAGGTGATAATAACGGCATTTGCTTGTTCACAAATGTTAGCCATCCATCCTGCTTCTGAGTAGCTGGGAAGCCATTTTAAGCTAAAGAAACAGATCATTGAGCCCTTCTATTTAGAAACTATTTTATTTATGTTTGAATTATTATTTGTCAGTTGCCTAATAAATTACATATTTAACGGATAGATAGAATGGAACATAAAACAAAATAAAAAAAAAACAGCAATTAACATACAGGTCCTACCACAAGAGGATAAAACAAATGCCAACACTAGTAGACATCAATTAATCACCTAAATGAACCAAAGCAGCAAGTGACCATCACCTGCAAAGACCAACAATAAAAAGGTGTTAACCATGTTTTTAATAACAGAGGGATGTGATTTATAGAGGTGTGGCTCAGTGATAAAGACTGGCTTATTGCAGGATCTCTATCTCAATGTAGAAAAATAATTTTGGATGCTACTGCCATTTTCCTCCAAGAAAGGTGAATTAGGAGAACAGTGGAGATGGAGATGCCTGTTCGTTTGAGAGGCAAACTCTTAGGTACCCCATCTATCTCCACCATTACTGCTTACTTGTGGGCACACTGTCATAAGCACAGGCCTTGTTGCGCTCCGCTTCCAATGTAAAAGTCTGGGAGAATAAAATTATTTTAACCTTGAACTGAAGGGAAATCAGAATAGATGTAGCGTAATCCTTTCTCAGAAGAGCATTCCACAAACAGAGGGGTCACTAACAAAAAGGCTGCCATCCCAGTTTTCAGTTGGAAGGAACAAAGGAGATTTTGTTGGGCTCTCCCTGAGGACAAGGGACTGGAAATGGTTGTCTTGTGTCATTGGTTCTTGTCTGACCTCATGATTTTACCTTTTCTCTTTGAATCAGTCTCGTCATCTACTACTTACCTCTTTATTTATTATTAAAATATGTATACACTGCCCTATATTAAAAGAGAGACACTGTCACTTAGTGATTTGAGCATTGAGCCATGATTCTGGAGACCCGGGTTCAATTTCCAGCTCAGCCATGGAAACCAACTGCATGACCTTGGGCACATCACACACTCTCAGCTCCAGGAAACCATGTGTAGGGTCAACATAAGTTGGAAATGACTTGAAGGCACACAACAATGACCAAAATATTAAAACAACTCAGGGCAGCTTACAAATAACATTAAAATAACAAGTTAATCTGTTTAAAACAATAAACAGCTCAACCATATTCAAGATAATAATGAATTAAAAACAGGTTTAAAAGACTTAAAAGTTTTTACTATTACTAAAAGACTTACACTCCAGGGTTGGAAAGACAAATGTCCCATTTTGGGAGAAAGGCGGTATACAAATATAATAAATAAATAAAATCTCTCATTCAGTAGCCAAACGCTCTCACTGCTTTGGGCTACACATGAATGCATATTTTGTAGATATCAACTTCAGGAAACCATGAAATACAGTCTGTTTGTATTAAAGTATATGCCTAGCCTACTTTCATATCCTATGGTCTCCTCCTTCCCCACCTCTTTCTCCCTTCTTCCTTTTTCCCATTCTTTTCAATTATACTTTTAAAATACTTTTTAAAATCCACTAAAAATAAGAATTAAAAAAAGGTTAGGGAAAATATTTTTTCATTTCTGTTTTCTTTTTCTAACTGAGTCATTTCATAGCATCTACAGATAGTTACCAAATATATCAACACCTAGCTTCCCTTCTTGCACAAATGCTGCTAAGTGGATTATGCAGCACCCAGTATGTGATCTAGATAGCAGTGGATTCCACAGCAGTGTTAATTACACTAAATGGATCCTTGGTTGGGTGGTCCCAAAAACAACAGAGTTGCTATCCGTGAAATTTGCATATGCTAACTGATATGTAGACACACACCTTCAGAAGTAATTGCCATACTTTACACAGAAACTCGTTTCTCTCAACATTCAAAGGGAAAACTGACCAATTGACTTGTGTGCCCACACCATGTTGGCCAAGTGCTCACTGTGAGTGGGCAACTTGAAGACCCCTGCAGTCCCCCTTGACTGTAGTTCTTGATCTTTAAACCAGATTGGACTGGATAGTTCTTTCAGTGTAAAGTAAGACACATGGTGACTTTACTCTTACTAGTGTGGTAGCTGCCTCAGGGCTTGGATGTATGATATAGGGAGCAAGAATGGGATGTTGGAAGACAGAGGGATATACCTCACTAACCCTGTACTGTGTTCCCAGAGTCCGAGGTGCTACAGGGTATCCCAGTTCTTTATCAATACAGTATTGAGGTAAACTCACTTGCCACTGCCTGTTCAGGTAACTTCTGTACATTGGAGGGAGAACTTCGGGGACTCCTGAACTATTTCTAAGGGAGAGGCTGCACACTGGCAGGTAGGTTGTTAGTAATATTAACCACTTGCTAGTACTTACAGAAGAGGATAAATTATTCTTCCCATGCATTATCATTCAGAGTTCCATAAATGTGAAGAATCTTACTAGCACAGTGTGTACACAGAAGTGCCATCCATGGCCATTTCCACACTAGACTGTTATAGCACGATTATTCCACTTTCAACATCCTATGGAATCCTGGGGTTTGCAGTTTAGGGACTGCAAGTGGAATAAGTGAAAGTGGAATAATCATGCTATAACAGTCTAGTGCAGAAATGGCCCATGTTTTGAGTGTAGTTTATTCCCAAGTAAGTGCACATAGGGCAGAATGCAGGCAAGTCTTTATTATTCCTGAGAGGGCTGAATGGCAATTTCTGTTTTAATATTTCTTAGCACCTGGCCGTTTAGTATCATGTCTGATCAAATATGCCTGTGATGACTCAGTGACATAAGAAGCTGAGTGGTCCAATTTTGCTAGATCATTTCAGGGACGGGGGGGCTCAGCAATCCCTGCCTTATCTTGCAGGGACCTCGAGCCCTTCATGCTCCCACCTCCTGGGGGTCTCTGGGGGAAAAGGCATCTTACCCTTTGCCTCAGGCAGCAAAATGCCTTGGTGCCTTATTCTTAGCCCTGCTCAGCAAACATGAAAATGGTATTGGATGGTATCTTGTGGGGCAGTGAGAAGCAAGATTTTCTTCCAATTGTTCATGGGAAAAACCTGCCTCTTTTTGTTGGAAGTTGCAATGCCAAGTAGCAAGCAAGGAGATGACACTCGGTCTGGGTGCTGAAGGGCTAATAAAACTTTTTAATTACCAAAAGGAGTCTTTGGAATCTGAACCAGACCAATTTAACATGAACAGATGTAGATGCCCACATAGGACGTTAAGCCTTTGAGAAAGGAGAGGGTGATGCAGGAGAACAAGGTTGGCATTGCATATATTTGCTTGCTAGACTAACAATGGAAAGGCCAGGATTTTGTCTGGGGTTTAAATGAGTCATAGATCAGGCAAGTATGAAAGCCAGCATGGTGTAGTGGTTTGGATGTTGGATTAGAATTTTAGGAGTTGCGTTGTTGTGTGCCTTCAAGTCGTTTCCAACTTATGGCAACCCTAAGGCAAACCCGTAACTAGGTTTTCTGGGACTAAGAATGTGTGACCCATCCAGGGTCACCCAGTGGGTTTCCATGGCTGAGTGGTGAATCAAACCCCAGTCTCCAGGGTTGAAGTCCAACATTAAAATCACTACACCATGCTGGCTCACAAACCAGGATTCAAATTCCCAGTCAGTCATGGAAACTTACTGGATGACCCTGGACAAGTCATACTCTCTCAGCCTCAGAGGAAAGCAAAGGCAAACCCACTCTGAATATGTAAAGTTGATGGCTTTCACGGCCGGGATCCTTAGCTTGTTGTGGGTTTACTGGGTTTTGAGGCCGTGTTCTGTTAGTATTTTCTCCTGACGTTTCACCTGCATCTGTGGCTGGCATCTTCAGAGGATAGCTTTTTTGGATTTTGCCAGCTTTTGCTGATTTTTGTTACTCCTGCATCCACTTTCTCTAAATCACTCCTTGTAGCAATTTCTTGGATCTTCATAAAGGCTCTTCTAAAGATTTCTTTTAAAAACAGGGTATGGCTTTACAGTCTTCTCATGGTTTGAAGGGCAATTTCTTTTCTCTCTGATTTGTTTTATTTTAACAGCGGTGATGCTATGATGTAAAAGTGCCACTAATAATTCACCAACAACAGGGAAAATTGCTCTGATGTGTTTTGCAAGTTAAAAAAAAATACTTGAGGGTGAGAATAAAATGTTGCAGCTGGTGCTGGGAATTGCCAGAAAATAATCCAAGGCAACAGAAATGTAATTTGGATATTCATTGTTAAAGAACAACAACCCAAGGGTAAGTAGCAAGTTTAATGTTGTAACTCCAAGTCATAACATAACAACATTAGAAATACATATTCATTAAAATAGCAACTTCCAAAATAATTACAGGGAAAAAATACAAAGATGGGTAATAACACATATTTCTTTTTTAAAAAATCCACATATAAGACCTAAAATGCTTTCAACAAATTGGTCAAAGATATAGCAGGTATAGCTCTTTTTCTAATTTGAAGAGATAAAAAAGAAAAAGCAGCCACTCAATAAGTAACATACAAGAGTGTGTCTGCCAGTAAACAGTTGATACTTTCATCTTCAGAAGGTGCGAATCTTACAGAAGATTTGGGGTGATCTGGCTGTGACATTTGTCACTCTACTTATTGCCAAAGTTTACTGGGATGATCTGGATGGCTAGGGGGATGTCCTCTTCCTCCCTCACTATTCAATTACCATCCTTCCCAAAGTTGCATGTTCAGTTGAAGAGGGTGGACAATGAGGGTGCGGGAACCAAGAATTATAGCAACCAAAGCTGCAAACTTGCAAGACATTTGTTCTGTCTGGAGGAGACCTCGGTCTTCACTGCTCTTACTGTTAATGCAGTCCTTATAACTTTGTTCAGCCATTCCATTGTTTTTTGCACAGCCAACATTTTGAAAGGAATGTATGTATCTGCATACACGCATTACAGGTAAAATGGCAATCATAATTATTACTCTTATTAAATGAGATGGAAGAACAGGAGCAGTAAGAAAGAAGAATCATCAGGTGATGAACATTCATCTCCAAATATGCTTTGCGAATGGGTTCTGAGATTTTTATCTGAGACTTGCCTTGCCTTTCTTCATAACCATGACATAGCACAGGTGTGCTCCAATTTTGAAATGGTGGTTGACTACACTGGCCTGCAAGTAAAGTTCTTGAGACAACATGCTTATTTCAGAATAGACAACAGTAACTGAAATTTTAACATAACCTAACAATAAAGCTAATCAAGAAGAATCAAATTTCAACAAACATACATAACATTGCATAATAATAAAGTAAAAAAAGAAACATTAAAGACATTTCAAAAGATAGTTTCCAGCTTTTCCAACACAGATTCCATATCTCCTATATACAGTATATAAAATTTTTCTCTAATTACAAATACCAGTCTAATACTTCCATTGCTACTGTTCCCAAAATACTAATTGTTGAATCCTACAGTCAACATGTCATACTCCTTTTCTTGGGAAAGAAAGCATATTAACAGATCCCAATCTTCCAGGAAAGTCTCCATTGTTTTTTCTCTTATCAATATTGTTAATTTGTCAGCTTCAGCTAAGTCCAGTAACTTAACTAGACAGCCTTCTTTTGATGGAATCTCAATACTCTTCCATTTCTGAGCACATAACACTCTTGCGGCCATTGTCATATACTGCAGTATCTTATATTATTTCTTCTCCAATTGCTCTTCTACTAGTCCCAACAAACACAGTTCTGATTTATTTTGAACATCCACTTAAACTCAAAAGTTAATGTTTGTTTGTTTGTTTGTTTGTTTGTTTATGTATGTACATAACAGAAGAAGGATTTGATTCCAGAACATTTTGGCCTTATCACAGATCCATCATGTATGGTAAACAGTTCCCACTTGATGGGCACATTTCCAACATCTATTAGATACATCTTTGTACATATTGGCCAACTTTGTCAGTGTCAAATACCAATGATATGTCATCTTGTAAAAGTTCCCTTTAAAATTGTTAACACAGTGCAAATTGATTCCCTTTGACCACATTCTCTCCTATTGATCCAACAGTACATTACGTTCAACATTTGGTGTGTGTCCATTTTACCTTACGCTCTTTCATTACCTCTTCTACCTTTTCCAAAAGGCGGTGGTGATGGCTGTTGTGTGCCTTCAAGTCATTTCTGATTTATGGCAACCCAGATGTGAACCTACCATGGAGTTTTCTGGGGATGAGAGTGTGTCATGCATCCAAGGTCACTCAAAGGGTTTCCAGGGCCAACTCAAACCGTGGTCTCCAGGGTCATAGTCATAGCTCAAACCACTACAGCGCACTAGCTATACATCTTCCGAATCAAATGGTCATCATCTGCACACAACTGTTCCTCAAATTTGTTTTCAGTCAGTTCAAAATCATACAATATTTTTTGTTATTATTTATATTTTCCCATTATTTGTCTGTAAGAGAACCATTGAAAACTAAAACCTTCTGCTGTTAATTTTTCTATCGATTTAATTCTGTGCTCATGTTCAGTTTCCAAAAGATCTTGATAAGCCACTCTTTCTTTTTTTGCCATCATTTCCTTCCTATAGAAGGCTTCTTGCAAAGACACTAAATAGACAAGAGTTATGAAAGCTGCAGAGCAAACATCCCAAGTGGTGTGGTGGAGTTTGGACATGACTGATGAAATGAGCAGTAGACACCAGGTGCAGGTGCAGTTTGTGCCATCACATTAGCCTGGCCGTCATCAGAGACCGGCCTCCAGGTATCTTGCCAAATGAGATATGGCAGGTGACAACTTGGAAGAAAGTTGTCTGTTCTGGGGGCAAATATCAGTCTTGATGTGACCTACTTGTTACTAAAACCCCAAGACCGATCAGCTGAAACTTGCATACCCTCCAACATTCACAGATGAAAACTGAGACCGTTGTGACCTAGGAACATCAGCTTGTGGGCAAGATGACAAAAGTTATTAATGAGGAAGAACACACAAGCTAGGAGAGGCTGCAGCAGTTGCTTTGGCCTGATCCTACTGACAAGGGCATGGCTATGACCACCTTCCTCTCCCGCTGCTGGGTTAATTGAGTGCAAACTACTCCTGCTCTTTGAACTCAGTTTGCAGTAATTGAAGTAAGCAGAAGATAAAGCAGGAAAGTGGAAGGAGAGAAACCAGAACATTTTAAAAGAATGGAAAGGACAACAGAAGATTAATCGAGAGTATCCCCCTCACATCAGGATATTGGAAGGTCTAAGTTTCATACAAGCTGTTCATTCAAAGCCTGGGAAAGTTACTTTTGGAGGTATGACTTTCTGAGTTACTTTTTGGAGTTACAGGGAGGAAAAAACCTTTTCTAAGAACTCCACTGGGTTTTATCTAATGGTGTCCTTCCACCAATGGAGCAGACATTGCTGGAGGACTGAAGTTTTCCTTCCACTACTGCAGAGCCCCTCTCCATTTGTTCCCAGGGATCTTTAAGAATAAATAAACTTCTTGGAGTTTCAAGGGAAGGAGATGTATAACCACTCCAGCGGATGTTTGTTTGCAAAATTCATTCACATAGATTTAAAGAATTAGAATTCTAGCATCAGGAATTTGTTTCAGCTACTAGAACTAATGTAGATAATAGTGCATACATGCAAAAATTCATTCCTGGTTACCGCAAGCATTCTTCATTTCAGCAGAATCATGCATTTATTTTTCTATCATTGTATTTATGTATAGCTGCACCATAACTTTAATTCTCCGTAGAGCTCACAGACAAGCATTAATGTGTAGTGTATTTCCTAAATACAAGTTTAGGAAAAGTATCAGAACTTCTAAAAATATGTTTGAAACAAAAATTTATCATGGGAATGAATAGCTTTATCACTGCTATTTTTAATCAAGAAATCCTTGCCAATCAATTACAAATCATCCAGGGATGTCCCAGCCAACCTAGTTCTACTTTCTGCCCACCCTATTCTAGGGAAGGATTACCCCGCAAAGTTCACATCTTTTTCTCACCTTGGAAAAGTTAATATTTTGGATTGACATTCACAGAATCCCCCAGCAGGATGGGGGAATTTGGGGAGCTGTTTTTTTTTAACTTTTTTCAAGACCTAGTCTTTTCAGTGTTCAGCAAATATCACTTTTAAAAATTTGCCCAGATTTTTTAAACAACAAAGGTTTTACTCTGAATTTGGTATATCATGCTCTTATACTTCAGATTTGTTTTTATATTTTCTTACTTATTTGTACACTTTTTTAACTTAACAGCTTTAAGTCACCCTGAGAAACTGCACCAACATATGGGATAGACATTTATTAACAAATAAAATATTCCATACAACATGCAAAATTGAAATGAACATAATACTGCTTAGGGATGGAGTGGGATATTCCCTTTGCAGTGTGTATACTAGCAAAATGCAATTTCCTTGCAGCAAGAGTGCTGCCTGAAGCTGGGAAAAATGTCTAGCTCCCATGAAACAACTGAGAAGCAATTAAGGATTTATTGTGCTTTTAACAGGCACCACTTGGAAAGTCCCTAGGACTAAGTGGCAGTACTTAGTGATTCCCTTATTTCAGTTATTTGGTAGGCCAGCTAACCATGTTTATGTCTGATCCACTCTCTAATGTCAGTGAGTCACCCTAGGGGCTTGACTGCATGTTTCTCAGGGGCCTCCAGAAGTCCATGGGATGGCTGCATCCTATTACAGTGAGTCAGAACGCTGTCAAACAGTCAAAATCTGTTGTTCTTAAATCAGTCACTTGAGACCATGAGTTGCTGCTTCCACCCCTTTGTTTACTCTGCCTCCTACCTTTGTTGCTCCAGATGTAATGGGTCCAGCAGGCTCAGATGCCAGGAAAGAGTGACAGTGATAGATCAGCTGCCACCTTCATTTCCAGATGAGTCTGATCTCGCAGACTCACAGTTTCACAGCCTTGCTTCAGCTATACTATGTGGAAATGTGCAGGGATCAAATGACGTTGCCTTGAAGAGCATGCTCTCTTGTATCCAAGCAAAATGAGTTAATAGTGCACCATCTCCTTAGGTACTACCCACCTTCCAGATTCTCCCCTCCCCTACTTCAGGCCCATGTTAAGAGCCCTGCTGGGGAACAATAGAGAGCCAGTGTGGTATAGTGGTTTGAGCACTGTACTATGACCCTGGAGACCAAGGTTTGATTCCCTGCTCGGCCATGGAAACCCACTGGGTGACCTTGGGTGTGTCACACAATCTCAGCCCCAGAAAACCCCATGACAGGCTTGCCTTAGGGTTGCCATAAGTCAGAAACAACCTGAAGGCACACAACAATAACAATAGGATGTACAGAACCTTGCTAATGAAATACTTTTGTTTCCACAGGTTACCCAGCTTCTGCTTTTTCCCATCCCACACTATACACCGATGTTAACAGTCCTGCCAGATAGCCATATAGAGCCCTGTTAATTTATTTCATTTACAGCTGCCTGATAAGGCTCTTAACAGAGACCTGTAGCAATATAAAAGAGAATATGGGAGCTGGGTATACCTAAGGGGACACCGTAGTATTAATTCACTTTGCTTACAGATACAAGACAGAGTGCTCTTCAAGATTACAAGACAACTTATCCTACCTGAAAGAAGAGCATTTTTTTTAAAAGTAATTTTGGGTAAGGTAAAGCAGTGCTTCTCAAACTTGTGGTCTGTGGATCAGTGCAAATCCATAGGACATCAGCTGCTAGTCCCTGGCTAGTCTTGAGAAGAGAAACAACTGTAGTCAACACACATAAATATAGTTCTGGTCACACTTAAAAAAACAAAAACAAAACCCTGCATATTCTCCAATTGCCCCAATTTGGTAGAGACAATCTCAGTTACTCCTCTGTCCTTCTACTTTTCAGCTGCTTTTAAAACACCCCAGTTTCTCTCTCCTCCCGCTTTTGCACCTTTATCCTCAGTTTACTTAGACCATTTCTGCACTACACTTTTATAGCGCTATTACTCCACTTTCAACATCGTATGGAATCCTGGGGTTTGCAGTTTAGGTAGGGGCATTTAGAATTCTCAGCCAGAGAGCTCTTTGGCCCCAGTAAACTACAAACTCCAGAATTCCACAGGATGTTGAAAGTGGAATAATACCACTATAACAATGTAGTGTGGAAATGGCCTTAGTCGCTGCAAGCTGAGTGCAAAATCAATTAACTCAGCAGAGGGGAGGCAAAAGGAAAGGACAGAATCTTGCCCTTTCCAGTAGACTCAGGCAAAAGCAAATTGCTGCAGCGCCTCCTGCCTTGTCTGTTCTTCCTCATCATTAACTTTTATCATCTTGACCACACTCTGATGTTGCTTGGCCACATCTGTCCCAGTTCTCATCTGTGAAATCTTGGGGGATATTCAATTGCCAGTCTCTCATATTAGCTAGCTTAAAAAGTATTGAAGCAAAGGACTTCTAGATCTAAAAAGGTTTATGTTGTTTTTAAAAGAAAAAGAATGAAAGTATATACAATTTCCCTCAGCAATACTCTGCCACTTCTAAGACTGCTCCACACATAAGCATGTGACTGCTTTGAGAAGGCATCCAGTTGACAGCCAGTTTACATAATAGGGGTTAATATGAAGGTTAAATGTTAAATCTATGAAAAGCTAATTCCACCACCACCAACCCGAAAGATTTTGATGGGTTGGCCTGTCTTGTGAAATGTCAAGAGCATGGTATAAAGCATCTTGGAAAACTCCTGGAGTGATCCAAAAGTGAGAGTCACTCACAGTCTCGACATGTATCATACCATCCGCAAGACCATGCCAGAAAACGAAATGCTGTATTGCATGATGTAAAGTGGCTACACGGGAATTTGCTTTTCAAATGAAGACTGAGTGGGCTTGGCTTTGGCTGGCTGCATCAACCTGATAAAAAAAAATTGATGGATTCTCTTTTTAATCTGCTTACAGAAAAGGGTTGTGTTGGCATTAATTTCTGGATGCTATAGTGCTGCCAGGGGGGCAATGGAACATTGGTTACGAGAGTGCTGCTTTATTAGAAAGCAGACCAGATGTTGTTCACATTGGCTGCCAGCACTTTGACTCAATCAGGTGTGTCAAATGGTAGCTGCAAGATACATCTGTTGAGCAAAAAATTCACGTTAATGAAGAACCTTTTTTGAACAGGTGGTAATTGCAAGACATTTTATAACAAAGCTAGTTGGATTAGGTTCCTGAGCCTACCATAGCATAAAATAAATAATTAAAATGTCACAACAGTAGTCACAAATTACTTGGGGCCCTTTGTAATAAATTACATAGCAAATTGCTTTTTTAAAAAAATACCTTTTTAAGCTCTGATTTTAAGCAAGTCAGGAAGAAGTACAAGAATATGTCAGACAATTTATATTGAGTTCTTGAGAATATCAATATTTAAAGGCATGAATATCTCTCATACAAAGTTTATCAGCCATGTGGTGTACTAGAATAAGTGTTAACAGTTCAGCTATGGATTCTCAAAAGAGATTATCCTGAGCACATACAGAGCGCCATTCCCTCAACACTGTGTAATCATAGTTGACTTTGGTGTCTCTGACATTAGAAGACAGATCTTAGACTTCCGATTGTAGCTTTCCATATATGTTCAGCTCCAGGCTTCTCCTACTTTGAAACGCAAATACATGTTCCACAGGGGTAGGCAACCTTCAGAAGCTTTGGTCTATAACTGCCCAAATTATTGAGCTTTAGCCAAATTCTGGAGGACAGATTCTCCTCCCTCCAAAAAACTGTGCAACGTCCCATTGGGATCCAATCTTGCTGAAGGGATGCTTTCTGTAACCAAAAAAAAAAGGGGGGGGACAATTGACAGCCTTTCTGGCTGTATTGTGACCTGCTTTTCAGCTGAAGCTTGATGAGCCCATGAGTGATTCAAAGAAGCAAATTTTATTGAGTTCAAGATCTCCCCAGCCAAGGCATGGGATTATGTGTTTGAACATTTTCATATTGAGTGAGCGGACAGAATCAGGTTGTTGCATCTTGTCCTTGCAATTTTGCTGTGTCATATGATTTTTATTTTGTGAGTTGTGTTGAGTCCATCTTGGAAAGACAAAAGCATAACAGTAATGAGGAAGGGGCAGGGAAGGGAACAACTGGAACTATATTGAAAAGTTTTCAAAACAAGCAATGCAAGTGGGCAGTTTTAAACTTTAGAGTGCAGCCCTACCCTATTGCCATTAGATGGCAATTTATATTACTTCACTTTGATTAAAATGTAATAAGCTGGAACTCCCACGTACATACTCCTCCTTGTATATGTAGGGGCTCTCCAGCTTATTCTGCTATGTGGTGCCCCTGCTTGTCTGCTCCAAAATGGGCACCAATAGTTACAACAACCAAGGCGTGAACTATGTCGCTAAAAGATTTCTATGGTTTCTTAACATTGCTTATTAATACAGTTTATCACTTACATCCCATGTGTTTCAATTATTGTTTACTACATTCTCCTCTGAACTGTTTTACCAGTGAAAATGGAAGAGATATTGTCAGAACAGGGAGTGAGAGTGAGGGGAAGATTATGTCTGGTGAACATACTTTTTTTCCACTTGGTTTCACTCTCCCCATAATTCTCTTTCATTCTAGGGCTGAGAATGGGGGATGAGTATTGTTTTCCCTGGCTTCACAGGAGGAATCCATAATTTTGTGAGATCAGTGGCCATTTATACCAGTACCCACCTTCACCAAAGAACAACCAGCACAGCTATTCCAGTGACATTCACACCATTGTTTGGCTTGCTTTTCACTCATAAAATATATATTCATAAAATACTCATAAAATATAAAAGGGCAAAAAAAAATGTTGCACCATAATATCAATAACAGTGTTCTTTCTTGAGAGAACAGTGGGATATACATGCTACAAATACATACATACATACAAATAAATCATCCTCAAACATTTTCTAATTGACCAGGTTAGGAAATAAGGCAAAATTCAATGGGAGGGAGCTGTATCTTTGACCTGATCCATCAGCGTGTGAAGAAAATACAGAGAAGCTTCCAAGTGACCTGCATACAACTGTGACACCAATAGGAGTCAATCCATTGTCAGGATGAATATCTTGAAGAAAACACCTTCAAGTTCTTCTTTTCATGGCAATTTAGTCCTTAGTGTACCTTTCCAATTTTACCTGAGGTTTTCTCCATTAAAATAGATACTGTAAAAGTAAAGACAGCTGACTTAAGAGCAACTGGGTTCAAATTACTTGCTCAGTCACAGTGTTCACTGGGTGTGCTTTCTTTGGCTTCATTCCTGTGGTTCTCACACCAAAATATTACCATTTTTTTTTGCCTAAGCTAACCTCATGAGTTTCTTATGAGGATAACATTGGATGGGCTGTGGAGTGGAGAATTTTGTGTATAATCCCCAGGCTCCTTGGAGAAAGGGTGGGATAAAAATATGCAATAAATAAAATAATAGTCTAGCAGTCCACACCCTTATGGAGAATGTCATCAAAGTCAACTGGGTTGTTCTTGCGCAAGTGGACTGCGGCCAAAATGCCTTGATCATATGACATATTGAAATCTCCTCCTTTCCCCTCTGGTCTCATCATGACCATTTGAAATACATCAACCAAGAATGTCCTCCTTATTAATACTTTAATGATGAGACTCAAATTTCATAACCTGAAGGCAACTGCATTCTCAGAATTTTTTAGAAGTGCTTCTAAAAACTGGGAGTGGATGGGTAAATACATATATCCGTCCTTTTTGTGAACAAGGAGAGATGAAGTTGATGAGGTACAAAGTTGTTGACAGAAAAGTACTCCTTTGCACTTACCTAGTATTAGAACAAGGAAGTTGCCTCAGGCATTAGATTGTGAGTGTCATGAACTCAAATAACTTTTGAGTTATTCACTTAGATATGATGGTATCTTTACTATCATGGAAGTGGAGAGATACTGGTTTTGGGTGCTATCCATCTTCGATTTGGCTGACTTGAGGGTGCCATTTGATGTTCTGGCTAACTTGCTCTACCAAGTTATCATGAGGCAGCCATGGCCCAGCTGGTGGATTGGAGTGAGCTGATAAAGAAAGAAAGAAAATAGAAGGATTTTAAAATGTATATTCTAAAATGTATAGAGCACCTTTCCTTCTTCCAAGGTGGTCACAGCTTATGTGTTTCTTACCGTAATACACGACGAGTCTTAGATCTTTCAGATGCGATGGATGAAACAGTGTATTGCAGTCTCTGTTTATTTAAGGAGCAGACTCAAGGCATGATATAAAGACAATCAAGATTAGGATCTTGCATTTCATGGGGATGGTTTTGGAAGAGAGAAATCTGTTTGGAACCAGAGCAAAGTTAGATTTAAAAGTGAGTCATCACAGATGTAGAGCTTGGAAAATATAATTCTTCATTTCCCTATTTCTCTAAAGTAACTGAAATACTTCTGGTTAGCAAAAAACAAAACAAAAAACAAAATAAAAAAGTTATTTTAACACTGTCTTAGAAGCACTACATGCAGAAGAGGATGTTTTCTGAAATGGTGCCCTGGTTAAGTAATGTCCTCCCCTTGCAGGCCCAATGGGTGCCTACACTATCTTCTTCCCTTTGTAGTTGTTGTGTGCCTTCAAGCCGACTCCAAATTATGGCAACTCTATCCAATGGCTTTCTTGGCAAGTTTTATTCAGAGGAGGTTTGCTATTGCCTTCTTCTAAGGCTGAGAAAGTTTGATTTGTCCAAGGTCACCCAACTGGTTTCCATGGTTGAGCAGAGATTTGAACCTTGGTCTCCCAAAGTTCTAGTCAAACACTTAAACCACTACCTCACACTGATTTGCCTTCTTTTCTATGCCAGGGTAAAACATGACTTTTTATCAAAGCATCTGAGGTCTCATAATTTCATCAAGTCTATATGGGTTTTAAACTGATTTAATCTGTTTTAATTGTTCAGTTGGTTAATATACTTTTAGACTCCTCCTAACTGCTTTAAATTTAAATCATTTTAAACTGATTTTAGCTGCCTGCCAAACCAAGTTCCTGTGATCAAAATTCATTCAATTAATGAAGAAATCAATCAATCTGTCCCAGCTGACATGACGTACATTTGAGGATTATGGGACTTGTAGTTCAAATCAGCTGGTTGGCCAATGATTTCCATTCATGGCTTAATTACTAGGTATCACAGCATAACTACTTCATAGTTCAAAGATGATTTGAACGATTGCATCCAAATCCTGACAAAAACATGTCCAAATATCTCCCAACAGTTGGCCTGGGTGGGTGTTCCTTTCTGCTGTGTGAAAAGAAAACTACGAACCAGTCTTCCCTTTCCTTTTTTTACCAATTGTGCTGTAGACCAGGCCAGAGACTAGGAAAGTTACTTTTTTTGGATTACAAGTACAAGAGTCTCCCAGCAAGTGTGGCTGTTGGGGGATTCTGGGAGCTGTGGCCACAAAATGTAATTTTCCTGGACTCTGGAATAGGCTTGTACACGTTTTTGTGGCCAGCACTGCCCAAGTGAAGGAATGCTTAGCATTCTGAGCCACAAAAGGGGAAGTTTCCTGAGATCCCAGTAGGTGGCAAGGCATGGCGGGTGGGCTGCTTTCAGCTTGGTGGCTTACAAGTTGTGCAGGTCTTATCGAAACTATAAGGGCCAATTCAAAACAGATTAGGGTCAGGGAAGAGAGGGGCTCCTTGTCTGAAAGCAGCCATAACATTTCAGCAGAACCTAGTCACCTACCCTGGCTGTGTTTTGCTGCCGGTTAGAAAAGAGCAGATGGTTTAGGTAACTAAGGGAAAGCGGCTGAAAGGTCAGCTGGAGAGAGTCAAGAATGTGTGGGTTAGTTAAAGATATTTCTTCTGAACACAACATCCACGGGGGTCTGGAAGCTGGGAAATCAACCTCTCCAGGTATAACTGCTACACGCCGGTGGCCTCCCCTCTTCTGCCCTCTGTACAAAGTCTCTCTTTAACAGTGAAGAAGTTGTGAACCTTGAATCCTCTCTAGGAACATACTGTGGTTTCCACACAGGTACCTTTTATATCAACGATTTTAAGGTGGGATTTCACCTCCAGACAGCTTCGTTGACCCTTGCAATGGAATCAAAATAGCTCCTTTATTTCTGAGCAGAGGTGAGAGGAGAGAAAATGTGCAGGCTTTCATGACATGCAGTGCAAAAGAAGTTGAAGCCAAATAATCCCGTTGAGGACGTGAGAGCATCCTCCAAAGTTTTTGGGGCCAGTCCCATAAACATCCCAGAGCTCATCTGCTTACATTGATCATCCCAAACCTCTTGAGTCTTCTTGGAATCTCACAGCCTCTCTCTGGCATTTCCTGTCATGGTCTAGCCCATCAGCTCGCAGCTCTGCCACTGCCCCCCCCCCAGCTTCTTTGGAGCTTTTTCCTTCTAGACCCAGCTGGAGCCTGGAAGTTCAGGGAGACGTGAAGAATGATGGATTACGGAGGAAGGGCATTTTAACAGTGCTTGACTGGGACCTTGCCAGATCAATCAATTAATCAGTGTCGGCTGCAGTTTGGTTTGTGGCTGTTGTATTTTAATGCAGGTGTCTCAGAGCGACTTGACTTTTAAGCAGCCAAGACAGGTCAGGAATGTTAACTCTGATACAGAAATGAACGCTGGTGTGTTGGTCCATGACAGCAAAGCAAAATCTAGAATCCACAAGCAGGCAATGCCTTTATTAGGATCAAGCATAATTCCACAAGTATATGCAAGTTTTTGAGTTCTCTGGAATCCTTCGGCAGGATAAGTGATTAAAAAGTAGCGGGAGCAGGAAGAAACATGAAAGTCTAAAACTCTGGCTAGATATTTTAACCATGGGATCTGCTGTGAACCTCAGTCCCAAGAAGTAAAAAAGCAGGTATAGGTGTGTTGACCATAAGACTGTGGGAAATGTGAGAGATAATTAGATCTTTCTGGCAATCAAATTGGCTAGGCAGAAGTTGAACAACAACCAGTCACATGCTTACACCTCACACATGGGGTAAAGCAGAGAAAGAAAATAAGCTTTGTCTTCTTTGCAAAACATATATAAAGGTATTTGTACTTACTAATACTTGTGCATGCTCAAATACATGGTTTAACGAAGGGACAAGAGAGAAAAGACAAAAATGGTTGCAGCTTAGAATGATGCAGAAAGACAGGAACAAACTCATAGGCAGTCTCCATAAATATATGTTGTGCCCCAACTTCTGAAAAGCAACATGTAAAGCAGAAATTAGTGAGTATAGGGATGCAAGGTTGCTAACTCTAACAAAGGTACATTCCAAAATCCTTATTGTGGTAATGCTGGCCAAAAATAAATAAATAAACTAAGTAAGTAAGTAAGCTTTCAAAATCACTGGTTTCTTTATCAGGCAAATAAGTTAAAAATGAAGATGGGGAAACGAGTTGTGATCTTGGAGCAAGGTTGTCTTGAGGTAGCATGTGAGCTGACCATCAGCCTAGGCCCATGGCCCGGGACTTGCTTTGAAGAAAAAAAGACAATAGCAGAAAGGCAGTAGTAAAATGTGTTACTCCATTTGATAATACAAATACACACTCTCCCTCCCTCACACAGCCACACTTAAACTCACACTCAGAAAAGTCTAACATGCTTCAATCCAATGCGAACAAACAAAAATTACACCTGGTAGTGCCTGCTGGAATTGCATACTCTCCAACACTTCTCAGAAGAAAACCGGGATACTTAACTAACTCAGGAGACGAGAGGGAAGAAGAGAAGGGGGCAGAATCCTGCCCTTCCCAGTAAGCTCAGGCAAAAGCAACCTGCTGCGCCTTCTCCTAGCTTATGCATTCTGTCGTCTTAATAACTTTTGCCATCTTTACCACACTCTGATATAGCCTCCCAAATGTGTCCCAGTTTTCATCTGTGAAATGTTGGAGAGTATGCTATGGAGTGGGTTTCACCCAAGCAGCTCTGCACTGCTGCTTTCCATCAGCTGGGAGTTCAGATGAAAAGCCATGACATTGGCTTCTGCCAAGAGCTCAGTGAGCCAAGGCCCTTGAAATAAACCATTTCTGCAGCCCCAAGAAGAAACCTGAGAACGTTCCCATCTCGGCCTACATAATACACACGCATACACACACTTTATTATCAGCCTGCCAGACTAGAAGGAAGGGGGGTGTTTAGACTAATGTTGCTTTAACAGCTTTGCAAAGAAGGAATGGAAGCTGTCCCAGCTCCCCCTCTCCACCCAAACGCTGGAAACTTAGCAGCTTTCCAGTGACAGAAGACAAGCTGGATCTCTCGTCATCTCCCTAGCGGGTACAGAACAAGGCCGAGCTTCACACCACAGAAGACTAATCCCTTTTTTCCTTAGGCTCCCTTTCAAAAATGCTCTCGAGAGCCTCCTTTTGCTGGAACCTGGCCAGTGAATGAAGTGGTTGAGGCCTGGCCCGAATCCTCACAGAAATCCTTGGATGCCAACAAGATAATAAGAAGGGATGTTAAACATTATGGTTTTCATGGGGATATTTCCATAGCCCAGACAGTGTTGCAGAGGCAGCCAAGAATCATCCCCAGGGGTGTGGAACTCAATTGAGTAGCCATTAAAAGTGCCTTTTATTCATTCACACTGGCGTCAAACACCAGCAGAGATTCTGTTGCCTCCGCTGGTGTCTGGCTATGTTCCTTTGCAGACTTCTTGCATGAAATTCTAGGGCACCGTGGAAGATAAGTTCCTAGCAGGTCAAGCCACTGGTCCGGCCATTCTCTCTCCTCAGTGATATAGTGGAAAGGGACATTATTTTCCAGATCTGGAATGATAATACCATCTGCCAGTGTAGCTGAGTACCTGAGGGAACTTTCTTGCTCTGGGAAGTGAATGAAGCAATAACAAGGGTTTCAAGTTTTAATATTGATTGTAGAAATATCAGCATAAAGGAAATGAGAGGAGGGGGGAAATAATCAGAAGCTGGATGTTTTGTCCCACCCTATCTCTTCCTGCTTTACCCCAGCAACTTAAATGATGACACCTTTTCCTTTTTTACAAGATGGTTTGCATTTCAAATTAAAAGATCAAGGCTTAATGTCAGGAAATTGAAGACTTCTTGGTAGCGGGCCCATACGAAAAGGTTTTTTTAAAATTTATATGTAAACATGCAAAGCTTTATACATAAACATGCAAACCCTTTCCCTAAAAGGAGGGGCAGATGTTTTTAATGTAAATGGATGGATGGATGGATGGACGGACGGACGGATGGATGGATGGATAGATGAGCAAATAACTGTCTTGCTCATGGGCTTCCTAGAAGGCTCTTAGTAATCACTGTTGGAAGGAGGTTGTGATATTTGTTGCTGTAGTTCTCAGGGCTCTTAAAAAAATGCCTACTGTAAATGATATTTCTGTTGTCCCAGAGTGTTTTCTGGCAATTCCCAGAAGTAGCTGCAACGTTTTATACCCACGTTCAAGTGTCCCCCCAGTTCTGAGACATATCAGGACAATATATTCCCTTCTCTTCGCTGATTCGCTTTTCTTTTTTTTAAAAAAAATGTTTGTTTAGAGTTATAGTGCTGTAGTTCATCAGTGAAATAGCTCTTTTGCAGTACAAACCTGTAATTTTGATATCTCCAGAGGAGGCCCTGCTGCATGCCCCAACACCTTCTCAAGTTAGGTTGGTATGTATGCATAAAAGGGCTTTCTTTATAGCAGGACTTCAACTGTGGAATTCCCTGCCCAAGGAAGTTAGGCTTGCCCCATCTCTTAAGCTTCCAGCAGGCAGTCAAGACAGTATCGCACCACAAGGCATTCAGTGTTTGAAACTGCAGTTTGAACTGTTTTAAAACTGGATTCTAGGATTGTTCTAGATTGCTTTTAGAAGTTTTTAAAAAAGCATTTTAATATGTGTTTAAAATATTTTTATCCTTGTATTGTTTTGATTGGTTTTTATTTATCACCTCAGCAGCCCTTGTGGGATGGGAGGCAATACAGAAATACAATAAATAAATAAATGAATGAATGAATGAATGAATGAATGTTTATTGTTTATAATATTTAATAATATATTATTTATTTATTTGCCCTTCACATAAGCACCTCGCAAATCATGCCCCAGTTTATGAAAAAAAAAAATAGAAGAATTGTATGCAGCTCTCAAGAGGAAAAAAATGAGTGAACACAGAGCTGATAGCAGAGAAATCCAAGGAGCTGTTTAATGAGAATTCATGCTTCTGTAGACCAATCTGTAAGAGCTCTTTGTTGTGACCTACCAAGCCATTTCTCATGTTCAAATGACAATATAGAGCATTACATAGGAAGTCCCAATGTGTCATACTTTGTTTATGTGTGAATAACATACCCTCCAGCTGTCCTGATTTGGCAGGGACTGTCCCGATTAATCCCCTGCCATCCCATTTTTTCAGCTGCTTTTAAAAACTTCTAGGTGATTTCCACATTAGACTGTTATAGCACTATTATTCCACTTTCAACATTCTATGAAATCCTGGGATTTGCAGTTTAGGGAGGGATCTTTAGAATTTTCAGCCAGAGAGCTCTTGGCCTCGGTAAACTACAAAGCCCAGAATTCCACAGGACGTTAAAAGTGGAATAATAGCACTCTAATAGTGTAGGGCAGAAATGGTCTCAGTGGGCATGAGGGTGGAGGGAGGAGAGGAGAAGAGGGATAGCAAAAACAAACTGCTGCAGCCTCTCCTGCCTTGTGTGTTTTTCCTTCTTTATACTGTTTTGACCAAACTCTTAGGTTACTTGACCACATGCATTCCAATTTTCATCTGTAAAGTATTGGAGAGTATGGATTTTGAGAGAATGTAGATAATGTTGAGAGCCAGCATGGTGTAGTGGTTAGAGCATCGGACTATGGCTTTGGAGACCAGGGTTTGATTCCCTGCTCAGCCATGGAAACCCACTGGCTGATGGGTGTGTCACACACTCTCAGCCCCAGAAAAACCCATGCTAGGTATGCCTTAGGGTTGCCATGTCAGAAATAACTTGAAGGCACACAACAACAACAAGATATTTTTAGTGCCGAAAAAGAAAATGTGCGACAGCAAGTGATAACTTGTCAGTCCAAGGATGTAGTGGGTAGAATACCAGAAGTTTCCCCTGCCTCAGAATAAGATCTTTTCTTTCAAGATTGGTGCATTTTCTCAGCAAACAAACCTGTTGCTCCTTCTGCATTGTCCATTTGGTTACATATTTCTATACTGGCTTGTTATAGTTAGGCTGGACCTACCATCAGGACTATGAGGTGGCCAGCCCAGGAGGCAGAATTTAGATGGCACATCAGGGCAGCAGTCTGCTAGCTGTTTCATTTGTTATTGTTTAACATTTTATTGCTAGGGCTCAGCAGAGACACTTGTGGGATTCCTGCCGTGTGCCAAAATAATTTGGCCAGCTTTGCATCTGTACACCTTGGCTTGGGGACAGGATGCCATTTTTCTGTTCTGCTTCAGGGAATAAAGCATTTTGGGACAGTCCAGATCACAACCTTGATTGCAACTCATCGAAAGAGCTTGTTTAGAGGGCAGGAGGAAGGATAAAAATATTTCAGAAAAATAAAAATAACTAAGACCATCCCTCCTCCTTGTTTCTTGCTAGATGCTCATTGTTCTTGCAATATGCAGAGGGAAATTGGCCACACAAGTAGGTACCTACTGAGATCACAGGTTATAAATCTATGACATTTTATTTGTTTTATTTTGTGTTTTTTTTAACGTACTTACCACCTTTTTCAAAAATAAGGCAGCTTGCCGAGCAACATAACATAACAGTACTTAATTTAAACATATGGACAATAGCCAGCTCTTATAAAAACAGCAATCATGAGGAACCAATAATAAGATTCCAGACTGAAGAAACAATAAAGACAATACTTGGGAAGAACAATGAATGAGGCAAAGTGTGCCACGAGATTAGCCAAATGGAATGCAGCCAAAAGCCTTTTTTAACAAGCATGTTTTTACCAGCCTCCTGGAACTGGATTGTGTGTGTGTGTGTGATTTTTTTAAAATTCATGTTCCTTGCTCTAGATGCTGATACCCTCCAATTGTCCTAGTTTGGTAGGGATGGTGTCTGTTAATCATCTGTAATCCCACTTTTTCAGCTGCTTTTAAAATGTCCCAGTTTTTCTCTCTTCCTCCCACTTTCTCCCTTTGTCCTCAGCTTACTTCAGTTGCTCCAACCTGAGCTCAAAGGAAAAAAAGGAGTTTGCACACAGTTAACTCAGAAGATGGGAGAGGAGAGGAGAGGAGAGGAGAGACAGAATATTCCCTGCAGGCTCAGGCAAAAACTAACTGCTGGAGCCTCTCCTAGTCTCTCTTCATTTGCTTTATCTTGACCACACTCTGATGCTGCTTGGCCACATGTCTTGGTTTTCATCTGTGAAATGTTGGAGGCTATGGATAATTCATGAGTCAGGTTCCAAAATCTTGGGACCTGGCCTCTCTTCTCCATTCCTCAGGCTTGGAGGGGAAGAAACTCAGGGTGAGGGCACTGTCTTGAAAAGTGTTTCCAGATATTCCTCACTTGTTAGACTAGGTGTTTTTTGTTTGTTTGTTTGTTTTTTAAAATCTGAAGGACAGATTCAGTGCAACTTTGGTTATGGGCATGCTTAACAATGTCACTAGGGGCTGCCCCATTTAAGGTCACCAGAGTCTGCCTCATGTGTTCTCTAGGTCTCAGGTTTTGGCCCTGAAATCCAGAGGCATATCTAGGGTGTGTGCCCTGGGTGCCAAGGCCAGGAGGCACAAAAAAGCAATGCCAGAAGTGGCAGAGGAGGAGGAGGGGAAGGGGGAAGCAGCCCTAGAGGTAGGGGCACAACTTCCACACTTGCCCTAGGCACTGTTGATGCTAGATACACCTCTGCAGAAATCTCAGGGCCTGAGATAATCCTGACCTGGCAACTGTAAAGTCCTCTCCTTTTCTCTGCTCAAAATCATAGGCACACAAGTTCCAGCTTCCTTTCCACTTGCAGGATGGCAGCATTTTTAATCTGAAGATGGAAAAGTGGTTCAGGATAGGGCAGTTTTGAGTGGAAAAACAAGTTAAATCTTTGGAAAAATCACTATAGCCCTGAAACAGGGTATCCCTTGTTCAACAAGTCACCCTCTGCTCTCATTCCATGAGATCAGGATATCATGCTACTGCAAGCATTGATGCCAAGAAGAAAGTTCCGAGATATTTTAAACTGTCCAATTTATGTAATCTGTCGCACCAGGATGATTTTTTTTTTAAGTAGACTGGGATTGGCACAGTCCAATAGGTATAGCATGGTAAGCTGCCTGGGAAGGCCAAATTTGGGGTAATTAGGAAAATCTTCTGAAGAAAACATAATTGCCCACCCTAAACCAAAAGCCATGACGCTATAGTGCTCTCAGATTCCCTTCCTCTAATCACTTTTAGCCAGTACAGTCTGAGATGAAGGCTGGTGGGATTTATGATCCAACAATATCTGGTGAAGGACCACACGTTCTCCATCCCTGAGAGATGAGGTCTGAAGCATGACGGCATTTTTAGCCATTTTCCATCATTCCATAAAAGTGAATGGAACAAAGCCCCCAACAATCTCTGTTCACTTGTATGGAGCATGAAGAGGTTGCAACAGGGAAAATCCTCAGTACAAATGATAATTTCTGCTCTGGTTTCAAGCATCCGAGATGGTGTTAGGTGTATGGATTTTCCCATTGCTCTCTACAAGCAGAAGGAAATTTCCAGCCTGCTCATTTTAACTGAACTGAGACAAGACAGCATAAACCTGCATATCACTTAAAGAGGAAATACAGGCCTCTACAATGTCCTGGAAGGGCAGGGTTGCAAAATAATTTTTTGCCTGCAACAGTAGATCTGTTTGAATGAACCTTAACTAGCACATGATCCAGAAGCTACAGAATGTTTTGAAATCTGGAAGTGTATTTGAAATCAGCGAGCCTTGTAAATGCTTAGGTTGAGCCAGACTGTACTTTTGCTGTTTTTATACTCTCCATGCACCCATCTATTCCTTTCCATCTGAAAACTTTGCTGTTCTCTCCAAATAAGTGATTAGAAGCAGAAACGGGGCCCAGAAAAATCAACTCTGCCTTACAGTGTTTATACTGTTTACTACATTTCTGTTTCATATTTATGTGAAAGTTCAAAACAGAGTTCAAACAGCAAACAGAAGAAGAATCCAAAGTTTGTATGCCTCTGTGCTCTGATCTGTGAGATTAGGGGGCAGCCTCCTTCAAGATAAGGCACAAATTGCTCCAATGAAAACCCTCTTTTTTTTGCGCAACAAGCATTACAACACATTGATCCCAGATGACAACTATAACAATGCTTCCAACTTCAGCATCATCTCTTGACTTGAGAAATGGGTTGGGTGAGGAGAGAAGAAGGTAAGGAACAGAGCAAGCAAAATGCAAGGGACAGAAGCCAAAATGGGAGGCAGTGTTGGTGTAATGGTTTGAGCATTGGACTATGACTCTGGAGGCCAGGGTTTGAATCCCTGCTCAATCATGAAAGCGTGTTGGGTGACCCTGGGCACTCTCTTAGCCTCAGGGACAAACTCCCTTCTGAACAAATCCTGTTCAGGCAAACCCTTTCTAAACAAATCCTACCAAGAAACCTCCCTGATAGATTCACCTTAGGCTCGCCATAAGTTAGAAACGACCTGAAAGCACACAACATCAGGAAGAAGCCAAGATAACTGCAGTTTGAAAAGGCTGTAATACTATTCGCAAGGCACTGTGTTAGTCTTTGGTGCTCTGTTGAAAGAATCCAGTGTGAAATCAGTCAGACTCCCAGGCCAAAAGCCAAAATGCTGGCAGGACGTTTGGCTAAAGTTAAATCACATTAAAAAAAAAAAAAATCACTCCCCTTGCCTCTCTCTCTCCACATAGGACAGCAAGGATCCATCTGCAAAGTGAAACAGATTGGAAACAGGGTATGGTCTTTAAGAGCATGCCTGGTTCCTCTCCCTCCCTTGTTCTCCCTCCTCTCTTTGCTTTGGCTTCTCAGCTAAAATATCAACTGGCTCCACTGTCAGAAGCAGGAAACATTAGCAATAAGTTCATAGATTTACATTTCCCCCTGGGAAATACAAGAATATCCAAGATCAAAAGTTAGAGAAAGGAGTTATTTTTTGCTCTGGATGATTTGCAACTAGTCTTGTTGTGGGGAGTCAGTAAATTACAGTTCCATCACTTTGGAGTTTTTGCATTCTTTTTCTTCAGTGTGGTTCCCTGCCCCCTCATTTTTTTAAAAAGCTGTTCTTGATAATTGGATAAGACAGGATGGAATGGGACATGATCTAGAGAGAAGAGGATTTGTTTTTTTTCTTTTTTCATGCTAAGATAGCTCTCTTCCAGTGTGAGTATTTGAAATGTTGGGATTTGAGTGGGCTGGCTTACCTTAAAAGCTAGGATGGGAGAAACACATCAAGGTCATGCCTGGAATAGTGTTCAATTGTGGAAACATGAAAGTGCTTGAGCACATCAACACATTGAGTGTGCACTGAGAAGGCTAAGGCCATTTCCGCACTAGCCTGTCATAGTGCTATTATTCCACTTTCAACATCCTAGGGAATCCTGGGGTCTGCAGTTTAGGGAGGTGCAAACCCCAGGATTCCCTAGGATGTTGAAAGTGGAATAATAGCACTATGACACGCTAGTGCGGAAATGGCCTAAGAGGAAGCATGATTTCCAGGTGTCCTAAAATTCTTTGTCATTTTTACTGCAGTTGTTTAGTAGAGTTACCATTTTTGGCATTGTTACTGTTACCCACTTGTTGCCTAAAGAGGCAGAAGAAACTCTTCCCTCCAGCCACACCAAAACTTCAAAGAAGTAGCCATGGTAGTCTCTTGCAGCATAAAAAGGAGGAAGGAAGGGGGAGAAAATAATGTGAAAGTACCTTTAAGACTAACTGGTTTTTGTTTTTGCATGAGCTTTGTATCCATGAAAGCTCATGAAAAAATAAATACCAGTTAATTTTAAAGGTGTTGTCACATTTCTTCCCCGGACCCCTCCTCCTTCTGCCTTTTTATACCAAAACTCCAAAATTCCAGTTTCTTCCTCCCCTTCATATACCCCCTTCTAAGCAGGCAAAGGACACACCTCTCTCCTGGCAGTACCAAGACTGCATCTGCTTTCTCCATCTCCCTGCTCCTCGAGCCTAGGCAGGTGAAAGAAAGACAGTCCAGTCTTTTTAAAGCTAAAACTCCCAACTCACCTCATCCTTATTCTCTCACTCTTCTCATCTTACTTAACTACATAGGTTTACTGGCAGAGCTATGCATGGTATGTGAGATTTTAAGTTATTTATTTCTGGAGAAACACTGTACATTTGAAATGTAAAGTCAGGCGACTTAAATAGAGACGTGTGAGATGATGTTAATGGTCTGTATTTCCTTCTTAATATTTTTTTGTAATATTTTGCAATTAAGGCCATTTCTGTACTACACCATTATAGTGCTATTATTCCACTTTCAACATCCTATGGAATCCTGGGGCTTGTAATTTAGAGAAGAGCATTTAGAATTCTCAGCCAGTGAGCTCTTTGGTCTCAATAAACTACAAACCTCAGAATTCCACAGGATGTTGAAAGTGGAAAAATAGCACAACACTGTAGGGCAGAAATGGCCTAAGTGCCCTTTCACACTGCACAGTTATAGCACTATGATACTGTTTTGATTACCATAGTTACATTCTGCATAATCCTGGGATCTGCAGTTTGGTAAGGCACTAGAGCTCTCTGGCAGAGAATTCTAAATGCACCTCCCTAAACTGCACATCCCAAGATTCCATAGGATGTTATCATGGCTGTTAATGTGGACTAATAGCATTATAATGGTATAGTGTAAAAAGACCCTAAAATCTTTCTTACATAATTGTAGCACTTTGAGACAGCTCTAATTCCCATGGCTGCATGATATGGAATTCTGGGGCTTGCAGCTTCATTGGGTATTTAGAATCTCTGCCAGAGAACTCTAGTGCCTCACCAAATTATAAATCATAGGATTTCACAGGCAGCAGGCATGACAGTTAAAATGATGTCAGACTGCTAGAACTGTGCAGTGTGAAAGGGGTTTCAGAGGTATTGTTCTGTCATTTTGGTTTGTTGTGTCATGTTTAAAAGTTTAATATTTTAAAAACAACAACAACAAGGTGCCCTATGTTTGAATAAGTCAAAATTCATGGAATATGCTCTGATGTTTCACAGCCAACCCATCTCTACTAGCATGCTCTTTCCAAGAATTGGGCAATGGTGCTTGCACAAGTCATGAACACAAGTCCATAGATTATGCATGGACATTCCCTTCAAAACCAGCTGCATATCTATAAATGGAGCAGAAACCAAATCTGGATATAAAACTGAGATTTTTGCACACTTGAGACAAATGATTTTGCATCTGGAAAACGGAGAAGTTCAAAGATGTTGCTGGGTAGCTTTCCTCTTCCAGTGTTGTTGGGCTCTATTTCCCATTGGCTCTACTATTTAAGAACGTTGGAAGCTGCAGCTAAACAATATTTGGAGGATCATTATATTCCCTCGCTCCTGCTTTCAGCAAACACCTTCTGCCTCTCAGCTTGTGTTGCAGTTGTCATTCTCCCCCCCCCCTGCAGCCTTGTCCAGTATGGTTGCTAGTTCAAGATTGTCCTGGCTCTGGGATTCCCAAGCCAAAACCTGAGACACACGGCCAGCCCCTGGTGATGTCATTAAGTGTTAGGCACCAATCACAATTTCTCACCGTTTGTCCTTCAAACACACACACACACACACACACACACACACACACACATTCTTTCCTGTTCAGAAATAAAGAGACATCTAAGTTAAAGAAACTGCTTCCAAATCAAGGGGAAGTGAGGGGATTATTCTTTCTTATTTAGTTAGGGAGATGGAATAAGGAACATTAAGCTAGCCTACTTGCTTCTAAGCAGAAGGTGGATGCAGAGCAGAGTGGAGGGTAAGTCCTGGTGCCATAATGCCTAAGAGGGAAGCAAAAAGCTAAGTATGTACACAAACTCCTGAGGATTCTTTGCAATTTGTAGCAAGAAATCAATTAATACTTGCAAATTGTAGGAAGCTGCTGCTCTCCTAGTGGGTAGGAGATTTGTACCCACACCTTTCCTTTTACTTGGAGCAGAGCCCCTGGCCAAAACTGCAGAATTTGTACTCTTGTTTCCCTCCTGGAGATGAAACATGTAACTTGAGACTCATGGCCAGGCTCAGAGATCTGGCAACCCTGTTTTCCAAACTGGAGAGAATATTACTTTTGACTCCTGTAGTGATAACTGAAATAAAGTATGTTAAGTGGTTTGAAATTCTGCCCTCTCAAAACAGCACTAATTATAGTGTTAGGAGCAATAGGAAAAAGCCATGGCTCAGTGGCAGAACATAGGAAACTGTCTTATTCTGAACTGAACCTTTGGTCCATCCAATTCTGTCATCTGTAGCTGATACACATTCAGGCAGGATTCTTTCCTAACCCTATCTGGAGACCTCTTGAATTCCCAGGTGGTCTCCCATCCAAATATGAAAGAGTCCCAACTTTCCTTAGCTTCTGAACTCAAATGAGACCTGGCAGATGCAGGGTATAAAGGGAGCAAATGCATTGTATGCAGAAGGTCGGAGGCTCATTCCCCAGAAGCTCCTTCCAATAAGGATCAAGAAGAGTCAGTGTGCTGAGAGAGTCATTGAGATGTAGTAGCTTCAGGGTTGGATTAGGATCCTAGGAGACCAACGTTCAAATCTCCACTTGGCCATGGAATCCCTGTGGGTAGCCTTGGGCAAGTCACACTCTCCCACCCTTAGAAGGCAGAAATGGCAAACCTCTTTTGAATAAATCTTGCCCAAAATCCCCCATGGTAGTTCACCTTAGGGTCACCAGAACTTGGAAATGATTTGAAGGCACATAACAGCAAAGGGGGTGATCCAAAAGAACTGCTATGGAAATCTCTGGAAAACTGATAGCAATATGCAGTATATAGGATGTGAAAGACCTGTCCATCTGTAAAGAAGGGAGAAAAGGGCTTTCTGGGTGGCCTTGGGAAAGTCACTTTCTTTCTGCTAACAGAATTGTTATTGTTTACAATTTCTATAATTTGGGAGTGCTCCTGGACCTTTGTTGCTGCTGGAGGCACAAGCTGTGCCTTTGGTCAGGAAATTTACTTTTTTTTATTGGCGACCCTTGACATTCTGACTGCAGTCCTTCCTGGAGAATGAGAATTCAGCCATTGTCACTGATGTCTTGGTAAAACCTCTGCTCACAAACCGGAATGGACTCTGTTGTAAGGCTGACTTCAAAAACTCTCTGGAAGGTACAGCACTAATGCCACTGGTTTCTTTTGAAGAGTGCGGACAGAGAAAGCTAACTCCCACCACTGTCATCCTTTGTTTATGCCTCATTGTTTATATATATACTGTAAATTGTGTCCATAATAAGGTCAGTAACACAGTAAACATGTACAAGAAGCATAGTATCAACATTTCAAAACAATGCAGTGCATATGTTAATGCTGTACCTATAAAAACAACACAAAATCAACAATTCAATAAGAAATTACAGATTCATAGAATTGGAAGGGGCCCTATGGGCCAGCAGGTCACTATAGGATCTCCAGATAGAGCATCCCTGGCAGGAATGTGATTATAAAGTCATCTCAGTAATGCATTGTAGCAATAACAAGAAAGAAACCCAATGCATATGTAAAGTTATGCATCTGGATTACTGTAATACGCTGTATAGAGGCTGCCTTTGGAAACCTGAGCAAGTCTAGAAAGCTGTGGCCAAAAAGCTGACTGGGGTTGATTAAAAGGAACATATAATTTCTTGTTGAAACAACTTCAAGGGCTACTAGGTCGTTTCTGGACACAGTTCAAAATGTTGGTTATGACCTTAAAAAGCTCTATACAGCTTAGGTCCAAAGTATCTGAGAGACTGTAGCTTTCAATAACAGCTGCTCCAAGTCTTAAGATCCTTAAGGGTAGGCTTCCTTTTGTCCCCACTGTTGCCATTTGGTGAGAAGTTCTTTCTGGTGGCTGCTCCTGTGCTGTGGAATTCTCTTTCAAGGAGGCTAGGCTGATCCTCTCTCTGCTTTCCTTCTGCCAGTAGATAAAGACCTTTTTATTTAAACAGGCATTTGGCAATTCACTGGTTTATAGAAGTGTCATTTAATGAGATGTGTATTTGTGTTACTTTTATTCTTATTGAGGTGTTTTTGAACGCTTTCACACTTTTACATAAATATATACATACATACATACATACATACATACATACATACATACGTGTGTGTGTGTGTGTGTGTGTGAAATGTATGATGAGGTCAGAGCACTGGATTCATTGAGGAGACCCAGATTCCCTACTCTAACATGAAGCTTATTGGGTCACTTGTTATCTTTTAGCATGGTAGTTGTAAGGATCACATAGTGATTGTAAGGATCGAAACAAGGAGAAACATATGTGCTGTGTTGAGCTCCTTGAATAAAAGGCAAGATATACATGTAATTGAACAAACAAACAACAAACAAAATATCAGTGGGAGAAAGTACAATGAAGATCAGGCTACCTACATTCTCCACACCACAGAACTGAAGAACAGCCCTATCGGATCAGGCAAAGAATACAACTGCCTTAGTGGTTCGTCTCTAACCATTGCCAACAAAAACATTTCCCAAATTTGAGTCTCCTTTGGATTACAACTCTCATACCCACAGATCATAGGGCAGCCCTCTTCTCTAAAAGAAAGGAACTAGGAAAAGCACCTCCATTTGGGGGCCTGGGGGAAGATACTCTTAAACAGGGGTGCTGATTATCATCTGCAGACCGTGTTGTTCTTGGAGATCAGATAAGTCTTTGAAATGAGAAAACTGCCCTTTTTTCTGCTCGTTGGTCACCTCTAGCTAAGGATCACTAGCAAGACACCAATCTGGAAATGTCATGTGGCTGCAATTAATTTCACTTTTGTTGTCCACTTCACATGCTCAGAGTCTCCTGGCAAGAGCCTCAGATTGAAAATCCTTTGGCTCTCACCCTTCAGCATCTACTTAAGGCTCACACATCTTACAAGGCATCTCTCCCATTAAGTGCCTGGATCAAGACAGGGCCAAAACAATCTCAGTTGCTGGTTTCCTATGGAAACACTTTTCCTCAGTTCCCCACTGAGCACTAATGTTACCTGTTTTGAAGTCTAACAGTTCAGGATTCCTTTTCCAATTTGGAAATATATCCAACAGATCCCAAGATGTCCAGCATAGCTTTTGGAGGTTTCTGTACTGAGATTGATTTTGTAATGGGTCCCAATCAGTTCTCGATCTGGTTAAGACTGTGGGGGGGGGGATACTTTTTAACCAGGTATTTATTTGTATCAGAAATAAACACACTGAGCTGTGCCTGACCCATGAACAAAGAACTTGGGTGCAATCAGAAAATACAATAAAACACTCAGTTAGGATGACACTTCTAAAAATGATGGGCATTAAGCAACTTCACAACTAGCTGGGCTGCTCTTTCATCCTGGCACTTGATTTACCTGTTTGGAGTAGGCCTTACTGAGTAACTGTCCATCTCACAAAGATAGGCAGAACTGGGAAATCTCTCTCTCTCTCTCTGTCTCTCTCTCTCCCTCCCTCCCCCTCTCAAATGCATGCATATAAAATGCTTTCAGAATCCTCAAAGGTCTGTTAATGTCATAGACAGAGGAGAAAAGACTTGGAAAGCCCTGAGATACATGTCAGAAACACTCCAGAGAAAACCATAAATGTTTTTGGGATGAACCACAGGCACTGCAGGATCAGTCAAGCTAGAAGTCTATTTATTTTCCAGGCTATTTTAAACATTGGTCTGTTTCAGATAAGAGTTGCCTGTGGTGGCAGACAGGAGCGTGGGACTGGTGTACAGGAACTCATGCCAGATCCATTTCTGGGGAGTATTTCCTCTCTGCTTTGATAAATCTGACTTGTCTGCTATACCAGGTTACTTCCTTTGGAGTCCTCTCTCTATTATTGCTTTTTCAAAAAAAAAAAAAAAAAAGATCTGCACACAGCACCAGGAGGGTTCATGCAACATCCTGTCCTAACAATTCATCCTTCGCGTTATCTCTGAAACTGACAATTCCCACATAGGACAAAATGGGGGTAGACAGAACAACATCTTGAGAAGAAGCAGAAATGTCCGAGAGGAGCTGTCAAAGTTTCATGGCAGAGCAACTGAACATGAAAAAAGATGGAGCTGAACTAAGTATTAGCATAATCTGGGAAATCAACCAAGATCAAGGCCGGCCCTACAATTAGACAGAGTGAGACAGCTGCTTCAGGCAGAAAGTCTTGGACAGTATGCTGTCTCAGCAAAGTTCTGAAGGACGGATCTGGATGCACACCACACTCCTTGACCTGAGCCCCTTAAACAAGGTTGCTTTCCTCACCCCTGTGCCTTAGAGGCAGCCAGCACTGAAGAATTAAGATTCAGTTGCCAGACTTGTTGGCTTCAGTATGTGAAACTAGGGTTGCAGGACTAGGGTGGCATTTTTCCTGGGGCAGCAAACATCTTAGGCCAGCTCTGACCATGAAGGGATGGTGAATAGGGAGGGGAAAATCAGCCTTGCTCCCCCCTGCACAAAGTCTGTCTTTACCTAGATGGCATTTTCATCTTTCACTCATGGACCATTCACTGCAGAGCAGGGATTGGAGCATTACTGGAAAAAGCTTAGTGTGTTTTGTGAACCATTACTGGGCTCAGTGATCTAATCCACTTATGATCAAAGCAGATGGAGGGATTTTTAATGTGTTAAGGTGTCATTATGTTAATCGTTGACATTAATCTTGGAAACCATAGGATTGACAGTAAAAATGGCATATAATACTTTGGTTGACATCTCTGCCTGCAAGTGGCACAAATAGCTGTTGGTCTTTGAGGAGTTTAAATTGCTGTCTCACCAAACTGGCTCTTTCCAGATGTGTACAAATGCCACAGTCCACTTATAGAATCATAGAATCATAGAAATGTAGAGTTGGAAGAGACCGCAAGGGCCATCCAGTCCAACCCCCTGCCATGCAGGAAAACCCTCAAAGCACTCCCAACAAGTGGCCATCCAGCCTCCGCTTAAAAACCTCCAACGAAGGAGACTCCACCACACTCTGTGGCAGCACATTCCACTGCCGGACAGCCCTGACTGTCAGGAAATTCCTCCTGAGGTTCAGGCGGAATCTCCCCTCCTGCAGCTTGCATCCATTGCTCCTTGTCCTGGTCTCAAGAGCAGGAGAAAACAAGCCCACTCCCTCCTCGACATGACATCCCTTCAAATATTTAAACATGGCTATCATGTCCCCTTTCTAGTTGGAGGTGCTGTGCTTTATAGTCCAGCACATCTAAAAAGTGCCAGGTTAGGAAATGCTGTCCTTAAGGTATCAAAAGCATGATGGGAGACCTGTACTATTCTGCAATTTTATGTTCCTGCCCATGCCTTGATACCCCTTTCTTTATGTCCCTTCATCAGCTGATGTTTAGCTTATAGGAACAAAAGAAAGGTCCTTTTTGTGCATACATCTGTGCCCAGAAAATGAACTCTGTCCCCAAACATCCTCCTTGCTTCCTCATTTACATCCTTTCCCCATCAGTAGAAGAGTGGTTTCTTTAGACAAGTATTTAGATGGACTTGCCTTCAGTTTCTCATAACTTACTTTCAGTCTCCTCAGCTGAGGAGGAGGAAGAGGAGAAGGATAATGACATTCTTGTTTCATTTCTTTTATTGCAGTAGATGTCTTCAGACTTTGTTTTTTCCATATTGTACATTTAAATATCCTGAAGGCACCCTATTCCATCTGATCTTGGAAACTAAACAGGATCAGGCCTGGTTAGTATTTGGATGGGAGACCACCAACAAATACCAGATGCTGTAGGTTAAATTTTCAGAGGAAGGCAATGACAAACACCTCTGAGTACTCCTTGCCTAAGAAAACCCTATGAAATGAATGGGGTCATCATAAGTCAACAGGCAACATGAAAGCACATATACGCTATACACAAGTACACATTTCCACTATTCTAAGTTACCTTAAGTGTTTTTCTTGGAGTGCATAGATGGAGTAAAAAAACAGGCACATGGGAGCAGTGGGGGCTTAAGGCAGAAGATGGTTGTCTACTGTGCTGATGGCTGCCTTGGTAAGACGTCACTGTGAAACTTCTCCTGCCCTGCAAACCCCAGGAGCAATTTTGCTCTGTGGAAAAAGCACTTCTTGTGGTTTGATTGTAATTAATAAGGCAATGACTGAATAGATATTTGTGAGTGTGGGGTTTAAAAATTAAAAAAACAACAGATTAACAGTCTACTTGAAGAAAGACAGGGTGCGCTGTGGTAACCTGGCCAGCCCCTCCCTAAATTACAAACCCCAGGATTCCATAGGATGTTGAAAGTGGAATAATAGTGGTATAAGAGTGTAGTACGGAAATGGCCCTGATGGCTATATATTATTTTCAAAAAGAGTATTCCTCTGGATGCCAGTTCCACATGAGCAGGTGGCTTCTGTTGCTTATGGGTATCTTGCTTATGGACTTCCAAAATGGCCACTGTGGAAACAGAAAGCTGGAATACCTAGGCCTTTGATCTGACCCAACACATGGCTCTTGTATTTATATGACAACTAAGCCAGCAGTCAGTGCATTGATATACGTGTCTTCTCATTTTGCTTGCAGAGCTGGAAAGAAGCAACAATCTCCCTGTGAGCTCTCTTTTCATACGTTATGTCTGTCTTCACCCAAAAGTTCTGAAATACCCTTGAAGGGGCCTGACTGATGTGAATGCTGAGTGATGCTTCCTGTTCATGACTAAGCTCAGGCGTGGTGAGTGGCTTTCTCGCCTTCCCATGTGGGCTCAATCAGAGGACATCTGCTTCCCATTGCAACAGCTCTATATGCATTTCCTCCTGTAACCTCCTGCTAGGGTGCTAACTTTATATGTTCAGGACAGATCTCTGTCTACTCATCCATCCACCCCATCCCTAACAGAGGTACGTTTTTATGTTAGGGTACCTAATATAAAATTACGTTAGCAATGCAGCAGCCAAAAAGCCAATGCAATTGGATGACTATAGTGTCCAGATGGAGGGAGGCAACAGTACCACCCTTTCCTATTTTGGTCAAAGCTTACCAGCATGGCAAATGGTCAGGTGTGATGAGATTTGTGGTCCAATAGCTTCTGGAAGGGTTCAGGCTAACCATTCCTGCTATGTCCTGATACTAATAGGAAACTCCTTCTCCAGTTCTTGACACAGCAACGTCTAAACACAAAACAGAAGGATCATAGGCTTGGAAGAACCCACTAATTTACAAAAAGTACCCCCCACACACACACCAAAAAAAAAAAAAAACACCCGAAGGAGGAAAATACTCCCACACACATGCAAACATATCACATATATATCAATGAAATCTAAGCATTTCAGTGGCTACAGATTACTGGCTTGAAATGGGAATGGGAAATTTCAGTTGGGAAAGGTGGAATGGAATGGAAAAGTATTTAGATGGAATATTGCTGGCTGGCAGAAGCTCAGAACAGAAGCAACCCGCATTGCAACTTTTTGTTTCTGGTTCTACCTGTGTTCCTAAGATTACAGCTTGTATACTCAACATGGCCGTAGGAAAGGCCAAGAAGCTGTGCTGTTCACTCTGAAAGCTATGGCATCTAACCACAAGCCCCTAATTAGTGGGAAAGAAGCCAAGGGGTGCCTGATGCTGACTTGCAAGAGTACTTCATCAAAGAAGGCTCCGAGGTTCTTCTTCTGGCTGGAGGCTGCCAGAACCAAAAGCATAAGCAATCTTGGCCCCCCAGTGAACATTCCCAGCTGCATCACCTCATACTGTGGTGTTGATTTGTAGAGTCTTACTCAGAAATATCCTTTGGGTTTAGAATGAGATCAGATATGACTCGCCATGAAGCTAGGCTGGAAGCATTTGACAGCAGATCTTCCTTTGTGGGGGGAATGCCGTCTGACTGGAGGCCTGTCATCAGTCTTTGCTTACAATCCTCATGAGGGCATATTCCAGTATCAATATGTGGCATGATAATCGGAGCTTAGAAAAGTTACTCTGGGGCTAGAACTTCCAGAATCCTCCAGACAGCATGACCACAAGCTAGGCAGACCAGAAAATTCTGAGAGTTATAGACTTAAAGAAATAACTTTTTAAAACCTCTGATAATAACACATAGGAAGAGATGCCTTACACCAAGTCAGATTCTTTGTTCATCTAGCCAAGAATTGAATGCTCTAGTTTTTCCCAACCTGTTTGTCTCTATCTTGGATGACAACTCCCATCACCTCCCCACCCCCCAGCTATCATTAGCTCTCCAGGAGAAAGCTGGTCTACACAGATTGCCAGCAGATCTCTAGGATGGCAGAGCGAGAGATCTTTCCCATCCAATATCTGATCCTTTTAAAGAATTTTGAGAATTGAATTTGGGAGCTGCTACATGCAAAGCCTACTCCCCCCCTCCGAACTAGAGTCCCTCTCCAAACAGATTTCCATTTGAGGAGTTCTGTGGAATTTCCAAAGTACTTCACAAACACAATAACTTGAAAGGAAGAGATTACTCTCCCAGAAGCCTCAACTGATCACCTACAAAGGTCTTTCAAAACTGGGCAGAGGGGCCACATGGGGTTGTGCCAAGGGCCATGTGCAGTGTTAGAGCTACAGGTTGCCCATCCCAGTACAAAAAGTAATCACAACAACGCTCCTAAAATATGCTACATTTTTGCAATTGTGTTTCGAAATCCAAAAATTTGAATCTTGCTGTGAATTAGCTGGGGACATGTGAAGACACAAGTCTTGCTTTATATCTGTTGCTTCTTTTCTTCTCATATCTGCTCCTCTTTGGACAGCAAATGATTGGTTTTGGATTGCTCAGAGCACAACCCTCTCCGTCTGCTCAGCCTCAGCTCATTTGCTCTCCTACTCCTCCCATGTCATGTCCACTTTTAAAAATTATTTATGAGACAGGCATTTCCTTTTGCAAAGAGGTAGCCAGCATTGTGAAAATGTAACCATTTATCTGAAAAGAAAGTGTGACATTTTATTTTTAATGAGGGAAAAGGAGCAGACCTGGGCTGTTGCTATTTTCTCCACATTAGTCTGAGGTTAAGTAAATTCCAGGATGGTTCTGAGAAGACAGCAAGAGAAAGTTCCCATTTTCTAAACCACACATAGAATCCAACCATCAATGAGCCAGTTACTTGGGAACTGGACTCTTTATTGGGATTTACTTCTGAGTAAATGTGCATTCAATTTGGCTTTTAATGTTGCTCCTGACAAACAGCAGAGGACAAATTTCTTTCAACCTTCTCTTGTGACTAAAATGTACCCATCTGGGCATACAAAATGGTCAGTGTCACTGAGTAGCGATTGGTCCAGGACAGTGGTGTATCTAGTGTAAACAGTGCCTAGGGCAAGCGTGGACATTGCACTCCTACCTTCTTATCCCTACCCCTCCACCCACCCCTACATGGATGGCTTTTCTGCAATCCCCTGGCATTGGTGCTTGGGCCATGTGTCCTACTTGCCCCACCCTAGATATGCCTCTGGCCCAGAATGAACAGAAACAGAAGATTTTCTTCATGCAACTTTTGCTATTAAGAGCCTTCAAGTCCACCCTGACTTACAACAACCTTATCATAATTTTCAAAGAAATAGCCATTGTAGTCTATTGGACCCATCAATGGTACTACCTTTCCATGGTGGTGGGATTGTGTGCTCCTGTAAGGCAATTGGCTATGCTGGCGGCAGTGGTGCTACTGGTAGGATCTCACTTGCTGGACAGTGAAGAAAAAAAGTCAACTCATTTGAAGCGTGGTGCTGGAGATAAGTTCTACAGCCTACTAAAAAGACAGATAAATGGGTCCCAAAGCAAATCAAGCTTGAACTTTCCTTAGAAGCCAACATGACTAAGCTGAGCATGTCATACTTTGGAAAATGTATCTAATGTCCACATTACTAGTTCTGCTTCCATTTCTTCTTCTTCCTCTTCCTCTGAAGATATCATAACAACTTCCTCCAATTTCTCATAGGTTAACACTTCTTCATGGCTGTCAATATGTTCCTCGACCTCCTCATCCAACAGGTCAGCAAATTCTTCTCCACCAAGTTACCTTACTGCATGAATGATTCTTCTAACTTCTCCATTGATCCCCAGGAGCTCAGGAAGATCATCCACAATGTCCCTCCAAAAGCTTTTCCAACAGGCATTTATAGTTTTTGGTTTTAATTCACCCATTCCAGCTTTGATGAAGGTTATTGTGTCAGCAATAGCGAAGGATTTCCAGCATTGCATTTTGTCCTCATTAGGATCTGCATCAACTGCTGCTAGAATGTGATCAAATACCAGGTGGGTGTACGTGGCCTTAACAAAACAAATTATGCCCTGGTCAAGGGGCTGCATCAATGAGGTTGTATTGGGAGTTGAAAAAACAACATCAACATTTCCATTTTCATAGCAAACAGATACAGGATGGCCAGCTGCATCTACTATTAATAGGACTTTAAATTCTAAACCTTCCTGTTGCAATTTTTTTTAAACTTCTGGGACAGAGCATTGGTGAAATCATTCTGTAAACAAGATGGCTATCACCCACACTTTCTTATTATGCTGCCCAAACATGGGCAGATAAAGTTTGTTTTTGTGTTTAAGAGTGTGTGGGTTCTTTGATTTGTACACTACACTCAGCTTTATTATATGCCCTGCAGAGTTGCCACATAGGACCAGAGTTAATTTGTCCCTCTGTGTTTTATGACCTGATTCTGCCTTTACAGTTTTATGAAGGTAGGTTCTAGTGGACATTTTTTTTCCAGAAGAGTGTGGTTTCACCTCAATGGAACACCTCCTTTGAATGGTATCCTTTCTCTTCATTCGACTTCTTAAACTGATTTGGAAATGTGGAAGCAACTACTTCATTGGCAGATGTAGCCTTGCCACTCAGTTTTATATTTTTAACTCTGAACTTTTTCCTAAATCTGTACAACCATCCACTATTTGCAGTAAAAGGTTTGCTGACACTTATTTGACGGGATCCCCTGCTGAAGTATTTGTACAGTTTCAATGCTTTGTGCCCCAATACATTCATGTTAATGGGAATTCATCTTCCATTCATGTCTTCCAGCCACAAATTTAAAACCTTCTCCATTTTTAGTAGGCACTTACCACACACCATGGAGGTAACTTTTGCACCTTGAGGTGCAACAGCAAAACCAGTACAGATTTCTTTTTCCTTCTTCACAATTTCATGCACAGAAGATTCATGCTTCTTATAGCTCTTGGCAACCTCAGTACACAATGTGTTCGCTTTCCTTATTAAGTCAAGAACTTTCACCTTCTCACTTAAAGGAAGTACTTTACAGAAACTCTTAGGCTTATCAGGATTGCCAGCATCACCACTCTTGTGCTTTGGGGGCATTATGAACAACACAAGCACTTTACTATATCAGCAGAAGCACTTTATAAACACAAGCACTTTACTGTACAAGCAAAAGAATTTTATACAAGCACATTGTACCACGATCAGAGCACATAACCAAGTAGCCTACTAAACAACTGGGCAGTGTACAAACCACGTCTACAGTGAGGAAACACAAGACAATGTGAATGAGCATGAGAGCAAACACCATGCCATTTCTGGGATTTTCCCAGACCACGTTTCAGCAGATATAAGTGAAATTGCTTATAGTGGTCACATAGATATAGGGGACAGACTGTATTTAGGCACCTTTGTCCTTCACCCTACCTAAACAGTTTCTACCTCTTCCCTTGAAAATGTCCTTAAAAAGAAAATCCCTCTCATCCCATCTGAAGTAGCAGAAAGTGACCAACAATTGTAGACCCTCCCCCTCAACTTTTTTTTAAACTAAGTGGATTAGAGCCATGGATGGAAACTGTCTTTTTAATGAAGTGCTGTTGCCAACAAGCTAATTGGGTAATGACATAACACAGGCCTTGGAAGAAAGTTCTCTACAAAGGGGCCTCCCTTTGCTCTGCTCTCCCCATCTCAGTTCAGCATCCCTCCATTCGCCCTCGCCTTTTACCCCATTGTGCCTCTAGCACATTGTCAACAAGTGAGACTAACAGTTCAACACCGTGGTCTTTATGGAAGGAACAGACAACGTGTCGCCAGTATAACCCTGCGTGGAAAATCCAGAGGTGGAGGAGAACCCATATTAATTAGCTCACCCAGACGCCAATCTTCTCACATGTGAAATGTGAGCCTTTTTATGGAGGGACGTAAAAACAGGCCTCCTTGCAGTGCTCTGGGTTGAGCCCCAGTAAAACAGAAGGTGATCCATAAATATGGATGTTATGCTAGGTTTAAAATACTTTCTGATGATTTTTCTAGGCAGATCTCCAGCAAGTTACAGCACAGCGCAACTATTGTTGGGCCATATCGTCTCCTGCCGGGGTGAAAAGTTGGGCCTGTTATTGTTGCATGGGTGGTGGGAATAGTTGTGCTGTGACCTTGGTCCTTTTTTCAAGGGAAGAAAGAGGCTATTTGAATGGCTTCATTTTCCCATTCATCTCTCTTGGCCTTTCTCAGGGAAGCTTCATGCAAACAGGTAGCAAAATCATGCTGTGGTATTATGCCACAAGGTCAGGTCATGAGCAGGCTGTTTACTTAGCCCCTAGTTTCTTCCTAGGGTAGATCTGTTCAGTCCTACGTGATCTTGAATGAAACTTACTTGAAGGACCAGACTCTCCCATATGAACCTGCCTGTGTTTTGAGAGCTTCTGAGGATGGCTTCTCTCTGGCCTTTCTGCAGCTTACGTTTTTGGAGTGGCGTTTGGTGGGGATCCTGGTAGTGGCTCAGCTGGGAAGAGAGCATGATGGGAGCACTCCCCTCCAGACTGGCTGGCTCCCTGCCAAATGAAGTGTGATGGCTATGCCTCCTCTTTCCACAGTGCAGACACTTTCCTAGGCTGTGCTGGGGCCAGAAGTGCCTCCATCATGCTTCTGGCACTTCCGCAGGACATGTAAGTGTGGGATGGCGGAGTGATCACAGGTCATTGACAGGAAAACCTGTCAATGATTTAACCCATGATCATCTCATGTGGGGACAGAAGAAGGACGGGACCACAATGACATCACACAGAAGCATCATCACGGTCCCATCCTTCTCCCATCCCCATGGAGGGATGGGGGGATGCTACGGAAAGTGCCTCTGTCTTGCCATCTTCACAGGCACATTTGTGTGGGAACATGGGAGAGGGCCTTCTTAGTAGCTGCTTCCAGGCTCTGGAATGCATTTCCCAGAGAAGCTAGACAAGAACCCTCCTCACTGTGGCCATTTCCACACTGGACTGTTATAGCGCTATTATTCCACTTTCAACATCCTATGGAATCCAGAGGTTTGCAGTTATGGGAGAGTCCTCTGGCCCTTCCCAAAACTGCAAACCCCAGGATTCCATAGGATGTTGAAAGTGGAATAATAGTGCTATAACAGTCCAGTGTGGAAATGGCCTATCTATCTTCAAGCAAGTAAAACTGTTTTTTACCTGAGCAGGCCTTTGAGAATTAATTTGTCAGGAGAAACAGGCCTCGTATAATGTGCTGGACTTTTATATGTCATTGTTGTTGTTTAATGTGTTTTAAATGGTTTTAATTTTATAATGGTTTAATTCCTTTTTAATTTTTGAATGTCGTCAATTTTTAATTATGTTTGTTTTAACTGTTGGCAGTCTTCTTGAGACCCAAATGGAAAAGGTGGGATGTGAATAAATATTACAACAACTTATGCTATCCTCTATTACATTGGTTTTCATCTCCTTCCAAATCCAGCACTGCCTCTTTTTCTAGGGCTGGCCCTACCACTAGGCAGAACAGGGCCATTTTTCCAGGTAAGAAATACTTACAGGGATGCAGTAAGGCAAAGGAGGAGAGAATTCTGCATCATATAGGTTCCCCTTTAAACTAATTTCCTTCCTAGGAGGTGTAGTGGAAGACATGCTCCCATATCCAGTGTTAAAAAAAGATTCAACTGCCTGCCCAGGTGTCTTTTATACATAGCATGGGAAGCACACCATCTTGTATTTTGACTCAGTCACCAAAATAACCAAAGGTCAGCCCTGTCCTATACTTTACTTCTAAAGCTCTTCTCTACTTTGCCTCACTTTATCTTTCTATTCAGAGTTTCCAATATACTTCTCAAAGTTGTGTTTTTGTTTTATTTTTTGTATTTTCTAGCTTCTACTGATCTTTCCAGATCATTTTGTGATTCTGTGCACCACTTGGATCTATTTTGCAAGGACCTGAAGGTTCTGAGGTATATTTGGTTGAGATGCTGGACAGGGTTTTTTGCTGGCAGCTTCCAGATACAAGAGTGCTTTTCCTACAGCAGCGGTGGTCAAAGTGTGGCCCACAAGCTGCATGTAGCTGATGGGTCCCCTAGGTGTGGCCCTCCAGATGCCCCTCAAAACCCCCAGACCCTCAACCCAAAATTAATGTTTTTTTTTCTGAGCTGATTTAGGGGCAGTTATTGTTCTGAAGCTACTCCAAATCTCCAAAGTGCCTAAAAAGGCAACAGTTTGCGACCCTGATGACCCTAAGGACCCCAAGCTCCCCAGAATATACCGAAGAAAAATATGGCCAAAAATCAGCCATCATGGTAGCTGGAAGTGACATCACATCTCTTTGCACTGCTGTAGCCCACTGGGCTACAGCCCACTGGGCTGGTGCAGGAAGAAGAAATGGCCCCTGCCCTGTTTGTAGTTGCCCACTCCTGCCCTAGAGGCTGTCTCTTTGCTGGCCTTAAACAAGAGTTGGAACATTTCAATGTTTCTGAGACCTTGATCTAATCCAAGCTGAATTTTATACCTGCTCATTTGATTGATTTAATCTGCTTTTTATCATTTCATCTAAAACTGACCCAAACTTTCCTATGTTTGTGCTTATGCAGCCCAAACTGTACGACCTACTCACAATGGACAGGCATTGAGCAATTCAAGGGAATCCCAACATTGAGAGATGCTGGGGGGAAACATTTAGAACAAATCTGGAAGGAAGAACCCCTCAAATAGTTCTTTCTTCATGTATCTCCTGGACATCATATTATAAGGACCTTGACAGTGCCATCCAAAATGGCAGCCATGCTGTACTGAGTATGCATTTCCTCTGTCAAGTCAAATTCAAATTCCTCCATATGCTGATATCATTCTGTCATGGGCTTCCCTGCTTCTGTTTTGCAACCATATAGCTGTCTCTGCCAGTGGGGTGGCCACGTCCCCTCATTTGAGGAGGACAGACCTTGATTTCAAGGACTGCCAGGAACAGTCTCTTATCTGAAAACAGCTTCTGTGTGAAGAGCTTTCCAACCTAAGCCTGGTTTAAAGACAAAAGCAATGTAATGTGGCATCCAAAAAGCCAATGCTGTTCTAGGCTGTGTCAACAACATTGTAGTGTCTAGATCAAGGGAAGTGTAATAGAACCACTTTATTCTGCCTTGATCAGACCTTGTCTGGAATGCTGTGTCCATTTCTGGGCACCACAATCCAAGAAGGATTTTTTTAATTTTTATTTTTATTAAAAATACTTTTATTTTTATTATTGTTTATTATTTTTATTATTTAATTTTTATTAAAAAACAGAAAAAATTCAAACATACAAAACAATAAAACAATAACAAAATACAACCTACAAACATCAACAGACATCCTAATCTAGAGATAACTAAAACAAATACTAACAAAACATAACTAAAATTGGTTGCTGCTGTTGTTGCAAACAGTTTATATTACTTAAACCTTAATACCAAACTATTAAGTCATTCATTTTATCCCATAATTATTGATTGTTGTTTATCAATTATCATTGCTTACTTAATTTCTCAAGTTCATTTTTCATTGTTACCTTACTCTAAATTTCTTTACAGTAATGATCACTCATTGAAAAAGAATAATCTATATATGTAAAAAAGAAGGACAAGCTGGAACACGTTCAGAGGAAATCCAGCCCTGTGAGGAACAGCTTAGGGGGCTGACTGTGCTTAGCATGGAGAAGAATGAGAGCTGCTGCTGTAAAGACTAGAACATGAACCAATGGATTCAAATTACAAGAAAAGAGATTCCACCTAAACATCAGGAGGAAATTCTTGGCTGTAAAAGCTGTTTGACAGTGGAACAGGCTGCCTTGGAGAGTGATGAATTCTCTGTCTTTGGAGGTCTTGAAACAGAGGCTGGGTGGCCATCTTTCAGGAATCTTTCAGTTGTGTATTCAGCATGGCAGGGGGTGCACTAGATGGCTGTTGCAGACCTATCCAACTCTATGATTCTATGAATTGCAAGCTGGCAGAGCAGGGACTCTGCATTTCTCCATCAGTAGTTAGCTCCTGTACGGCAGACTGAGCGGGCACACAAGTCAGCCAGTCACAACCTTCCATACTAGAGTGAGATGCTCTATACAGTAGCCCCTCGATTTTCACAAGGGTTTGAGGTGCAGACCCTTCACAAAAGTGAAAACAGTTGCGTAAGGACATGGGGGCAGGGGGAGTGATTCGCTCCAGGTGACAATGTTTTTGGGGCATCCCAGCCCATAGCAATGCCCCACATGCCCTGGCCATGCCCACACACACTGTAGCCACACCACCGTGCACAGCGGTTATGCCCCTCACGCCGTAGCCCCCTCACCACACACTCCAAGCTCCATCGCTGAGTTAAAAAAAGCAAAAAACACACAAATAACTCCTCCCCTCCCACTCGAGAGAGCACTCCCCGCCCCACTCCCTCCCTGGGCTCCATTCTCCTGCCTGTGGCCTGCATGCCCTGCCTTCTTTCTGCCTGCACAGGTGACAAGAAAGCAAACACAAGGGGAAACACTCCCCTCTTCCCTTCCTTCTTTATGAGCATGTGGGCGACAGGCAGGAGAATGGTGAGAGAAAGGCTCGCACGCGCACAAAACTTTCCCTCTCCTGTTCGCTTGCCTTTTGCTGGGGCACAAAGAAGGAAGGCAGCACGCCTGTCCAAAAGGCCAGGGAATGGGAGGGGGAGAATGAGGGGAGGCAAGCGAGCACATTGCGAATAATCAAATTCGCTAAGGTCAGACCCGCTGTATTTCTATTTTATTTATGGCAATTATTTCTACATGTAAACTGATATATATGAAACACCACATGGAAAGTTTATGCAAATATTAGTCCACTGTTATCTTTGTCTTTACTGACACATTTCCTCTCTGTCTCTTTTTTTCTTCTTCTTTCAACGCATATGAGACCACCTTAGGATACAAGGTAAATTGTCCAAGACAATTTATGAAAGGAAGAGAAAGTATTTGAGAAAACATCCCTACATTACCTGCCTGAAAAAAAAAATTACTTCTGCCCCAACAAAGCTTTTCATGAATGTTTCAGAAAATATCAGAAGAAATCTGATACCACTGTGATCTCAGTAGCTTAAATAATCTGTTTCCTCTGAAAATCCCTTGAAGCAGCTTCTTCTTCTATGGCTGTTTTTGGTGCTGAATGTAACAAGCTACTCTTGAGCATTTCAGTCAAATTTCACATGCGTGAATTGTCCACTGTGCATCCCTGGCAGGTTCACAGGCTGGTAAAAGAATGACTTCTTAATCAACTGAAGGCAAACTGTAGCCAAGTTGAAGGACAAAGCAAGTGGCAGAATTGAGACCAACTGAGAATGAAAAAGAGAAATTTACCAGAAGTCTAAAACTATTTTATTCAGCAACAATCAACTGCTTCTCCTCTCATTCCCCCCCCCCCAGGTCTTTTAAAATCTGCAAGTGAAGCCAGCGCTAACTGCTCTAGTGGTCTGTCTAGAGAATAAATCTAAGATTCCCTTTTAATGGGGTGGATTGTGAGGATGCATTCTGCAGAAGAAAACAGCATGTTGTACTTTACTTGAGGGAGATTCCAGCAATCTCCTCTCTTTAAATTACTTATTTACATCCTTTCTTGAGGCAGCAAACAAAATGTCTCACACCTCCCATTCTGTCTTCACAAAAAGCCTGAGAGGTACATTAGGCTAGAAGAGAGTGATTGGATCAAGGTCACCATGCTTTATTTATTTATTTATTTTGGTACTTGTGAGGCTTCAACATCATTTCTCTTCAATGTGAACAAATCTTATCTTCCTGATCCAACTGTGCTGATTTGGTAGCGATAGTCCTAATTAATTTTCTGTTGCCCCACTTTTTTGCTGCTTTTCAATGTCTGTGTTTCTGTATCCTCCTCTCATTTTCCCCCTTTGTCCTCAGTTTACTTCAGCTGCTTCAATCCACGTTCCAAGTGCAAAAGTAGTCTGCACTCAGTTAACTCAGCACATGTGGCAGAGGAATATAACTCGCTCACATCTGTCCCAGTTTTGGCCATTTCCACACTACACTGTTATAGTGCTATTAGTCCACTTTCAACATCCTGTGGAGTGCTGGGGTTTGTAGTCTACTGAGGCCAAAGAACTCTGGCTGAGAATTCTAAACTGCAAACTCCAGGATTCCACAGGATGTTAAAACTGGACTAATAGCACTACAGCAGTGTAGTGCAGAAACAGCCTTCATCTCTGAAGTGTTGCAGAGTCCATCTGTTCCGACTTGGATTTTACTCTGGGAATGAAAATGTCCTCCACTTGCCTTCCACAAGGCAAGGGGCTAAACATGAACACCTGCAAATTACTGAAGATCAAACTCCTATTAAAGGAAGAGCTACAGGAGCCAGTTCAAAATCAACAGCCCTGTGTCCCTACAGCAGAAGACAACGTTTCTGTCCCTTTAACAGTTATGTCATTTAGCTGAACAAGTGTAACTTATGGTGATGATATCACAGAGCTGCAGGTGGGCTGAACATTGCACCTGTTGAAATTCCCTTTCCTCTACCAAGTCCAGCAGTCCTGCCTTCTCATCACCTAACACCTAGAGAAACATAATAAAACCCTTTCCCCCTATACAATGTAAGACAAATGCCCTGGCTTAATAAATCCTTCATGGAGGCTTTGGATCTCTCATCTTTTCTCCTCTGTGCATATATTTGCTAAGTTCTTTGTTACAGCATTGTCCTTAACAGATCTGACTGTACTGTGCCATTGCCTGATTAAAGATTAATTTAGGATTATTGTTCATTTCCCGATTTCAGAGCTGGCCAGACAACAGCTACACCTGCAATTTGTTTGTGAACTCCATTTCTTATGGCCAACTGTTAATGGATGAAGACTTTTTGAACTCCCCACCCCACCCCTGTTCTCTTTTCCTCCAGCCACAAATGTACTCTGATGTGTAAATTACACTGAAAGTGAAGCATGTTCATGCCCCTGCTGAAAGAGCCAGGAATAAAGGCTTTCATGTGTTCACACCTCTATCACTAGTCCTGTAAGAAGAGGAAATTTTCCCTGTGGTCTTTTTTTTTATTATTTCATTGGGGAGGCAAAAGAAAAGGCACAATCCTTTTTCATTATGTGTCCAGCTTTTCTGTTTGATTATGAGTGCTTTGCATAAATCTTGCCCCTTTTCTGTTGATATGGGTCTTTGTTTGGTGTTTTCTTTCCTTCCCACAGGCTAGTGAATAACAGTCTTTACAGGGTTGTCAGCAAAGTGGTGCACTTTGTATTTTAGGGTTAAATCAATAAAAGGTAGGCTATGTATGTTTTTTTTCCCCTTTTGGTGGCAGACTGAGGCCATTTCCACACTAGCCTGTTATAGCACTATTATTCCACTTTCAAAATCCAGTTGGCCCCTCCCTAAACTAAACCCCAGGATTCCATAGGATGTTGACAGTGGAATAATAGCGCTATAACAGCTGAGTGCAGAAATGGCTTGAAGCACCAAGGGCAAAGATAGGTGACCTCAAGCTGAGGATGAGGCATGCATTCAACAGGTGTATTCTACAAGAGGGAATGTTGGCAACTGTAACTTGTCCTATGGAAATGACAAAAGCTGTATCTAAAAAAAAATTCTCCCTTCAGCATGCGGCTTTAAATTATAGAGATGCTCACTGCTTTCTCTACATTTATCACTTTAGTCAGAGATTTGCTTTGTATGAGAAAGGCAGGGCAGACGATTACACATTAAAACCATAATGTGGCGAGCAATTTTGCAGTACAAATCAGCAGGACAGGCTTTATAGCAACACTCCATGGAGGCTTCCACAATGCAGTCAGCTGTGATGATTTGAAACAATGTCTGACCGTTTTCGTACGTCCCGGGAGCACGTCTTTTGTAAAAATAGCTCTTGCCCACTCAAAACATTTGGATTATAACTGGGGCAGTACACAACGATGTACTATTGCTTTGAAAATCCATTTCCTCTGCACCTACTGCGAAGATTGTAACTAAGGGAAGAAGGAAGCCCAAGTCAGATAATATCACGGTCCCTTTTAATAAAAAAGACCTGGGGCATCAACCCTGCAAGCCTTGACTCTACTACACCACTTCAGAGAATGGGGAAATTCCTTCAGGATATTTTACTCTATTAAGCTTCTGGGGTTGCTTTGAGTCAGCCATTTTCCTCCACTTGCCTTCCTTCAAATTCCCATCTGTGAAATGGGAATGAGAGAACTGTGGTTGAAAACTAAGAGAGCAAAACAACAAACATGGTTGTTTTGAAGCTGTAAAGCAGAACAGGAAGAATGCAGAAGGCTGCCAAATTGAGTGAGGCTTTTTATTCCCTTAAACAAAGTTACACCCATATTGGCCAAATTCCCCTGGAGGCTATCTGTTGGGGTGGGGTTGCCTGCTGGTAGTGGGCAGAGTCAAAGCCAGTAGGGGCTGAGTGCAAAGCCAAAAGCGGGTGGGGTCATGCATGTTCTCTTTCAGCTACACGGTCTCGTTTTCTCCTCTGCTTCCTCCCAACCCAGTGTGATACCAAGGTAAAGGCAATATCATTTTTGTCAGAGTTCTGAAATTGCCACCACAGACGGAGAACTTTTGCAACTATTGAAATGAGGCCTAAAACCACCTTTGGAAGGGCATCCCAAGGTTGAGATACTACCATGAAGCAGTCTCTACAGTTCTCAGCTCCAAATAATTAGCCAAGACAGAGCTTTGCACTAGCCCAACACATGCTGATGCCTGAGACAAAAGGATGAGAGGGCACCACCTTCTCATTTCATTTAAGGAAGATATCCAGGCTGTCATCTGAATATCACTGCAGTCCTAGGAATAAGCCAGCATCTTCCACAGCACCCCCAGGGGGACAGATGAGCTTAAGGGAAGCAGGCCAAACCACAAATGGCATCCCCAGCTCTGCCCTTTAAGATCCCACCAGTGCCTCCCCAACTCCCTCTTTCCACAGAGTAGAACTACCACCATTTTTTGACTCTTGTGCCTTTGAAATCTATGTGACAAGAAGAAAATCCAATACAGTAAAGAAGCTTTCCCTATTCTTGCTGCCACGACTGCTGAACTTCCACCTGTTCTGCAGCTAAATGCAGTGATTTTCAAAAACAATTAAAGTGATAAACCTGCTGCACTTTTTGTGATTCTCCAGAGCAGTCTGGTGAACAGCGTTGGAGAGAAAAAAACACCACAACTCCAACTCTTTCTTGTTCGATTCCTTTTGCCAGTGCAGTTCTTGGGAAGCAGATTCCATATTTTGTCTCCCTCCAGTTTCTCACCCGGCTTCTGAAAGTGTTAATACTAAACCAAACCTTTCTGCCCACCATCTCCAACCCGCTTCCCCATTAGCATCTGTGTAGCTGGAGCAAAAATATGCTGGCTTTCCAAACTGCTGCAGAAATGACATTCATAAACTTTTCTAATGGGCTGTAAATTCTAATGACCTGTAATCCAAATGCAACACTGGCTCTGGCCACGGATGATGAACTCCACAAGGAACCCTGAAGCTTAGCAATGCATGACAGGCCTTCCTTGCCATGTTTCCTGTATCGTTTGGGTTCAAATAAAATCCATTTATTTTTAATTACTCCCTCCCTCCCTCCCATACCATACACACACATACACACACATTGCTTTCAACATGTGTAACCTTAGCAGGTTTTTGTAGTATGCTATCACAGCTCCAAAAGACCTGCGCCATACTGCTCAGCATACTGACTCTGGAACCTGGAGAAAAAAGCTGGAGACCTTTTACTTGTTTATTAGCTGTTTTTAAAATTTATTTTAAGTTTTATAATTTTATATGTTTTTAATGTTTTAATTGTTTACATGCTTTTAATGTTTTTTAACCTTTTGGAAGCTTCTTTGGGTCCTACCGTGAGAGAAAAGAGAGCATTCATTCAATCGGTAATATAAAGTTAGCTTCTCCCCAATCCCAGTCCCATGTATGCAATAAGGCTGGAGTTTGCTCACAACCACACAATGCAGATAATGTGCAATGGCCTTTCCTCTCACTGCAGTGTGATGCTGGGGAAAGTTACATCTATTAACTTTCTGTTCAATGCTAAAGCCACTTCTGAACTGGGAGCAACTTTAATGGGGAGGCCCTATGTCCTACAAAACAAACCAAATGACAGCTGTCACTTGATTTATTTTGTACACACACACACACACACACTAGAGCCATAGAGTCATGGAAGCATAGAGTTGGAAGGGTCCATTAAGTCCAATCCTCTGCTCAGTGCAGGATCTTCAGCTAAAGCACCCCCAGCAGATACCTGTCCAGACTCTTTTTTGAAGAAGTCCAGGAGACCTCACCGTCTCTGTGGGCAATCAATTCCATTACTGAATTGCTCTTACTGGAAAATCCCCCCACACACCCCGACAACACTAGCTGGGGGGATTCTGAGAGATGCAGTCCAAAGGAGTACCTTTCTCAAGCACTGCCTCAACTAAAATCCTTTGAAGCATGAAATTGTTAGCTCTTCCTATGTCAGACACTCCAGAATTGCTCCTCCACAGAGATGTGGACAGAGTGCCCTGAAGGCAGCAAACCTTAAATCCTCTGCTTTAGATTTCTGCTTGTCACAGCTTAGCGTGAAAGGGGAGAAAGCAGACAAGAACAAAGTTCAATTTATTATTGATTGAATAACATTTATTATTCAATCAATATATTCTCCAATGCCAGCCAGCATTTTATTTCATTATTTTATTTTATTTTATTTTATTTTTAGAGAGAGAGAGAGTAGAAGAGAGAGAGAGAGAGAAAGACTTGATAGTCTAAGCTACCATTAAAATTAAAAATCCCCCCTCCACTTCGTTTTTTATCCATAGCCTTTTCTCTTTCCTGCTGCCAGTATACAGATGAAGCTGTTGCTAACTGTAATAGGCACTTTTTCTTTCTGTAGTCTACAGTGGCTGAGTCTCCAGTTTACAAGATAAACTTAATCACAGTGGCTGTGTGACACAATGTTGTACTAACAGTTTTACACCAAGTGTGAGTAGGAGCAGCAGCCCTATAGCTTTGTAGTTGCACATATGACCGAGAATCTCTACAACTTTTATCCATCGGTATTTTGATAGATATGTTGCCCACTTATTACACACACATACATACAAGTAATGCCTGTGCCCTGTCATTTTTCGTTCATACCCTGGCAACTGGTGACCAGCATATCAACAGGGTGGCAAATCTCCACTGAGTTTTACTCCAGACTTTAAAGAAACCATACAAGGTCCTGAATTCTGTTCTCAGCCTAAAAGTGCAGAATCTTGGATAGCTCCTTTAAAGTCTGGACTAAAAGCCAAAACAGATTTACTCCCCAACAGACACAGGAGCCATCAGCCACCACTGTTTCTTTTGCCACCTGACGTGCGGAGTGCTGTCTAGAGAGGCACACAAACTAGGCCAGATTTCAAGCAGCTCTGTGGATTACATTATTGAATTGGTCAGTGGAGAAAAACAAGAAAGATTTTAATGGAGAAAGTGCAACTTTTGGTGGCTTGTTTTACTTGTAACTTTGGAAGCTGAGAGATTGTTTGAAATGTCCTGCAGTGACAGGAATGAAGGCTGGGCATGTAATGAGGAGGAGGCCAGCAACAGGGATTCCTACAATGTGGAGAGAGAGAGAGAGAGCAAAGCGAAAGATTTCCAAACCTTCTGTCAGTATAATGGAAATCCACACCAGTTCCAAGGCAAAGAGATTGTCAACAAAGGGCTGATAAACCTCCTCCCCAAGGTTCACTGTCTTCAATAATCACAACTCCTGGTGGCCTTTCTGGAGGGAGGCAGGGGCTTGTGATACCTGGAGTTTAGTTGATTGAATCTCAGCTTTATTAGCAATGACAGCATAATCTTTTGCAGATGATCACACAAGGAGGTCTCCAAATGGTCTCTTCTATTCACCACAGGTTCCCTTCCACCCTGTCCCCATGGTCCAACCCATTCAGATCCCATGACCCCCACCCCACCCTCTTAAGCTCCCACAGATCCAATTTACCTGGCAGAAAACACTAAGATTCTCCAGGGACTCACTTTACAGTGTGCTGATTTCCTGGCATTATTCCTGTCCACCTCATGCGCTGCCTTTGGGCCTTAAGTCATCCAGTCTGCCTTTTACAAACTAAGTCTGTGAGAGGTTCAACCATGCTGCCTTAGTTATGGAAAGAACATTTGCTGACTCAGCAACATCTAACTGAGATGTTTTATGGCCCTCAGAGAATTTTTCTAACAAGAGGCCCTGTCACAGCCACTTCATGCAATACTTTTTATTTTATTATTTTAATATACAGCTAATGGATATTAAAAGCAGCCTTAGAAGTGCTAAATCAGAATGTGATTTAAAAAAGAAAATCTAATAAAAAAAATAGATATGCATATGTAGGCTTTGAGATTGGCTGTATCCACTGGTAGAGCGGTATTATTTTATTTTTTGAAGTATTTTATTTTTTGAAGTATCAGAGCTTGCTTGACACTCCCTATAGCAACTCCCAAAGGAGAGTTGCATATCTTCCAATATTTCACAGATGCAAACTGGAGCATGTGTAAAGAAGCAAGTGTAGTGTGGTCAAGATGGCAAAAGTTATGAGCGAGAAAGATCACACAGGCTTAGACAGGCTGCAGCAGTTCACCTTTACCTGAGCCTACTGGGAAGGACAAAATTCTGCCCCCTCTTTTCCTACTGAGTTGAGAATGGACTACTTTTGCACTCTGTTTGCAGCAGTTAAAGAAAGCTGAGGACCAAAGGGGAACTGGAAGCCAATCCTGTTGCTCCACTGAACTAGATTTCTTTTTTCTTAAGAAAAAGCTGCTTTAAATACCTGGAAGCTTCTAAGCAAGACATTTTGAGTTTAAATAGGGCACAAAGACCTTTTTTTAAAAAAATAATTTTATTAAGTTTCACAAATAAAACACATCATCTTAAATTGTACTTTTACATGTAGTGTTTTTGTTCTTCCACTCTGATCTAGTTTTCATTTTCTGAATGTCTACTCACATATAAAAAATTATGCCTCACAATTCTATGTTCATCTTACATGCTTGATCTTGCATTTCTCTCGTCCACTCCTGTTATGTTACAGTTATTCCTCTTTAATTTCAACCACAATTTAGACATTTTCATTTGGCAGTTCCCACCAATTACCTGTTACAATTTGCCATTCTGCTTTTATCTGATCATCCGATTTCCCCTTTAATCTTTGTGAAACAATATCTGCATTTCTATTCTCAATAAATGTCCCCCACCATTGCTCAATTGTGGGTATTTGCTGAGACTTCCACATTTTGGCATATTCAATTCGAGCTGTCGTTATCATGTACAATATTAATCTCCAGTGTCTCTTAATGCTAGTATTCTCCAGAATATTTATCATGTTTAACAAATAAAATTCAGGGTTTTCTTACCAATTGAACCTTCAGTATTTCACACATCTTTTTATGTATTTCACTCCAATATTTCTTTGCCTTGGGACATGTCCACCACATATGAAATATTGTTCCCACCTCTTTCTGACATTTCCAACACATTCCCGTACCTGTATTGCAAATCTTTTTTAAACTTATCTGGTGTCATGTACCATCTATGAAACAATTTAAAATAGTTCTCTTTAAGATGCTGAGCCATTGTAAATTTTTGTGTTCTTCTCCAACTCTGTTCCCATTCATCTAATTGAATTGAATGTCCAATATTCTGTGCCCACAAAATCATTGCAGATTTCACTGTCTCCTCCTGTCTCTCCTGTATTATCGTTTCTTGATATATATGGGCTAACAAATGCGGTGGATTGTCAAAGATCCATTTAATCACTCTTGTCCTTTCTTTGGATTCTATTCCATAGGTTTTCAAATCCATCTGGAATCTCTCATTTAGCTGCCTGTACGGAAACCAGCTCAATGATACTCAGGGCACAAAGACCTTTTAACACCCCACATCGCTATTACTGCGTATACATTAGCAAGAACAATAGAACATAAGTCGACACCAGGGTCATTCCCATTGGGCAGTTGTAGGCAATGTTAAACCTGCTATTAAAACAAAATGTCAGCTACAGCCAGCAGGGAACACCAGAAGGTGAGTTCTTGGTCCAGACGTGAAGCTCAGGATGGTGCAGCTGGCAGCCACCATTTTGATTTCTCCAGAGTCTCTGTTGGCTGCTGATACAGCAGTGATCTGCAGAAATGCTACATCAGGGATCCTAGAGGCATTGTGGGGAATTAAAATGGAAAACACGAGAAGAAGAGTTTAATGGCTAGATGGTCATATGACATTGTATTTTAGAGTGAAGGGGAGGTTTTTGGGAGGTTTTTTGAGAGTGAGAAAAAAATTCTTGCTTTGCTCATAAATAAAAGAAATAATGTGAAGGGAAGGTTTTGTTTTTTAGGTCTGACTTTATTTCAAGAATTGCTGAGCTGCAGATCTCTTCCCTTTTACGACCACATAACTTCCTGTTTTATAAAAATACCTCCTGCAACTGAAAGGAAACTCCAGATTAAGTGCAAGAATCCAAGTTGCCAATGGCATTCATTCAATCTGTCTATGACTTGATAAGGCAGAGCTTTGATTGCTGGGAGGGAAGCAGCCTTTTTTTGGTTTCTAAAATCTATAACAATTCTCTAGAGGGGAACAAATATGAAGAAGGAAACAGCAGCACCGTAGTTGCCTCTGGGAAGGTCAGAGTAAGAAGAGAAGAGAGAAGGTAGATAATGTGAATTCTGCAGAAAATGACAGTTTTACATTCTTTAGGCATCTAGGCTTTCTCCAGTTCAATGGGAATTTTGAGACACTCAGGTCACGAGAGCAAACAAACCAAAAAATTCCATGCAATATCCAGGAACGTACTAAAAAAAACCACAGCATGCTGGCAATAATAGTGAATTGCAGTGCAGATGGTGCAGTCCTCCACGGAGACTGTTGCTGTGTGCCTTCAAGTTGACTCTGACTTAAGGCGAAATTTCAACTATCACAGGGTTTTCATGGCAAGATTTGTTCAGAGGGAGTGTGCCTTTAACATTCACTGAGGCTGAGAGAGTGTGACTTGCCCAAGGTGACCCAGTGGTTCCATGGCTGAGCAGGGATTCAAACCCTGCTGTCCAGAGGCATCCAACAGGCAAATCACTACACGACACTGCCTACTTCTTCTTCCCATATACACTAAGGTTAGGGTTGTCAGTTTAGAACCATGCCAGGCTTAGTGGGCCAATACTTGAGACTTAGAGACAGCCCTGGCAATGTCATTAAGCATTATATATCCAGTACCAACTACAGTTGCTCACAGCTTGTCTTTCAAACACACACACAGAGAGAATGTATTTTTCTGTTTGGAAACTGGGGCCATTTCTGCACTAGACTGTTATAGTGCTATTACTCCACTTTCAAATCCTGTGGAATTCTGGGGTTTGTAGTTTACTGAGACCAAAGAGCTCTCTGGCTGAGAATTCCAAATGCTCCTCCCTAAACTGCCAACTAAAGGATTCCGTAGGATGTTGAAAGTAGAATAATAGCACTATAACAGTGTAGGGCAGAAATGGCCTAAGAGAGAAATCTTAACTAAAGGAAGTGTTCCCGGATCAAGGTGAAACAGGGAAATTACTTCTTCTCACTCATTTAGGGAAATGCAGTAAGGAACAGTGAAACTCACATTAGCTAATTCTGAACCAATAATTACTGTAATAGGATTTGTTTGTTTGTTTATATTATCTTATATCCTTCCTCTCTCACAGCACAGAATTCAAGGTAGTATACAATGATTTAAGAGCATGATACCATTTTATAAACTCTTAGTACAAAAATCAAAACACAGTTAAACTAAGCTTCTGTTTAAAAACACAACTTAAAAACAGTGTTTAAAAAGATACTTAAAACACAATAAAATAAAAACTATACACTTCTTATTAAAAGCTCTAACTGCAACAAATATACTAAAAACCAAATGCCGATGAAATAAAAAGGTCTTTCCTTGCAGGCAGAAAGATAGCAACAAGAGGGACAACTGGACCTCCCAAGGAAACAAGTTCCACAATTTGGGAACAGCCACTGAGAACATTCTGTTCTATATCTTTACCAAAATAATCTGCATCTCATCACGCTGGGGAAGACTGAGTCTTGTGTTCTTACTATTCAGTCAGCAGTCCAAGTGCAAACGATGGATTATCAACTTCAAGGCCCCTGTTTAGGGTTCTTTCTCTTTAAACTGGATTTCAGTTGAGAACACGATTGGTGCAACCAGTAGGCGAACTACGCAGCCAGCTAGGATGCAGATCTCAGTAGGGCACAGTAGTGGCCTTTGAGGGGGCACAAATTTGCAAAGGAAAAGGCAAGTAAAGTGACATTTGGATGTGCCTGAAGACTTTTCAGACTTAAATTTTAACCTCACAATTTACAAGATTATTCAAAATGGTTAGTGTGCTATAACATTTTCTTTTATATTTGTGAAAGATAAAGATGGTTATAGCACTTATTCTTGGAAACGGAAATTACAATAATTTTTTTGTAGTTTTGTGCTTTTCCTACAGGACATCTGTTTTTGAAAAGTGACATTAGCGACAGAGACCTGCCTTGGGTCCCATAGTGGGAGAAAAGTGGCATACAAATAAAATAAACAGAGAGACAGACAGACAGACAGAGAGAGAGAGAGAGAGAGAGAGAGAGAGAGAGAGAGAGAGAGAGAGAGAGATAGGGTGCAAGTAGTTATCCTTGCCTAGGACATAAGACAGCACCAGCTTGGAAGCCCTTTAGAGAGAGCTTTCGTGTTCAGCAAGAAGGCTCATGAATCATGACACTGGCTCTCAGTTCAATGTCTTGCTTGAAATGGCACAATGGGTTCTGACTTTTTTGTTCTTGTGACGTTTTTGCAAGCGCAGCTTGTACACATATGCCTTTCGTGTTAAGCAGTGAGGCCTGGTATCTGACTAGCTGGTAGTGGATGGAGACGGGCACCAAGACCAATGTCTTCTTCCTCTTCTATTTTTCTGTCTGGAGACCTGGGGAAAACTGCAACTATCTGCCGCCTCATCCCACACCCTGAGAAGCGGAACCCCTATCCCATGGCTAATGAAACAAGAGCCACCAGTTACTGTTCAGGAGAGACAACAACAGTCAGACCCTAACAGGATAGAGGTGAGCAAAGTACATCCCTCCAGGTGTTATTGGACTGCATCTCCCATCAACCCTAGCCAGCTTATTCAATGGCAAGAAATGCTGGGAACTGTAATTCAACAACTTCTGTAAGGGCACATTTTGCACGTGTATGTACCTTCAAGTCGCTTTTTGACTTGTGGCAACCCCATGAATTACAAAGAATACTCAGAAGTGACTTTGCCAGTTCCTTTCTCTGAAATATAGCTCACAGCATCTGGTATTCATTGATGGTCTCCCATCCAAGTACTATCCAGGACTGACTCTGCTTAGCTTCCAATATCAGATGGGCTCTGGTGCCTTGATTCTATTTTGGGCCTTAAGGCACATTTGTCCACCCTTTATATAAATGTCCGCTTATTAGGCAGAGTTAGATGCCCACCTCAGGAAATCAAGGTTGAGGGATGGTGAATCACATGCTCATCTTCTCCCTGGTAGGATACCCAGCTAGCCTTAAACAACTGGTGCATGGCACTCCAATGCCAGCCAGGTCCTAAATTCTTGGCACTAAAAGGCAGGAGCTGGGAGTATCTATCATTCTGGTAGGATTGCCACTTCTCAGGACCTTGCCCAGAGTCTAAAGGCCTAGATTTTCCTTGCTTCCCTTCAGAATAGTAGGAAGGAATCTCAGGGTGAGTGTGCTGTCTTGAAAAGTGTGTGTTTGTGTGTGTTCTCCTTTGCACTTGTCCTTTCTTTAATTTGAAAGTAACTGTGGTTGGTGCTTAATGTATCATCCTTAATGATACCACCTCTGATCTTATTTGCAGTCCTGATAGTCACTAATGCAAGTGTGTAGGGGTAGCTTAATTTGCCCAAAAACAACATGATGGCTGGCATTGTATATTGTAATTACAGATTAATAACTTATGGCTGCTTTCTTCCTGAAAAACTTCTGAACCTCTAGCTTTAATGGGCAGAAGTGTGATGTTTTATCAATCAGGTCTGTTTAAGAGTCTATTTCTTTCAAGATCAAAACTTGGTTTCAGACTATAGATATATCTATGTATATATTATATATTCCTCCCCCTCCCCAGTCCTGAAGAAGCTGATGTCCTTGAACTGGGAAGTGTCCTGAGCAATAAATACAGGAGGAGACGTGAAAGCAACATGGGCGCGTTGCAGGGCCTTGTCCTCGGGGAGCTCCTGTGAAATTTCAGTGTTTCTGCGACAGCAAAGGGAAGAAGCATTCCTTGAAGGAGTTTGTCTGAGAAACAAGAAGGAAGGGTGGGGTTGGGCAGAGGGACAGAGAGAGAAGGGCTGCAAGCTCCTTTCTATGTGTGGAGTGCATCTTAGACACTAGCTGAGGGAGCGGAAACTGGAGACCTACAGATTCATTACTGCTCCAGATTCAGCTATGCTACATATTGATATAATTGTAAATATACCCTGAATCCCACCTTAAACTCTAGGGAGCAGCTGTGAGTGATGAAGGTCTGTTCTGTTAAATGACACACAGCAGGATGACATTTCCAGCAAGTCAAGCTGCAACAAACAGAAGCAGGACCACTGTCACAATTTCTTGGTGGACTGCAGATGGCTGGCAAGAAACGGCTGGAAATGTCATCTTGCTATGCTCCATTGCCAGCAGAACAGACCTCTATTACCCTGTCCAGCTGCTGGCTGTTAAAGTTGGTTTTAGGGGTTGGACCAGCAGAAAATACTTAGTTACTCATTCATAACTAACTTACTGATGTATAATCTTGGCCAATGTTGGGAGTTATCCCTGTTGTAACAACATACGTCCAGGTGAAGTAGTCTAAAATGAGCAATTCAAACCCATTAGCTTTACAAAACAATTGCTCCTGGTAGAGATGAAAAGTACTAGCGCTGGCTTGTTGTTTTGGAGCAGCATAGGTACACCCATATTTAGATTCTTTGGGAGGGTTGCTACGGGGACTGTTGTGATAAGCATCCATACTTCAAAATTTGCCACTGCACCACTGGCCCCAAAAGAGAATTTTGAAGGAAAAAAAACACCCCTTTGGTTTGATTCAGCAAGGCAGTGCTTTTTCTTTCATAAGTAATTGGGCAGGGGGTCAATGTGAGTTCATCCCAGTTTATTAAATTACAAGGCACTGTAAAGGTGTCTTTGGAGTAGTTATTCCAGAATCAACATTCCCATGGAAGTTCTTGAAAGTACTATAGGTCTAGGACACCACACAAGATTTTTCCAGTTCATTTGGCAGTTTATAACCTGCTTAAATAATCTTCAAAGCACTGATCTCTGATTTGTCCCATGAAAGTCACTATGCAGAAATAAGCCAGCTCCTAACGGATACTTTCATGTATCATAGGGCTCTAACAGAAGGGTTGCTAGTGAAATTCTGGCAGTGCTTTTTAAAAAACTATAATTCCTAGAATCCTCCAGCCAGCTTGAAAATGTAACTTTTCCAAGCTCTGAGTTGAAGCACATCAGAGAGTGGCTGTTTGTTATAAAATGTGAGAACTTGCGGGGAAGAAAATCAAGAGTTGTCAGCAGGCAACCTGCTTACACGCTCCAGTTACAATCACATCCCTCCCATGGTATGAATTTCATCAGGAGATTGCGGAAATCCTTCTCCTTGTGCAGTCTACTAATGCCATGAATAATTTTTCCAAGGGAAATGGCAGCAGTCCCGTTGGTCAAGTGTCTAGACAAAGCACTAATATCCGGTATGAGGCACAATCTCATACTCATCAGGGAAAGAGATTGCATGACTTAAGAGAGCTATGCAGCAGAAGAAAATAAAGAAGTGGCATTTGGCCTAAAGCTGCCAGCGTTGTATTCTGCCCAGAAGCAAATGGGTTGAAGAGGGACACAAAAGGAAGGGCAGGGGTTAAACAGGGCCAGGACGCTTTTCCCAGGGATGTAGATATGAATGTATTTAAATTTATTTATTTATTTAACTCATATCCCACTTTTCTCCTGAAAGGTGGCTGATGACATAAACTTAAACAAGGCACATGAATTAGAGAGCCAGTGTGGTATAGCCATTTGAGCATTGTATAATGACCCTGGAGACCAGAGTTCACTTCCCTGCTTGGCCATGGAAATCCACTGGGTGACCTTGGGTGTGTCACACACTCTCAGCTCCCAGAAAACCCTGTGATAGGTTCACTTTAAGGTTGCATAAGTCAGAAATGACTTGAAAACGCACAACAATAACAACAACAAACATGAATTAACACCTAGTGATCAAAAAGTTTTTTTAAAAAAATAACTAAACACTATAAGCTACCATAATAAAACACTAATACTTTAATACAATATAAAGTCATATAAAAGCATGTCAATAAAAATGCAGCACTAGCACCTTATTAAAGAACTTTCCAAATAGCCACTTAGCCATAAAATGCTTGTTCAAATAAAAAAAGATCTTTGCTTGATAGTGGAAGGGGATCAAGGAAGAGGCCAGCCTAGTTTCCCATGGCAGACAGTTCCACAGCTTGAAAGCAACCACGAAGAATGCTGTCTCCCATGTCCTCATCAAATACATCTGTGATGGTGGTGCAATCAAGAAAAAGCCCTTCCCTAAGGAGCCAGTGTGGTATAGTGATTTGAGCATTGGACTACAATCCTGGAAACCAGGGTTCGGTTCCCTGTTTGGCCATGGGAACTCACAGGGCGACCTAGGGTGTGTCACACACACACACAGAGTCTCCAGAAAACCCCATGATAGGGTTGACTTAGCGTTGCTATAAGTTCGAAATGACTTGAAGGTACACAACAAAAGGGATCTCAAAATTCAGGCAGACTCATATAAGGCAGTATGGTGTTTCAGACAATCTGAACTTAAGCCGCAAAGAGCTTTATAGTTCATAACTATAACTTCAGCAACTTCCATCATCACCCAGCATGGCACTGGGGATGGTGAGAGTTGTAATCCAACTCAGTTTGAAAGTTCCAGTTTGGTGTCAGCTGGTCTAAGGTGAGAGTGGAAAGGAGACTAAGGCTGGGCCATCATTTAGAGAGGGCAGAAGACACTCTATGCTCTCCTCCTATCTCAGACTACTGTACAAGTTCCAGGGGGAAGTCATAGTTCAGTGGTACGTGCCAAAGATGCCAGATTTGGTCTGTGATAGAATATTTCCAGGTCAGGATAGGTAATATCTCTGCCTGTAGCCCTGGAGAGCTAATGCCAATCTGCTCCAGGAGTGTGTCATTTTTCATTCTTGTACCATCCATGTGCTAGTTGATGTGATGTCATGTTACTTTGGGGTATTTTTCTCCACCAATGCCCCTCAAAATGGTCACTTTTAAAAGCTTTGGAGAAGGTTGTAGGAGCAATAGTTCTCAACATCTGGAGAGCCACATGCTCCCCAACCTTGAAATAAAATGGCAACAATTTGTGTTGGCAAATTCCATTGAGGTTGGGGCAGATCATCTTTTAGTCTATGCTAATTTGGAGGAGTGAGCTGCTACCTCTGGGACCAAAACGCCCATGGAATGAGGTCACCAAATTTTTTCTGCCTGCCTTCAGAACTTCCAGGGATTGCATAAGAGATGACTCTTGGCTTGGAAAAGTTGACTGCCGTGTTGGCAGGGGGATTATTGGAGTTGTAGTCCAAATCAGTAACTGCTCCAAACTCTCTTTGTGTGTGCCTTCAAGTTGCCTGTTGACTTATGGTGATCCCATGAATTCCATAGCATTTGCTTACGCAAGGAATAATCAGAGATGGTTTTGTCAGTTCCTCCCTCTGAAATAATAGCCTACAGCACCTGGTATTTGAGCTCTGTAGTGACCAGCGTTTTTGTTTTGTTTTTTCCTGAAGAGGACTTAGAGAAAGCCATTTACGGAGGTTTCAAATTGTTAACTGTTGTCAAGTTGGCTTCAAAATATGGCAACCCTATGAATAAGAAACCTCCAACTCACTGTTATCAACAGACCTGCTCAGCTCTTACAGACTCAACGTTGTGGACCTTTGATTGAGTCTATCCATTTGTAATGTGGTCTTCCACTCTTCCTTAGCATGGTGTAGTGGTCTGACTGTTGGATTACAATCCTGGAGACCAGGGTTAGATTCCCTACTCAGCCATGGAAACCCACTGGGTGACCTTGGGTACATCACACACTCTCAGCCCCTAGAAAACTCCATGATAGTTTTGGTTTTGGGTCACTGTAACTCAGAAAGGACTTGAAGGCACACAACAGCAACTTCCTCTTTTCTTTCTATTGCCTTCTATCTGACCAAATATCAATGTCTTTTCTAATAAGTCATATCTTCTCATAATACGTCCAGAGGACAACAGTCTTGGCTTAGTTATCTTGATTTCTAGGGAGAGTTCAGGTTTGATTTGCTCTAATATATATTTATTGGTCTTTTTGGCATTCCAGGGCATCTGTAGAACTTTCCTCTAGCACCACATTTCAGAAGAGTTGGTTCTCTTCCTATCTTCACTGCTCAGCTTTCACAACCATACATAGAAATCAGAAATACAATGGTGTAAGCCGTCTTGACGTTGGTATTCAATTATATATTTTTTACCCTTGAGGATCTTGTCTAGTTCCTCAATCCAGAGGATTCAAGAATAGGAAGCAAATTCTGCAACAGGCATGTTAGTATGTGTGGCCACTGAGCCTGCCTAAAAACATAGGACTTTTCTTGGTGTCCCTTCTTCCTCCATTCCTAAAGATTTTTGGATTTCTGCAATTTAAAAATTAAGCCAGCTATTTGCATTAGTCTTAATCAGTTGATTAAATCTGCAAGAAATCCGCATGTCAATTACAATGACTCTAAAGAGAGAAAACACTCATCTTTCCTTTCAGATGATACACTGCAGTTTAGGGGTGGGGGCATTTAGAATTCTAAGTCAGAGAGCTGCCAGTAAACTACAAACTCCAGAATTCCACAGGATGATGAAGGTTGAATAATAGCATTATAACAGTGTAGGAAATGGCCCTAGTTTTGCATTCAAATCACTACACCACACTGACTCTCCACTCCTATTTACCAGAATGGAGTGTCTACCACACTCTGAGGGTGTATATTCCACTGTCAAACAGCTCTTACTGTCAAAAAATTCATCCTAATATTTAGGTGAATCCCTTCCTTATAATCTGAATGCATTGGTTTATAACCTAGACTCTGGAATAGCAAAAAAAACAACAACACCAAACTCATTCCACTTTCTACATCACACAGGCCAAGCCAACATAGCCAATGGTGCGGAATGCTAGAAGCTGCAGTTCACCAACATTTGCAAGAGTGCACAATTCCCACCCTGGCCTGATGACTTTTAGCCTAACCTCCAGACCAGCCCTCCCCAGCCAGTGATGTGAAGCACTGCTATTCATCCTAATGACTCCCTCACACACATAGAGCCACATACACAAGGAGGGTCCAAAGATGTTGTGTCACTCCATCCCCACAAACAAGTTCTAGCAACTGTTGCCTCAAGAAGAAGCAGGTCTTTGGCCTCCTCAGTACCAAGCCAACTCTGAAGTACCAAGCCAACTCTGATAGGAATGGCTTCTGTCAGGAGAGGTGGCTGGGTGTAAAAATTCCATTTTCTTCCTGCTTTGTGAGGATTGTGGTTAAGCTTGGAGGAAACAAAGAACCCTGGAGGATATGGCAGATAATGCCATCATCTCTGCTAATCAACATGTCTCAGTGCTTTGAATGGAGCTCCACACCATTTCATGCCCTCCAGAGGTTTCTGTTTGCCCTCAACCTGGAGGCAGGGATATAGCTGTATGGAGGGGAGCAAAATGAGATTACTGTCGTCCAGTAAGTATCCTATCAACAGTAAAATTGTCTTTCCCTTCCCAAATTTCTTGCATGGCAGTAATTTTAAGCTTCAGTTGAGCATTTAGAAATACAGTTCAGGCATCCAAAGGAAACAGGTAGGAAAAGTTACCAAGGGAATGTGAACACAGTAAATACAAGAGTTCTAGGTGTGAACGATTTCTCTATCCAAGGTGGCAATATCCTAATTTGGCCCCTCTGCCAGTAGCAACCCCCTGCCCAGTGGGGAATATTGGGAGGTTTTAGGGACCAGATCATGAGGAAGGCTATGCTAAACCTGAATTCCTGGAAGAGTTCCATAGTGGTGAACCAGAGGGGGAATACATACTGCACAAGCATAGTAGTTGGATACCACCTTAACCACCATGGCTCCATTCCATGGCATCCTGGGATTTTTAATTTGGTGAGATACTTAGAATTCCCTCGCCATTTCCCTCAATTACAGCATCAGAACTCTCTGGCAGAAAATTGTAAGCATCTCTCAGAACTACAAATCCCATAATTCCATAGCATAATGGCAGATGAAAATGCTGTAAGTGCATAATGTGGATATACCTAAGAGGGAAGGCACCCTGCTGCTAGCACAATCCAGGGGGATTGTCTCATCTTACTGTACTGGCCATATTTCAAATAAATTAAGTTGCCACTTGGAAGTCTAAGCACATTAATATTCCCAGACTGATTAAGCAAAAATACTCAGGTGGATCTATGTTGATATAACCCTATTCACTGCATGATGTTACCAGTGATAGCTCCTGTCTCCCATGTTGGTTCAGGTTTTAAAAACAGAGTAGACCCACTGCACCACTGACAGGGGAGCCAACAGCTGCCACAGGATGGGACTAAATAAAAGAGTTTGCTCAATGTGGGGCACAATGGCCTACATGCAATTACTAATCCTGATTTAGGTAAACCCATTGAATCAGTTCGATTTATGCAAGTTTTTATTAACCATTCAGCAATTGATTCAAGGTGTCTATTCTAAGTGGAGTTAGCAACTGGATTTAGGAAATGGCATTTGCAGCATCCCCACTGAAATGAATCAGAACTGCAAGAGTGTTTTAGTCCATTGCTGTGAGGGCACAATTCCAAATGGTTGCACCCCTTGGACTGATAGCATCCAATGGGCCCTGGATCTAGTTCAGTTAGATAAAACCACAAATACTGTATGCCAAAGAGTAAGCCCCACTGGACTTAGGAGGACTTATTTCTGAAAAAGCCATAGCACAAGGCAGGTGGTACTAACTTCTAAGGCAGTCTTTGTGAACCTGGAGCTCTTCAGATATGCTGGTATTCAATGCCTTTTGCTCCTTGTCTACATAGCCTTCTGGATTCTTTACATCTACTTTTTCACATTTCTGTTCCAAATAAATTGGACTCCGTAACATTATATATAGGGCATCCTTTTGTAATCTAGAACACTCCAAATTTGTCTAGACTACTAACTGGGGATACTGGGAGACATAATACCAAGGAATCTGCAGGTTATCCAGCTGGAGAAAACTTTTTGTCAGGTTTGATCCCAACTCTCATTTGCTGATCTGAAGCCAGTGCATATCCCTGAAAACTTAACATATTGCCAAAAAGCTGATTAAGAGCACAATACCAGATTATAAATTAACCATTTTATTGAATATCAATAAATTGCATATAATTTTTAATATATATATAAAAAGTTTTTAATCAGTATAAAATTGTGGCACAAAAATATATAAATACCAGTGTACCTTTGAAATGTAAACATACCCTTTTTCTTTCTTTTTCTAGTTTTACGGTGTGGAAACAATGTACAAAAGAAAAAGATGCATTCAGGCGGCACCTGTCAATATGCCCATAAATAGCCATTTTGGCACACACCTGTCAATGGGCAGCCCTCTTTGCACAGGCTAGCTATTGTATCGCCGGACAAGTGCCTGCTATTAGTCACAGTTCTTTTGAGGAAAAAAAAAGCAGTTGTTCAAAGAAGTCATATTAACAGGTGCTTGAGTGCATAGCTGCTCTGTAAACAGGAGTCTTGGTTTGAAATGGCTACCCAATGCCTTCCCAGAGAGACACTGTTAATCTTTTGAGGCATTGCAAATTAGCATTGTGCTGGTGGGAAAAGCAGCTGCCTCAGAACGAACACAACACTGTATTACTGCATAGTTATACCTTCTGGGGCAAGTGGTGCATAAACAATGGTAGGAGTGAGAAAGAGAGAGAGAGAGATTGGCTGTGGCAGCACAAGAGGCGGGTGCTAACACTTTACTTTTTTCTTTTTATTTAAAGGCATTTCAATTCAGGGTCAACCATTTCCATAAATCTATTATATTCTCACCCCCCCACACACACAAACATCCTCAAAAGAAAAAATACTGTTATCCTTCAGGCCAGTTAGGTGCAAGGTTCAATCCTGAGAGATGCTGAGCACCTTCCAAACATTCCTACACATGATTAAAACCTTTTTTAAAAAAATACCATAGTGATGGCCTTCTAGCTTAAGATGGCTTTTAAAGAGATAGGGGAGAATTCACAGAAGATAAGACTTGATGGCTATTCACACACACAGAACCCCCCAACCCCAGCAGAACCTCCATATACAGTGGCAGTATATCTCCAAGGACCAGATGCTTGCAAAAAAGAAAGGAATAAGCGGTAGTCCAGCCATTCCTTTCATGCTCCTCTCGGGAGTTTCCAGAAGCACTGGGCTTTTAGGAGATGGAATGTTACAGATACACCTTGGTCAGAGAGTTCAGTTAGAGGTTCAGTGGAAAACATCAGCACACTTGTCATTTTGTGAAACCAGCCATTTGTGGCAAAACAATGCAGTCCTGCACCTACTTGAATCAAGAAGCATTTTGATACTGCCAGAAGAAAGAAATGGGGCAGGAGGAATGGAAATAAGTCTTTTAAGGCTGCCTCAAGAGCAACAAAAGTACACGCATGGTGCTTTAAGGCTTGAAACAGCTGGAAATATCAGTTCAATATACACTGTGCTGGCAAGTTCAACTCAACGGAAACTATCTTCCTACAGACACTAGTTAAAATACATGTATTTGCATGGAGGAGTCCGTGGCATTTTGCAGGGTGGAGGAGACCTTTTAGCGTGTTCCAGTGCAGCCTGTTTCTTCATGTTTGTGGAGAAGGGACATTCGGGAGAAAGTCCGGGAGCAGGTTTTGCATTGATACTTCTTGACATCTGAATGGGTCTGCAGGTGGGCACGGAGGTTTGAGCGGTCAGCAAAAGCCCTATTGCAGTGTGTGCAGGAAAATGGTTTCTCACCTACAAAAAGAAGAGGAGAAAGACTTCATAAGTAAACTTCAAGCACCCAAATCATTGTGGAGCTTTACCAGAAAAAACAGATCATGATAAAACAAAAATCAAAAAGTGACTTCTTACAACCTACAACAATGATCCACAAAGCATAGGAAGCTTACTTTTTTGGATCACAACTCCCAGTGGTCATGCTGGCTGTGGGATTCTGGGACCTATAATCCAAAAAGTAACATTTCCAATCTTTGTATCTAAGTAACGTGGGCAGCGTGACATAAAAGTAGAGCCACTTAAGCTCCTTATACCAACTGCAGATGCAAATAATTGTTTGGAAATAAATGACACCAAAACTGGTAGGGATTATTTCCATATAAACAGAGGTGCAGAATGGCAACTTCATTATCAAGTGAGCACACAGATCTCAAGCACATTTACTTAGAAATGAAGTCAACAGTCACAATCTGAGGTTAAGCACCTTGAAACACCCTTACATTCACAGAGAATGAGCAAGTCAACATACTCATACCTGTACAGATAATTCCACTTCCTCCTATATGAGCTTATCCTTCCTCTGAGACAGCATACCCCAGCACCCAGAAAGGGTGGGCTGGTGAACAGAGGAGACAGGGCTTTCTCTGCAGTGACCCCCAGCTATAGAACTCTGTCCCAAACTGATTTCCCCACTATCCAAGTGGACATCCAAGATTACATTTTACATGTCCGTGTAAACCAGGTGTGACTTTTGGGGATTTTTCTTTAGAAAAGATACCCAGAGTTTTGAAAACTGTTTTAAAATAAAGTTGTTTAAAAAAAAAACATGTTGTGCATCACTTTGGGAGCCTTGGTGGACCAGGTGGGGCAACAAACAAATATTAATGCTGTGCTGTTGCTATCAGTAACAAATTTCTCCTGTTGCATTAAAGGCTGGATTGTGCCCATGGATTCCAATAAGCTTAGATTCAGCAGACATGCTCAGAATTGCAAGCATCAATTCTGCATAGTACAAAATGCAAAGAGTACCATCAGCCAACTCACGGCAGCAGCAACACCTATACAAAAAGGTGAAGCTTTTACTGGTCTCAGTTTGGCAATACATGTATTTGCATGTACTAAGTAAGATTGTATCCCTTCTGAAATTTTTCTCCTATCCCTCCCTCCCTTCTCCTCACCCCACCCCACCTGCTCCTTCTTGCTAAAAAGGCTAAAGGGAATGAATTCTTGTCAGAGAAATTCTTTTGGATCTAACCAATAGGCATGCTCAATTGGGAGAACACAATTAAGTCTTTCTGGCTTCCTTCAGGCATCATCTTTTACTACTTTTAAGCGGGTGTGAAATCGGCACCAAGTAACAATTAAACTGTTCTCTCGTACCCACCCACCCAAATACAAAAGCTGCTTGGAAGGAGATGCATTGTAAATGTGATACTCCTTGGATTAAAAGCTAAAAAAGCTTTCCACAGGGCCAGCAGCTGGGGAGTCTGGTGTTTAGCCCTGGGGCATTACAGTAACAGGTGCGTGAAGGGAAGGGCAGCACTGCTACATTAAAGCACCTGCTAAGGCAAAATCAGCAGAGCCTTGCTCCAGCCCTATTTCTATGGACCTTTCCCTGCTGCCCCACGCCTCCACACTCCATTAGGCAAACAATGCAAATCAAGAAGGACTAAAAGGATGTCTCTCAAGGGCTCCTTTTGTGAGGAGAAACAAGCTTAACTTTCTTGAAAGTCTTCAGAAGGGGGAGGGAATGTTTTCAAAGCTGGCTCAAGGAGGCAGCTACCTTCAAAATGAAGGAGGAAAAGGGCATGTCTCCCACGCACGCCACCTCCCCAATCCTGAGGAACATTTAACACCTCATGGGCTGCTAGCTAGACAAGAAAGAGACAAGGGAGGGAGGGGGCCGTCTGGCGTTTTAAACCCAAGAGGAGTATTTCACCAGCCAAGGCAAAGAAGAGCAGACCTCAGCCATGGTGTTGACATTACACATGCCTTCAGCATTGGATTGCAAGGCCGGCACAAAACCCTTTCAATCCAATCAGCCCTTTGTGCACAGAATGACTCAAGGCTGATTCACATGACTGAGTGCCTGCTGAGTTGGCTGTGTGTAAGCTCAGTTTGCCTCGCGGTTGATGTGGTGATTTGGTCACCCCCCCCCCCGCTACAGTCCCCAAGCTACTAGGACTCAACAAACTCAGAACAGCATGGAATGAGCAAAGGGAAAGAAGCTGGATTGGAATGAAGATTAATGGGATAACAAGTTCATGATGTGTATCTAGCAGCCCCAAATACAAGGAACACCTAGGGCTGGCCAACATTTGTAAATCTTTTCTGATGCACGGGTTTGCAAATGGGGATTTGAGACATCCAAAAATCTTTGGAGCACAAATTAAGGTGTTGCGATGAGGGAGAGTCAGAAAGAAGCACTTGGGAAAGTTACTTTTTTAGACTACAGCTCCCAGAATCCACTGCCTGGCCCCCAACATGCTGGGAATTGTGGTGCAAAAGTAACACTTCCAAGCTCAAAGAAATAACTTCTTTGGGAAGTCCTTATCTCTTCAGATAAGCTATATGCGGTATTGACTTGAATCAGGTTGATGAAATAGTGAAGGGACTGGAAAAAGAAAGAAAGAGAAGAAATTAGAGCACACAAATGAGGAGGCAACTTTACCAGTATGTGTTCTGATGTGGCCCTGCAGGAGCCAAGGCCTGGAGAAAGCTTTGCCACAGATTTTGCACACGCAGGGTAAGGTATGGCTTCGGATGTGCATCTTGAGGGCTCCCAGGCTCACGTATTCCTTCTCACAGTACTTGCAGCTGAAAGATTTCCTGGTCTGGGAGTCGCAGTGCAACTGTCTGTGTTTGGAAAGGCCCGCAAAGGTTGAGTAGGACTTGTTGCATTGGCCACAGTGGAATTTCTCTGCTTCAGTGGCAGATGAGGCCGGGCTGGGTGGATCCGAGGTTGTCTTGCCATCCTCCTCTTCACTGGACAGGGAGGTCAGGTCCAGAGGCTTTGAGTCAGGACTTGGAGGAGAGGCTGCAGCTTTCTGGTATTCCGGCTCAGAGGTGAAGAAACTGGAAAAGACCCCTGTGTCCCATGCAAGCGAAGGGTAGTGCGGGCCCGTGGTGAGGAGATCTGGTTGGGGGAGGGCAGACAGGGGGTACTTCTCATAAAATAAAGGGGACACAATCACTGCAACAGAAGGAAGAAAATAATGACAATGTAAGCATGCAACACTGGATTCAATTAAGACAGGTACTGTATTTTTCTACTACCTCCACAGGCTCTTTAGAAAGGAGCTCACCAGAACTTAGTTTGAGAACAGCCCTACACACATGGACGCACACACAACTCTCCCAGAACCCATTCTGAGTACTATGACTCAGGCCATTTCCGCACTACACTGCTATAGTGTGATTATTCCACTTCCAACATCCTGTGGAATCCTGGGACTTGCAGTTTAGGGAAGGGCATTTAGAATTCTCAGTCAGAGACCTCTTGGGCCTCAGCAAACAACAAACCTCAGAATGCCACAGGATGTCGAAAGTGGAATAACAGCACTATAACAGTGTAGTACGGAAATGGCTTCAGCTGCAGAGCACATAGTAAGACAACGTTCCTTTGAGCATATGCAGAAAGCCACTGAACCCCTACACCGCCTGCAGCGACAAAGTACAAAAATATTGCACCTCAACAGCTCTACTTAAAACTAACATCCAGCGAATGAACGCGACCAAACCTCTAAGCAGTCGAGTAGAGGATGCCAAGGGAAGTCTTGCGATGCCAACTTATTTGCCAACGATGCAGCCCGCTAGCCCCCACCTCGCCAGGGCCACGGCCAACCCAGCACCGCCCCACTCAGCCTCCCAGGTTATGTTCCGCCAAAAGTTTTGGCCCGTTAGCAGATCCGCCGAACCCCTAGAACAAACGAGTCCCCCATCTGCCCAGCGGACACCCCACCATTCCCTCGCTCTCGGTGCGCCGTCCACGCGGGCTTTCCCAGCACGGGAAACCACCCACGCCGGGGCGGCGAGCGCGACCACCCGCCCTTCCTCAGCCTCGCCGCCCCGCGCGAACGCCACCCCTCTCCTTCCCCTCGGTCCGTGCGCCACGCCTACCGGTCTGGCTCTCCAGTTCGCTGTAGTTGGGCTTCTTGCTGGCCGAGAAATGCTTCTTGACGAGGAAAGAGCGCGGCATCTTGCGGGAGAGCGCGGCGCGGCGGCGATCCAGGCGGCGAGCTCCGCTTCAGCCTTAACCAAGCCAGCGGCGTCCTTCCGGGAGCCAACGCGGGGCCGCACGATCGAAGCGGCCAAGGCGCCCGCGCCACGGGCTAATATGGGCCAGGCGGCGGGGGGCGAGGCTGGCCCGCCCCCCGTGTCACTTGGCAGCCAATGGCGAGAGGGCGGGGAGGGGTCCCGCGGCTGGGCTTTGCGAGCAGGTGCTGGCCAGAGGAGCCTCGGCTGGTGGACCGGCGGCGGGAAGGAGAGGGAGGGGGGCTCGCGGGCCGGGGTGGTCCAGTTTAGCCTTCGCCCGGGGCAGCGGGAGGGGAGTCCGGGGTCTGCTTAGCAAAGCAAGGGGCCGCTTCCCAGAGGCAAAAGCAAGGCCGAGGAATCTCACGTTCTCGGGGGGGGGAATATACGCGGGAAGTCTTGAGGGGGAGACGGGCGGACCGGAGGAAGAAAGAGGCGCCAGTAGGGCCCGGCGTCGTCTCCGTGAAGTAACGGGGACGGCCGACGTCGGAGAAGTTACTTTCTAAATTTTGGACTGCGGCTTCCAGAAGGGCCTCAGCTGGTGGTTGGGGCGCGGGCTCTGGAGGCTGTCGCCCACGAAAGAAACTTTTCCAACCTCTTTGTTAAAGCACGGCCTGTTCGTGCAGGGGGAGCCATACCAGACGCACAGTCCGACTCCTCCTGAGGTGATCTGGCTTAATAATAATCAGACGGGGGGAGCGCGAAGGTTTGGGGACGTAACGCCCTTTTCCGTCCTTCAGACTGAACGCGGGGACGTGGGATGGGCGCCCTTCCTCAGCAACTGGGAGAACTTCCGTATGGCCTGTAGGGAGCGATGCTTAAGTCGGAAGCCGGCTGGTATCCTATTAGTTAGCCCAACTAGAGTAGGCCATTCCACACTTGGTTACCTGGTGAGTCAACAGATAAGGGAATCCTTTTGAGGCAGTGCATCCGCTGCAGTCAGGGATAACAGGATTTAAGCCACCTTTTTTCTTCAGAGGGGTTCCTCAAAACACACGTTCTTAACCCAAAGAAGGGATCTTGTTGCAACAGTCTTTCTTGGGGACTTGCAAAACACGCACCTTTGTTAAGAACACTACGTTATGTGCTCAGCGCGCTCAGGGTTGTAGGTTTTCGCAGGTTCCTCACGGAAGACGGTCGCCACAGGTCTATATCTAATATAGGCCATTTCCGCACTAGACTGTTATAGTGGCATTATTCCACTTTCAATATCCTGTGGAATCCTGGGATTTGCAGTTTAGGGAGGGGCACTGAGAATTCCAGGCAGAAGGCTCTTTAGCCTCAGGAAACTATAAGCCTTAGGATTCCATAGGATGTCGAAAGTGGACTAATAGCACTATAACAGTCTAGTGCGGAAACGGCCATACTCAAGAGTATATTTTATATGTTTCCTCCCCAGACAAATTTCTCCCTCGGCTCTCAAAATCTGCCTAGCTATGAATCTCCCTCGCTTATCTCTCCTAACAATCCCGGGCTGTTTGCTTTTAGCTGGGGCGTCTGTGCAAGATTACAGTGATCTAGCGCACTGCGATCTTGCACGCACGGACGGACGGACGGAAATACACGTATATGCAGTTATTGATTTGCAGCGATCCGGTGGCGCGGGGCGTCTTGCTTTCCAGTCCCCGCGGCTCCAGGTGAGGCGAGCCCGCTGGCGCTCCTGCCTTCCCAAGCCTGCGCCGCGGCTTCTGGCTAAGAGGGACGGGGTTACGAGCGTGGTGGGCGTCGCATTTTGGCGTCCTCCTCTCTCCATCGGCAGATTCCTCCCCCACCGAAGGCAGGTGATCCATCGACCGTCGGCAGGAGAGAGCCGACGACGCAGACGCTGCAGCCCAAAGAGATACGGCTTCCAAGTCTCTTGCTCGGGCTGTCGTGCCGAGGAAATGCCGCGCATCTCGGCTCATGGGGGCATGGCTTAATATCGAAAGGAACTATCTCCGTGTTCCGTGTAATTAAGATATTAAATCACGTCAAACGATTCGTCAGGCTGAAATCCGCTAAAGCCCTAGTGGACGTGGGAAGAAAACGCCGCTGCAAGTGTCCCAGTTTCCCGTCCTACAGGAACGGGGCCACATTCCGTGGGTCTTCGAGGCCCGGAGACTTGCCGGGGCTTCCTCCGCTTTCCACTGGGGCGCCAGTGCCCCCTTCCGGATTCTCCTGGAATGTGTCCCTCCGGGTTAACACAAACGCAAAACACGATTTAGATAGACAAAATTAAGCACCTCTTGAACGTTGTAAAGCTCAGCTTAATTCACTAAGGCCATTTCTGCACTAGGATGTTATAGGCCTCTCCCTAAACTGCAAACCCCAGGATTCCATAGCGTGTTGAAAGTGGAATAATAGCGCTATAACAGTCTAGTGTGGAAATGGCCTAGGACTCAGGGCATATATAATGGATCCAGAGTCTTAAGCATGGATTTCATTCTCCTGCTTCTACACAGTTCAGGGCTAAATTTTGGTTACATTTTTTGGCCAAGCTTTGGTGTAAAGTAGATAACAGTCAAACAAAGGGGTGCTGGTTTGTTACAAGTAATCTAATATCTGGCCCAATTGTGGACCTTTTTCCATCTCTTCCTCCATTCCAGGCTTTGATTTTATTTATTTTTTTAATGATTTTGTACCATGCAGAGTTCTGGAGAACTCAAAATCTTGCCCACTCTTATGATATTTTAGTTTGTTTTAACTAAAGGCTAGATGTTCGCCCCAAGGGCAAGTTACTTAGTCCCAAGTAAGGTATTGCCCAAGAGTGGATTTTGTTGTCTTTTAAAGATTTTAAGTGACCTTAATCTTCAATGCTCATGGACAGAGATTATCCAATGATTCAACTGAAGCAATTGCTTTAGTTCCTTCTGATTATCAGTGAACAATTGCTCCAGGCTAGGCGGCCCAGTGCTATAGGAAACAAGTGTGGCTTTCTTCCTCCTCTTTACCATTCACTTTCTGAGTCTTCCAGTGTTTCTGATATCACAAATGTTTTTTGCATATTATTTGAGAATTTGAATAAAACTGGAGGATCAGGCTGTGAATCTCACTGAAGCTGCAGGGCCAAAAATGGACTCATGCATGAAGATTTTGCTGGTGCTGTCTTGTATGCTTAATGTTCCCTTTAATTAATTTATTCATGACTATGCCACTGGTCCCAGAATATGTTACACATGTCCAAAAAAATCTCTCTATTTTTGGAATGTTCGAAGGTTCCCACCACTTCAGTCTAGTTTTGCTTATGGCAAAAGAAGTCATATGTCTCACTCTTTTACAAGCACAAATGAGTTGGTACCTTATCACCCACTTTGTGTAATGGCAGGTCATGAACCTCTCTCACAATTTGTGCTTTTGGCAAACAATTTCAGGTAGACAAGTATAATACAGTCTCAGCAGCACCTTGCTGTGGACAGAGCATGTGTATGAACAAAAATATCCTTAGAGGAATGAAAATGATGGATCATTTCTTTAGAAATATTTCTTAGCAATAACTTTAAACCCCAAGTGATTCAAACAAGGCATGTACCAATTTAAGTACTCCTGTCATGGCAAGTAATTTTAATTTATATGATCAATTTAAAATTTAATCTAAGTGTATGTTGTCATTATTTCTTTCAGAGAAGTCTCAACAGTTTTATCAAAATGGGACACTATAGCCTATGGCAGGTGATGTTGGACTACAACTCCCAGCATTCGTCAGCACTAGTTGTGCCAGCCAGGGCTGCTGGGAGCTGCCTTTATCTGGTAGGCTGCACTTTGTTCTCCTCCTATCACAGGCCATTTCTACACTAGACCGTTATAGCTCTCTGATTCCGCTTTCAACTTCCAATGGAATCCTGGGATTCCATAGGATGTTGAAAGTGGAATCAGAGCGCTATAACGGTCTAGTGCAAAAATGGCCACAGACTAAATCACTCCTCTGCTGTCTCACATTTGGACAAGGGAAAGTTACCATAAATGCTTCAAGATACACAAAATTAAATTCTCTCACAGCATAGCCTTATACTTTTCTATTCAGAATTAAGCCCCATTGAGTTCAATCGTATACTCAAATATTTTTGTTTTATGCCTTCAAGTTTTTCCTACTTACAGCAACCCTAAGGCGACCCTACCATGGGGGTTTCTGGGGCTGAGAGTGTGATGTACCCAAGGTCACCCAGTGGGTTTCCATAGCCAAGCAGGGAACTGAACCCTGGTCTCCAGTATCCTAATCCAATGGTCAAACTGCTATACTGGCTCTCGCAAACTTAGCTTACACAGTACACAAACTTAGACAGTAAATCCTGTCAGCTTATTTACACATATCTAGGCTAATTACTTACAACTTACTACCTATAAGAATCATGAGCTACTCTAACCACCAATCTTTTTAACTGATTAACTGATAGAAGAATTATTAATTCAAATACATCTGCAAATTATCAGACTGTCGGTATAGGAACTTTGTTGATTTATGGAAAGCTGTTTTGCAGCTACTAACTTCAAATGTTCTCTTCCACTTAAAATTGGGGCCTCCACAATCAGTCAGCTAAAGATTAGGTTGATTAAACTGTCAGTTAAAACAATGAATAATACGGTGCTAGTAAGAATAACCTGTTAGAAATTATTCACCTTTTAAAAAGAAACAGAAAGTAGAATAAAATGCAAAACAATATCTTTATAGAAAAGACACAAGTGCATTTGATACCTAGTTAATAATATTTTTAAGGCTGTTAAGAAAAGTTTGACATCAACAAATCTGGGAAGAATCCCTCTGGCTCAAACATACGCTCACAGCAACATGTCCAGTCAACTCTCAGCAAAGTAAACAACTCTTAAACCACCCTCCCCTTTGAAAGGGAAAAACATTGCTTTGTGTTCTCTGTAAGATGTGATGTTTCAAATGAAAGAGGGCAAGGCAATGTCATCAAGATGGTAGCTCCTCATTGTGCTGAAGTGTCCCAGAAGTGAATACAATTGGGTGTAGTTAAAGGTGGTTTACACAAGTCAGACAATGACTAGTGGTCATAAAATTAGATAACTGTTGACTGAAAGGCTTTACAAAGTTTGTTGGCTTACTCAGAACTGATTAAACTGAACTACAAGCAATTTATTAGGGGTGGCGGTGGTGTTGAAAAAGGAGTTCTCGTTTAAGCTGACAAGGAAAATGGGTAGATTTTGGTAAACTGTTGTGAACGTGTGCCTTTTGCTTGTCCTTCAAAATCTGTTGTTAAACATTGTAACTCATAGGTAAATCCTTAAGATTGAATTGCCAGCAAAGTGACTTCATTAAGGGTCTCCAAACTAAGCATCAGGGTGTGGTGGGTGTCCATGCACATGTGTGCCTCCTTGTGTGTGTGAGGCACATCATGTGCCAGCAAGGAGCTCAAGTGACCTGCTCACCTCAGTCAGGTCATTCAGGAAAAATTCAGGGTAGAGATGGAGATAACTTCATTGTAAAGAAACCTGTTTGAAGATGATGTCAGCCTCCATATAATCATGTACCTTAACTGCATCAGCCACCTGTAATCCAATCAACCTCTGCCTAATCCACCTGGTGGGGGGAACCCTTGAGGAATGGAATTACAGCACAATTGGTGTTAAATTTGCACAACAATGCCATTTATGGTGGCTCTTAAGGTCTTTGCAAAAATTGTGCAATGGATTAGAGTCATGGGACTGGAAAGATGACCCTTGGCAATATCATAGAGACATGGAGAAAATTTAATTCTGGTTGAACTCTGGTATAGTCCCCCTGCTCACTGCCAAAACTATGGAGTCTCCTCACAGAGAAATTTTCCTCCTCTCCTCTCAAATCTGATACAAATATATCTCAAGTACTAAAGAAGATGTGTTCCTGGGCTTTACATCTTCAACAGAAAATTTGGTACCAAAGGTAGAAATAAGATGGGGAACAAGGAATAGGTTCCTACCCAAGAAAGAGCAGTTCAATCTGTTTCAGCAAACTTTTTTTTTACAAACAGCATGTATGAAACAAAAGAACCAGATCAAGTAAGTTTTGCATAAGTAAACAAAAACATTTTGCATCTTTTAGAGACCACTTGAAGGCTTCTTCCAATGGTCTAATGGTTTTAAGTTACAAGAGGATAGATTTCAATTGGACATTAGAAAGAACTTTTTGACAGCAAGAGCAATTCAGCAATGGAACCAATTGCCTAGAGGGTCTCCTTCTCTGGAGGTCTTCAAAAAGAGGCTGGGCAGCTACCTGCTGGGGATGCTCTATCTGGAAATCTTGCGTTGAGCAACGGGGTTGGACCTGATGGGCCAGCTCTATGATTGTGTGGAATTGTTTCTGAAAGACTAAAAAAAAAGTCTTTGGGTAATGAACCAGTTAGGAAACAACCTTTGTTGGCTCTTTAGCACTGATCTCTCATCTAATTAATCAATAGCTTAATTCTGGACTTACATTAATGAAGAAATTCCCACTGAAGTAATTATGTTAAAAATATATTTAAATCACCCTTTGTTTAAGAAAACGGGGCATGTCACACACCTTCAGCCCCAGAAAACCCTGTGACAGGATCGCCATAAGTAGGATCACTATAAGGATCACCTTAGGATCACCATAAGTAGGAAACTATTTAGGGAACCCAACAACAGCAAAAAGTCACTAGTTAGGGAACAGCCTAATGCATCAGACCAATGGACCTTCTACCTGAATATTGTCAACACTGACTGCCAGTTTCTCTTCAGGGGTTCAGCTCTGCCTGGAAGCTGTTCCTCAGGTTGAACCTGGGACCTTTTCCATACAGATCATGTGTTCTGCCACTGAGCCACAGATGTTTAATTGATATACAGTCCTTCTGATTATGTATGTTCTTAGTGCTACTGTTTCAAGGGAGTTTTATTGGTGGCTATGTTAATTAGGTATTTCTTACATTGTGTTGCTTTTACAGTACTTTATTATTTACTGTTAGCCATCTTGAACTAAACAAGAAAAAGTGGTAAACAAATATTTTTAATACTAAAATATTTTAATGGTGATTAGCTAATTTATCATAGTGTGAGCTTTCATTGGAAAGAGACTACTGATGAAATAGGTTGACCATCCTTGACTTGGCCCCATCCAGATATGCTGTACTACAACTCCCATCACATCTTGCAGTGTGATTCCTGGCCATGTTGATGGGAGATAATGAGGATTGTAGTCTAATCTATGAAGGCCATCAGATGGGGGAAATCTCTAGCAGGGAGTTTCCTGCAAAAGGGTCTCCTCAATGTGTGGATGGAAGACTCCCTGAAACTGGTCTGTGCTGTGCTCTATATGACAAAATATGGGATGCAAATGTACTTAAATAATCCAGAGCTCATTAGGTGCCCTACTTGTGCAAACTCAAGGCTCTTAGGGGATTGTGCTGCCTATAATTCTTGAAGATATACTTGATTCCGTGCCTAAAAATGCCCTTCAGGACATGTCTGTAGATACAAGTCTACCTCTGTAGAATTTGAGCAGACGTAGATGAGAGGTGGTTTGTTATTTATGGCCCTTTAGATTTCAAGAGTTTCTTCCTCGACACTGAAGTTTTTTGTGAAGGCCTAAGCATTAGTAACAAAAGCCACAAGAAGAGTGCTTCTTCTTTCCGACTGTTGCCAAGGAAGAGGCACATACTTGGCTGGGTGCCAAGTGGATATGGTGGGCTGAGGGTGTTTTTTAGGGAAAAAAGAAGGGGCAGGCCCAGTTCCGCCATGCCTTGGCTCAAAATCAGATGAAAGGTGTATCCCAGTTGCCGCTGCAGAAAGTGGCATTTGGAATGGCATGCATCCATCCCAAATGCCACTTTCCTGGCCTTGGAAGGAGAACAGAAGAGGCAGGGAAGGAGCCAAGAAGATACAGGTGCAGCTCAATTTTCATGCCCCCGCCCCCAGCAGATGATGACCGGCCTTCCTTCCATCCCAACTGCTGCTGCCCTGGCCTCAGAGGGAGAGAGGAACTGGCCGTATTTGCTGGATTTAATCTTCTTCCCCAATGCCATTCCCTTCCCTTGTGTGTTGTGTCTTAGACTGTAAGCCTGAGGGCATGGAATGTTGTTGTCGTTGTCATTGCTGTTGTTGTTGTTCTTGTAAAGTACCAAGTATAATAGTGGAGCTATATAAACAAATGATGGTAGCAACAGCAACAATAATGCCACAGCAATATTATATTCCATTATATATCAGTTGCTGTTGCCTGTCAACAGTTGCACTATTTATATTGGGGCAAGTGCAGTGGTATCATAGTAAATTCTGAAATTCATGACATCTCCGCAACGATGCTTTCCCACAGAGAATTCGTGAATGTGTACACACATAAGCACACACACATTGGTTCATGTTTATTGTTGTTGTTGTTGTTATTATTATTATTATACTGTTAGGATTAAAAATAAACAAACATATGAGCCTTCAAATATTCCAAATAAGGAAATCACTAAAAAAATGTGAAAATCTTAAGGGCATGAGCAATTGTTTACATTGTTGCTTGGATTTTACAGACTATAGACCATTTCATTAGATGCATGAAATATTATCCAGAATGTCATATATTTGTAAAATAACATGCGTACTGCACATATACCTACAATTCTAGATAATACTTCATGCATTGGATGAGGTGGACTACAATGTACATATGTTTGCACTGTAGTAAATATATTCATGAGAGCCAGTGTGGTTTGGGTGTTGAGCTATGGCCTTGGGGACAAAGGTTCAGTTCCCCACTCAGCCATGGAAACCTACTGGCTGACGTTGGGTACATCAAAAACTCTTATCCCAGAAATCCCTGTGATAGGTTCACCTTAGGGTCACCGTACATCTGAATAACTTGAAAACACACAACAAAGCATCCTCATCTTTAAAACATTTCAGAACTTGGTCTTTTTAATTTAGATAGGAGCTCTCACCGAGACTATTACCTCCACTCTTTCGCTGCAGCTACTAAGAGGCTTCTCTTTCAGACTCCTATATTTGGTATTGTCCCTATTCAATTTTGCCACTCCCTTATCATGAGTCATGTAGAAGAAAAAGCCTGGAGCCAAAGGGTCCAAAGAATAGTTTCTCCACAGCCACACCTTGGATTATCCAGATCAACTCACACTCCCTAGCTAGGCCTGATTGATATTTCCATTGAACTAATCACCAGTGAGATGGTTATCTGTGATGTACTTTGACCATTTAGATGTAGACCGCATCACCAGCACCTTGCATTTTAGCAAATTGTAAACCAGACTTTGGAAGAGATACCTGTTTGGATCACACCTTCCAAAAGCCTACAGCCAGCATGGCCACTAACCATGCCACCTGGAGATTTTGGGAAGCTTTAATCAAAAAGGTAACATTTCTAAGCCATATTGAAACTAAGTAGAGCCCTGGAACCCATTGAATCCAGAGGTGCACCTGCACCAAGGAGATAGGGCTCAAATTCTTGCTCAGACATGGTTGACCCTGGACCAATCTCTCTGTCTCTTTAAATCTCAACTAAGGAGAGAGTAGTTCTGAAGATAAAAGAGGGGAAGCCATGTGCGCTGAACTTCCTTTTCTTTTCTGTCTTTTCCTGTTATAATATTATTTCACTTTTTTCTGTGTGTGAGTGATGGTAGATGCAGGACAGAAGAAGGGAATTAGTTTTTGACAGAGCACACAGTTGAACTGTTAATTTCATTCCTTCCAATTTCCCTGTTTGGCAAGGACAGTCCCGATTAATCCTCTGTTATCCCACTTTTTCAGCTGCTTTTAAAATGCTCCATTTTATCTCCTTTTCTCATTTTCCCCCTTTGTCCTCAGCTTACTTCAATTGCTGCAACTGAATTCAAAGTGCAGTAATGTGCATTCAGCTCAGTAGGAGAGAAGGTGACAGAATCTTGTCCTTCCCTGTAGACTTAGACAAAACAAAACTGCTGCAGCCTCTCCTAGGTTTTATATTCTTCCTCTTTAATAACCTTTACAATCTTGACCATACTCTAATGATCTTGGCCACATGAATCCCAGGTTTCATCTATGAAATCTTAGAGGGTATGAAATTCATTTTCACATGGTTGAATGATGGTGACTAACCTGGTGAACTTTATGAAAGGATTAGGCTATTAGGTCATGACAGCTGTTTACTACTTCCAGTATCAGAGCCAATATGCCTCTGAATACCAGTGGTTGAAGACACGAACGGGAGGATGCTATTATACTCTTTCCTGCTTGAGGGCTTCTCATAGGCATTTAGTTGGATGCTGGACTAGATATGCCTTTGACAATACTCAATGATTGCCTTATCATGCATAACTTTTTTTCCCCACTGTGGATTCTTCTCATTGTCAAGCCATAAGTTGTGAGTGAAAAACCTTTAGCTCCCCAAATGTTTGAAATCACAGTACTTACAGTTCCCTAACTATCAGCCATGCTGGCTGAGATTAATAGGAGTTGTAAGCCAAAACATCTGAAGGTCAAAATTCCCTATCTCTGCTCAAGACTGTAAGCCCTACTGACCTTGGCTGACAAATGTTTATATTACAAAATGCAGTGAATTTTTCTGTGAAAGCTAGAGTCTACCAATGGTACTCAGGAATTGCTCCTCTTAATTGGTCAGATTCTGTATGCAAGAGTATAGTATTATTCCTGTTGAGTTACAGGTGTGGCTCTCTGTCTTGTTTCTGAACTCAAATGTAAAAGGTAGCTTTAAAAAACCAGCTAGCTACACAGTTATTTTAAAATGTCATATTTATTTTAAAATGATAGTAAGTTAACACAGCAACTCCTTAGGCACTTATGTCCATTGCAGGGAAATAAAGAAAGAAACAAAAACTAACATGAACTAGTGGTTTGAATGTTGGACTAGGACTGTAAGAGACCACAGTTTGAATGCTCAGCCGTGGAAACCCACTTGGTGACCTTGGGCAAGTTATACTCTCTCAGCCTCAAAGAAAGGCAATGGCAAATGCCTTCTGAATGAATCTTGCCAAGGAACCTCCATAATAGGTTTGGCTTAGGGTTGCCTTAAGTCAGAAATGACTTTGAAGGTGCAGCACAACCACAACAAAGAAAGACGCATCCTTTTGTCTTGTGGCACCTTAAAGTTCAGCAGGTTTAATCATGGCATGCACCTTTAAGGACTAGATATCTCTTTGAGCATTTTCCATAGTAAATGTGTTAGTCTTTAAGGTTTCACCAGATTTGTATGTTCTAGCTAAAACAACAAACAGGACTACTGTCCAGCAGTTATTTTTTAGGTACTTTCCTAGCATGTAGCCAGCTGTGTTTGTGCTTTGCTAATTTTTGAACTTGCTTTCACAATTTACTGGTGTTTTATTTTTCAAAATGAAAATAGGTGGATTGCCATGGCTATGGATTGATTCAGAATCCCCACCTCTGGCCATTCTGGTTGGGGGATGGTGGAAGCCATAGTTGGATATTTCAAGAAAGCATTGGATTGAGAAAGGCTGATACATATGCTTCCGCACTCCATATTAAGGCTGTTATGAGCTGTGAACTTAAGGATTTTTGTTGCAGTTTCCTTCTCCACTTCTCCAGTTGTTTGTGTGGTCTCAGACCTTGGAAAAATTACTCTCTGGGATTACAGCTTTCAGAATCACATTGTTCCTAAGTGACACACTATCAGTAGGCCAGTTAGTAACTATGTTAGCTGGGGGATTCTGGGAGTTGTTGTCCCCCTCCCTCCAAAAGAAACTTGGCCATGCTCTGTGTTGCTTTAGTGAAGACCTAGATGGAAAAAGTATCCTCAAAAATTTCTTTGCTATTTTGTTGTAAGTTTGTTGGTCCTAAATAAAATATCATGCCAATGCAGTTCTCAGTGGGGATAAGTTGATTAAAAACCAGGACCAATGGTAAAAGCTCCTAAATTGCTGGAAAACATGGAAGGGAGCTGGGGATGGCTGTTGTATGCTGTTTGATTGATTGCTTTCCTATCATGCTGTGTTGAGATAAAGAGGGTAATTAAAGCTATTGTCCCAATCTGTCTCCTGACTTCCTTAACTACTCACTTAGAGAGGTGTCAATTTAGCCCTCCAGACATTTAACCTGAAAATAATGACTGTCTTGAATATAAACAGAATTTTCACTTTTGGGCCCATTTTGCTGCCTCAGTAGTAGCGCTACTTTTTTGCTATTGTTGTTTAGATGACACCTTCTTAGAAGCCCCCCCCCACTCCTTTAGGCTACAGCATCACACTATAACAGGGGAGTTTCATGGTCAAATCCCCACTTAGCCATGAAGCTCAATAGGTGACCTTGGGCCATTCTTTACCTGTCACCCTAATTTAGCTCACAGAAGTTTTGTGAGGCTAAAATGAAGGTGTAAGGACCATGTATGTCACCTTGAGTGCCTAGGAGGAAAGGCAGCATATACAATAAATAAAATAAAAAACCAAAATACATGTTAGTGATACCAACCAGAAGGCACCAAGAAGAAGAAAAAATTGCTAGCTTTCAAGCTCATTAACTTCTTCATCAGGCAAAGATGCTAGAAGAAAGAATATATACATGGGAAACAAAAGTGACATTATTGAAGTGATAAGCCCAGAGGTCTTCATCTTGGGGTTCTGGATGTTAAAGTGAGAATGCAGGCAGAAAGCCCAGTCCCCACCTAAAAGGAGAGGTAGAGGAATAACAGGGGCAAAGGTGGAAAAAATCCCTCATAACATTTTGGGGCTCCACTGCAGCCATAAGTCTCTTCCCTTGCTGTATGTTTTGCAACTGTCCAAATTTTTTTAAAAAAAATTACCCTATTTGGGCTGAGTTCAATAATCTTTGCAAGAAGATCCATGTCTGGAGGTAGATTTAGGTGTGACAAACAAGGGTGCCAATAGAAGCCAGTTTTGACTGCTTTATTTTGTTCTTGAAAATTGAGCCCCCATATGAGCTGGATATGTTTTCCCTGGGGAAGAGAAGACTGAGATGTGACATGATAGCTATCTTTAAATATCTGAAGAAATGTCATGTAGAAGATGGAGCATGCTTGTTTAATGCTGTTCCAGAGATCAGAACACAAACCAATGTATTAAAATTACAAGAAAAGAGATTCCACCTTAACATTAGGAAGAACTTTTTTTTACTGAAAGAATGGTTCAACATTGAAATAGTTTGCCTCAGAGTGTGGTGGACTCCCTGTCTTTGGAGGCCATTAAACAAGTTGAATGGGCATTTTTCAGGGGTGCTTTAATGGTATCCTTGCGCACGGCAGGGGGCTGGACTAGATAGCCCCTTCCAACTCTATGGCCAGTTCCGCACGGGGTATTTGAAATGGTGCAGTCCGTCCTCCAGGGAGGACATCTGCACCTGGGAGCAGACTGGGTCCAGATTATTCAACGTAGATCCTCACCTCAGCCCACTCTGGAACGACCCCAAGTGGTTGTCCAGTGTGCTTTTGAAAAACCTGTTTCTTTCGGTCTTTCAAAAGCACAGAGTGCGCCAGTGCGAGCCTGCTCCCTTGTGCAGATTTGCAGGCTCGCACCAATCTTTAGGCAGATCTTTAGGCTGGCGAGCTTCAGCGGTTGGTCGAGACCCTCGACCAACTGGAAGCTGCCATTTTCGACACCAGAGCAGTGCGGAGCGATGAGCACGCACTGCTCCGGAGCAGCCTGGACCGGTCCAGGGAGCCATAAGACCCGGTAAGTAGCGGCACGGGGCAATTTCCTCGTCCCATGTGGAAATGGCCTAAGATTCTATGGGCCTTTCCACCCTACCCTGTTATAGTACTATTATTCCACTTTCAACATCCTATGGAATCCTGGGGTTTGAAGCTTAGGGAGGAGCATTTAGAATTCTCTTCCGGAGAGCTCTTTGGCCTCAGTAAATGACAAACTCCAGAATTCCACAGGATGTTGAAAGTGGAATAATAGTACTATAACAGTGTAGGGCTGAAGGGCCCATGATTCTATAACAAACAAGACACTCTCTTCAGGTTAGGATTTCCCTGAGTTACAGTCATGGTAGGAATCTGCAAAAAGAGACATACCCTGAGTTCTCTTCAGATTTCACAAATCTTTCACCTTTTACATGTTGACCATTGAACAAGAACAAAATCCAGGTTTTGAAGAGGCTAAAAATGAAGGTGAGGACCTTGACCTCCTTGGAGAAAAGGCAGGATATACATGAAATACATGAATGATGCATGTGAATTTGCTTTCAATTGCCTGTTGATTTACAGCAATCCCCATTAAATCCATAAGGTTTTCTCAGGTGAGGAATACTCAGAGATGGTTTTACCAGTTCCTTCATTGGAAATATAGCCCACTGCACCTGGTATTTGTTGGCACTTTCCCACCCAAGTACTAACTGCTTAGCTTCCAAGATCAGATGGGGATCTGGAAGCTAAGCAGGGTCAGCTCTGGTTAGTACTTTAGGGTATTTAAGTTAAAGAAATAATACCAAGATACAATTTCCAGCAGCCATGCTGGTCTGTTCAGGCAAAACCACCATGTTGCCATAAGAATATCAAATCTATGAGAGTATAAGGTTTCATTTACTATACCCCACTTTTTCCATCACTACAAGTCTATAAACAGATACAATACACATGGTTGGGAGTGAGATTGTAGTCAATGAGATTTGGAGAAAATTAGCTGCAAAAAGTCCTTTCGGTGACAATTACCTTTTTACCACTGGCTATTTACTAAACTGTTGCTAATAATACAAACATCCTGGAATATGTATTATGCTAAAGATCTGTTATGTGAACGGTCAATGTTAATAACGCAATTGTCACTCAATATTTTCTACTTTAAATTTCCCTCTGGCTACACTGTCCCTGTGAAATCACAGAATGCTGGGGTTACAAAAGGGACTGCACTGCTCCACACTACCAGAGTTGGGAGATGCCCTTTTGAATCTTGTCTTATGTAAACATTCCAAGCAACTAGAAAACAAATGCTTCAGGAAGAAACCTAGTCAGCCTTCTATAGCTCTGCTTTTTTGCTTTCAGGAGAGGTGAATTGTGAATCTATTTACAAAATAGAGCATTCAAGGATGTGATGATCCCCCTCTTAGTGGCCATCCTGAACCACTGTCTGATCTTTTTTATTTTAAAGAAGCCCAGGAAGGCAAAGCAGAGGCTTTAAAGCTGCCCATCAGCAATTACCATCTGGGCATCAGATCAAGCAGGTGCCTGAGCCACTTAGGCAAAGGTTTCCCCAATAGAGTCTCGTGTATTTCTAGGCAAATGATAGTAATTCTAAATATGTGTCTAAGCAAGTGTCTATAGCAAGTATCAATGTCCCCAAAATCTGTGTCGTTTTGGGGAAGAAAGTGATGCCTAAGTGGTCACTCTAGAAAAAAACCTGATACAGGTTCCAGTTAGGCCTGTTGCTGAGTCAGTATTATACCAGAACCAGGGTTTTTGGGACCACGCCTTGTGATGTCACAAGAAGCAGACTTTGGTAACATTGCAAAGATGAAAGTCACAAGGAGCAGCCCCCTGGTGATGTCATTAATCATGATACATTAAGCATCACCTACAGTTGCTCATAGTACACCACTGACATGAATGAGTGAATGAATCCATCCCTACCACCTGGAAACCTATCAGGCAGTTGCCAATACATAACCTACAGTAAATTCCTACATAACCTACAGGTAAATTCACTCCCCATCCTTCTGTCTTTTGTGGAAACAACCTCCCACTTAGATTTCTGCCTCAAGGTTACTTTTCTAGAATTACTTTTTAAAAATTTTATTTCAAATTTTAAAAAAGTTACATGTACTTAAGAACAAGAAAATCCAGGTTAAATAGAGTCACAGAAAGAAACAGAAGAACAAGAACCTAAAACAAACAAAAACAATATAGGATGAATTGCCCAAGTGGCAAACTCTGGGACCACAGTAACACTATACTATTAACTACCAAGAGAGATGGATTTCCCCTGTTTAACCCAAACTATTTCCTGCCCTCTACAAGTGTCTCGTGGCAATATGCCCCTTCCCTTCCAGCTGGCAGTATGAAATCATGTCTTAAGTCACTTCTACTGTTCTCTTGCTGCTTTCCTAAGCTATGATTGTTTGTGTCATTGCCTTGAGAGTTTACTGCAAGGTAAATACCACTCTTTAAAAAAAAAAACTGTTGCGGTTGCATAAATTCATTGCAGCCAAGTTCAAGCTGTATGTGTCAGCTGTTTAGGACTCAGAGTTATGATGTGGGTGGCAAAAAGAGCTCTTTCACTGAGAGTTACCAATACCCTCCGCTCAGAGTTATTTTTCACCACCACAGCCTTGGGCTTGGAAGAGGGTGAGATGAAGCCTTCTTGCAGTCTCCTATGGCCACCCTCATCTCTTCCGGCCTTGCCTCCTAAATTACAATTGCAGCAATTCCTCTGCTGTAGAACTTGGCAGCCAACTGTGGCACCTGCTAGGAGTTCTAGAATGCTTTTTAGTTCTTGGACCAGCTGTTCATTTTTTAAAAAAATGGTGTGTGACAGAAGGGGAAATCACTGTTTCAGACTATAAACTTTCAGAACCTGTCCTTTTAATGTTGCTCTGAAAAACATCATTGACAATGAATTTATATTTCCACCTCATTCTGTCTTCATGAGTTGGGGCACAATCACCAACAACATTCTTCCTGAACATATACCTCAGGCTAACTCTTCCTCAGAGCAAAGTGTTATTTCTAAGCTATGTTCTGCCCCTCCCTTCAACTCCATCCTGGCTTTTTCAGGAGTCCCGCTCCGTCCTTCTTTTCGTACCATAGCTAAGCTAAAATTGTTCATTTGCCCACATTTTCTTCTCAACTCTTTTCCCTTTCTACCACTGTTATGCTTATTAACTTTTTCACTTTGACATTTCACAGAAAAAAAATGGGACACGTGTGGTCAATATGGCAAAAGTTATGAATGAGGAAGAACACACACACTAGGAGAGGCTGCAGCAGTTTGCTTTTATCTGAGCCTACTGGGAAGAGCAACATTCCACCCCCTATTTTCCTTTTTTAACAAATTGTTTTTCTTTGTAATTTGTAAATGTTGGGATTCCTCCAATCGTCCTCTCACTTCTTTTTCATGGACATTTGGTATCTTCTTGGCTGCATAAAGATCTGCACTCAGAGAATATGTTCTCTTATTTAATTGGTTCTGGTTGTGATTGCCATTTTTATGCAATCAAAATACCTACATTTTGGTTCATATAACCCAAATGGTTCTGGCTAAATGGAATCCCCAAGTTTTCAGAAATACAAAAAAGTAAAGGGAGGAACTTTCTAACCAGAGCATGCCCTCAGCTGAAATATGATGACCTGCTGTTTGAGCTGGTGGAAGATATTAAGTGGGATGTGGAATGGCTAGAGTCCCACGCGGGGAGCTCAGTGGAAAATGGCATGGCTCATTCTTCCCTATATATTACACTTGTCAAGGCAAAAAAGCAATAATCTTTTGAGACAAATTTGCCCAGGCTGCTCCTTTCTTTTCTTTAAGAATCTGTATTTGGCAGCTGCTGAAACATGAGCACATTTTTTAGAATTTTTAAAATGGTTTAAATTTTAAGCGACTTATAATTTTTAATTATATTAGATTGGATTTTAAATTCTATTAAGTTGGATTATTTTTAATTTATTAAAAGTTTAAACAATTGCTTTTACTTGTACACTGCCCTATGACTCCCTTCTACAGGGCAGGTTATATAAAATTTAGTAAGTACGAAATAACTCTTCAGCTATCAGTGCTGCAAAATGCCTACATCGTTGCTGTGGTCTAGTACAGTATGGATTCGGGGGGGGGACTGAGCTCGGGGGAACAAACATTTCCTATTGGTTTACGTAATTGTACCCAAATGGAATATTTAAGCTCCTTCTTTATACCTGATATTGTCAAAACTTTAGTTTATTTAACAATGTTCGTTATTACTGTATGACTTATCTTTGAGCATTGCTTCAATTAAAAAAAAATCCTATTGGAATGAATGAGGGTTCACAAATAGCCAGAGGGAAGGTAGCTATTGGTTTTCTGCTCTGGGCACCAAAATATCTTCAACTGAGACGTTCTGTACATGGATCTCGCTTTTACCTCCCTCAGAATCCTTGTGTTGCCAGTTCTGGGGAAAGAACAGCAAGTGCAGAAACCACACTGTTGTTATTGTGTGCTCTCTATGTAACAGCAAAATGGGTGGGCTAGGGTGTGGAAGAGGCAGGAAATGTGGAAAATATTTCACTCTTCAAGTGGGTGGGCTGGCTGGCGTGATGGCTGGCTTATGTTCTTGTTCACTGTATAAAATATCCCCCGTACCTTCACAGGTGGTAGCGAGGCAATTCTCGGTTCAGCAAGGCTTATATGATGGAGGAAAAAGTTTGCAATGTATGAAAAAGGTCAGGCATAGGGATTAAAGTGATATCAAAGTTTGATGTTGTTCTTTGCTGTCAAGTCTGCTTCAGCTTATGATGATCCTACGAAGAAGAGACCCCCTCAAGACAACCTGTTATTAGCTGCCCTGATCAGGTTTTGCAAACTCAGGGCTGTGGCATTCTTTGAGGGAGTCTATCTGCTTGTAATGCAGTCTTCCTGTTTTCCTACTGCCTTCCACCTTACCAAGCATTATTGTCTTTTCTAATGAGTCATGTCATCTCATGATATGCCCAAAGTGCAATAGCCTCACTGCACACACAGGTGCTTGTTTTTGTGATTGTGCTGTCATAACAGATCCCTATTCTGAGGTGTTTACAGTCTTTGGTTTTTAACATGCAGGAGGGAAGTGAATGGAAAGGATGTGATGTTTCTGGCTGGGTAGTTGCTTACATTAGGCAAGATAGAAGCACCATTTGACAGGGAGGTTGAGCTGACGCCCCCGTTCCCTCATGCTCTAAAGTGGTCTCTGCAAAGTTTTGAGTGCATCCAAATTCATGGGAATGGATTATAGCTCACTAGCAAAGAACATGCTTTGAATATCGAAAGTCCCAGGTTTAATCCCAGACTTCCCCAGATAGGGCTGCAAAAGACATTTGTCCAATGTAATCTGTCACCTATACCCACCTGACACCTCTCTCTCCTGTTCTCTCTGAGTATAACTACAATTCCCTCCACAGCTGGACAGGAAATGGCTTTTACCAGCCATGATTCATTCTGAACTATCCATGTTGGTCATAAGTGAGCAAGACTCACTGATTTTTAAAAAAGACCCATTCCTGATGAAGATGAAAACTGCTAGCAATGTATGTGTGTATAAATTCAACACAATCACATGCGCTTTCGGACTCTTTGGGCATGTCACTATAGGGGTTGTCACAATGTAAGCCTGCCTTGCAAAATTTACCATACTGTCACTGTTGAGCCGAAAACAAGCAAGGATTCATGCAGGGTGGTAGTATTAAAGCCTCATCAGTATCCCCCAATGTCTGTGGCTGGCTTTGCAAGCAAACCCCTTTGCCAACTATATATCAAAAAGCTATTTTATCTCTGGCCAAATTCAAGCTGCCAGCCTTCAAATCACAAAAGCCGAGTGTGATACATTCCAGGAGTATAGCCACCTTGTGAAAAGCACCTCCCATACAGGAGACCTTATTGCTCAGAGGCAGTATTTTGCATCAATAACCAAAAAGAACTTTTTGTTGTTGTTGTTGTGCGCTTTACCAAATTTCATTTCAGACCCTGAGTGCAAGAGTCACAGTAGATATTGCTCTTTATAAGGGTAAACAAGACTCCAGCTCCAGGAATAAAACAAAGGGGAAAAGATGATGAAAAGAGATTTGTACTAAGGGCATTAAAGGAGCTTTTTGACAGTATAATCCTGCACACATTAACTCAGAAACATGGCCCACTGCATTCCTTTGTGAAATACACCTCAGACTGCAGACCAGGGTTTGAACCTCTGCTCAGCCATGAAACCCACTGGTGTGACTTTGGACAAGCCAGACTCTCTCAGAGGACGGCAAGTGCAAACCCCCTCTGAACAAGTCTTGTCAAGAAAACCCTGTGATACAGTGATGAAGGCACACAAAAAACACCATTTACAACACTAGACTTGACACTCATGATAGAGACAAACTGCTGTACAATGTACACAATATGTATTTTTTTAAAAAAGAAATTGTCATCTGATGGAAGAGGAAATGCCGAAGGATAACCATAAGGTACTGTATGAAAACTATATTTAGGTTCTCCACAGAAGCCTGACTTTGCAATACCCATTCAAAAGAACTACAACAGCGCCCTCTTCTGTCCAAATGGCAATTGTCTTTTTTAACTGGACAGAGATTTATTCCAGGCGTGAAGCAACCCTACATACAGTGGAGTCATCTTACAACATCTTAAAGACAACCGAGTCTATTCTAACACAAGCTTGTCTGGGCTTTGTTATTATTTCCTGTCAACTTTGACTTATTGTACCTCCACGAGAGACCTCCAAACACCTCGGTCATCAACTGTCCTGCTCAGGTCTTGTAAACTCAGGGCTATGACTTCCTCGATTGAATGAAGCTACCTGTAACATTTTCGTCTTTTCCTACTGCCTTCCACTATTGCCAAGTATTATAATTTTTAGTGAGTCATGTTTCATGACATGCCCAAAGTTTGAGCAGCCTCAGTTTAGTCATCTTTGCTGCTAGTGAGTCCAGGCTTGATTTGCTCTAGGACCTAATCACTTGTCCTTTTAGCAGTCCATGGTGTCTCTACAACTCTTCTCCAGCACAATCCAAACCAGTCTTCTTCTAGTCAGTTTTCTTCACATGGATACGGAGAAACTGGAACCATACAATAACCTGGATGATTCTGACTTTAATGTTTAATTGTCTATAATATACACATAGATGCAGGCCAAACCCTTACAAAATGCCAATAGGAATCTGAATCCAGGCTCCTATTGGGCCCCATGCCAATGTAAAAACTGTTGTGCACTGAATTTCACTTTCTCAGAGGTTATGCATGGTCACTTGTACAGCCACTTCCCCCAGTCACACAGCCCTCTCCAACTTTAGCTTGGTGGGCAGCAAGTTGATAGACAACAGGTGACCAAGGCCATGATGGCATCTGTTGCACAGCACACTGAACAGTAAGATTCACTCCACTCAGGTGGAGTGCCTCAGGGTTCTGTCCTGAGGCCAATGCTCTTCAATATTTTTATCAATGATTTAGATGAGGTGGTGGGAATTCTTACCAAATTTGATGACAATACAGAACTTGGAAGGGCAGCTAACACATTGGAAGATAGGAACAGAATACAAAAGGAGATCAATAAACTAGAAAACTGGGCTGAAATTAACAGAATAAAATTCAAAGAGACAAATGCAAAATTCTACATTTAGGCCACAAAAATCAAATGCATAGCTACAGGAAAGGGGATACTTGGCTCAGCAGTACTACATGTGAAAAAGACCTTGGCATTATTGTTGATCATTAAGTTGAAGAAGAGCCAGCAGTATGAAGGTGTAGCAAAGACGACAAAATACTATCTTAGCTCACCTTAATACAAGCATAGCTTCCAAGATGAGAGAAGCAATAGTTTCTTTATATTTTTTGCAAGTCAGGCCTCCCCTGGAGTATTACATTCAGTTCTCAGTGCTTCATTTTAAGAAGGATATAGACAAGCTGGAGTGGGTTCAGAGAAGGGCAAAAAGAATGATAAGAGGCATGGAGAACAAAACATATGAGAAGCTGGAGCTGGGCACATTCACTTTGGAGAAAACTGAGGAGTAACATAATTGTACTCTATAATACCTCAAAGGTGCCACAAAGAGGAAAGTGCAGGCTTGTTCTCTGCTGCCTCAGAAGGTAGAACTACGTCTAATGAGTTTATATTACAATGAGGTAGATTTTGATTAAACATTAGAAAGAACTTCTTGACAGTGAGAGTGATATCGCAATAGAAATCAATTGCCTAGAGAGGTGGTTGAGGTTCTTCTCTGAAAAATCTTCAAAAAGAAGTTGGACAACTACCTGCTAGGGATGCTCTAGCTGGAGATCTTGCACTGAGCAAGAGATTGGACCTGATGGCCCATAGGGCCCCTCTCAGTTCTATGATTCTATGATCTAGTACAACTATGCTAGCATATATGCATTATTTCTAATATGCTGAAAGTGTACAGGACCTTGGCCTGATATTTTTAAGCAAGTATGTACACAACAAATACAGCCACTTTGCAGTCCACCCTATCTTCACTATTTTAACATATGTAGTGACAGAAACAGAATTCTGATCCAGCATTCTACCAAATAAATAAATTCAAGATCAGGAATGTCATTGCTAGGACCCTTTTTCACATAGCCTTATTGAGAAACAATGAGTTGCAGATTTTATTTTCAGCTGTTATTCTTAACTTCTAGATTGTAAAAAGCAAGACACAGGGTAGAACATTGCAGCGGTTTGAAATATTCAGGCTTCTTATGTTCTAATCCTTTAAAAAAGGTTCCCTGGAAGTAAGTTTCATTAAACAGAGTTTCCCTTATGTCTGGATAAGCACATGGAGGACTGGTATCTATATGTCATTAATGGGCCAAGCAATAAATTTTGTATTCAGTTATGATGTACTTTGTGATAAGTATAACTCTATAAGCTTTGCAGAATTTATACACAAGTTCCTTGTGGACTTCTTTGGACTGAAAATCAGATCAAACTGTTTGGCAGTGTTTCCTGCATGCTGTAAACACTGCTGCAACTTTAGCGCCATAAATGCAGTCCTAGGACTGGAAGCATTTTTCCATAGCTTGAAAATTTCTGCAGTTTTTTTTACATCTCTACCTAGAGCTTAACAGTTATCCTATATGCTAGAACAGCAATTTTTTTGTTGTTCGTAAATCAAGGATAAACAAGTCCCTAATAGAACACCAGACAGTAATGTTGATTTCAGCTGTTTTCTATAGCTACTGCAACAATTATGAAATTTCTATCAACAAGATTAACTCATTTGCTTTTCCTTTAGCACACGTCACAGAACCTTGCTTTTACTGAAACAAACATCTTCAAAGAGACACTCAGACTCAAGGAGGCTCAGTGTTTGATGCATTAACTGTGTCTGAAATGAATACACGAATGTTTCCCACAGCAAGAGAATTATGAGTACTATCCGTATCTTGTGTACATTACCTGGCTTGTCTCTTACCAAACCAGGGCTTCCAAGCATAAATGCATGGTAACAAACAACACACAAGTCAATGTTTGTCATTCCACAAAGACAAATATTCTTGGCAAATCAATCACTACAGATGGCATGGAGCCATTTTCTGTATGAAGGCTAAGCTTTGGGTGCACACTGAGACGTTCTCCATAGCCATTTCCAACTAGTAATAAGTAAATGAAGCTATTTCCCACAAATCTTAATTCTTTGTTCCAGCATAAAGTACCCAGAGAACATGTCCACTTAAGCAGTTGGTGCTTATTGTACCTTATGCTGGCTACATGAAGAGGTGGCTGACCTTATCCTGCAGTTACACAAAGATCTTATTTTCATACACATTAAAGAAATCCAGAACATGGGAGGCGCGCAAGTATTGTGATCACTTCATGTCTGGATGTAACCACCATGGGCCATGTAAACAAACTTGCTCACAATTAGCATTGTGATTATTTCCATTTGGCACAAAGCAGGGGTGGTGGCGGCACTGGCACCCCTGCCCCGACACCAATTTTCAGCCAAAAACATCTCTCACTCAACATACACTCAATATGCCAATTTTACTAAATAATGTTCTTTTGGGGGACCTCCCAAGACACAACTGGCAGGGACACATTATCAATTCTAGTTACCAAAAATGACAATGGCATACTGCAGCCTTCCAGAGGGGTCCCAAGAGATGTTTTGTCTTCCAGGCTTCTAAGGGTGCCAATGTATGAAGCGCCTTAAAAACAGGGAGTTGTAAAAGATAGTGTAGTTGCTTTATGTTTATATACTGCCTTTTATATTCAAGGACATGTACAACAGAAACTATTATGTGCCAACAAGCCTTATTGCAGAGTCCCCATAGATTCTTTGTTGTCATGAATATCCATGTACAAGTGATGCTTACCTCCATCTTACCCATACTCATTTACGTCCTGATTCTGCAGACACTTACTCCAAGATGCATGGGATCCTTTCAATGCATCCATGTAGCAGAAGCAGTTGACCGGCTGCAATCTCTAAATGCAGCAGTGTGGTTTAGCAGGTTGAACGGACCATGTATATTTTATACTAGCAGAAACTAGACAAAAAAGCAAAAATAAATGCTGCCTTGTATGACATTTCCATTCAACCTGTCTTAATATCTTGTAGCACCCTTTAATCACAGCAGTTTTTTTATCTGCACTGCAGCGCTACAAAAGCCTTTATATACAAGTTGCAACACTGATGTTGACTCAACAGGATATCCTGAATACAATTCCATGCACATTATTTTCATCTGCTGTTTCCATATGTGCCATTTTAGTTACCGGCTAATGGAGGTGGCCAGTCAAAATCTAAAACAAGATTTGTGTGAAAGCAGTTTGAACTTCTCAGGACAGGGGATAAATGATTCTCATACGTTAGATTTTATCAATTAAGTTTATTTTGTTTAAAAGCCAGAACAGGACTAATTGAAGTTCTAAAATTCTTATTAAAATTACTAGAAGTGCACTTAGAATGCAGGAACAAAAAGGTCTGATATGTTCATAAAGAATACCCAGCTCCTATGGAAGCCACAGGTAGCTGGAAGAAATGTTCTTACTGAAAGACAATGGCCAAGATCTCAAAGAAGTTCATGTGCATGCAAAAGGCACTTCCGTGCATATATGAGTGAATGGCCAGTTTTCTCCTCTGGGTCTATTTCTCCACAGCATCTCGAATGCTGCTCTGGAATGCCCCATGACTTTCATCTGCTGACCGACAAGAGACTATGACAGGAAGGTGAACTTGAAGGGGCCTGGGATGCCACAGGCCAACCTCAAAAATATCACTAGTGATTCAATGGCAAACTTTTAAATGAGACTGAAATCCAGTTCAGGGATCTTGGGAATTTTTACCATATCCAAACCATATCAAAACAGGGCACTAACAGAAAGGAGACTGAGCAACTGACAGTCAGATCACTTCAGCAGCACAATGATAGTGTCAGATCAGATGTACTATGTCATTATTGATTCAGGTTATTTTAAGTCCTAAGGAATCAGCTTCCAGACTTCTGTATCACACACTTCAGCCTCAGATTTCAACATCACATCCTTTTTGAGCTAATGTATATAGCAACCAGTGCAAGTCAGTATTTACCTCTGCTACTTCACATCAGTTCCACTGGTAATGTCTAGTGCAATAAGTTGTCATTAAACCCAGAGCAATTCATCCAAAACATTACTCAGCTGAAGAATCTGGCTCAGTTCTTATTTTTGACAAAGGATCACTACAGCACTATTTCACATTTAACATGACTTCTGATTATGCCACCAAATATGAAGTTTACATTATCCATTAAAAATTACTGAGGACAAATGTTTCAGACTTCATTACATGGCAGTATATGTAGAACTGCTCATCATCTTAAAAAAAAACTTAAATCACCTCACAGTAACCCTGTTCTCTGCCTATACATCAACAGGATGGGAAGAAGGATTATCCCTACTGATTTCATCCCCGGAATTGCCATGCCTTTCAGCAGAAATCAAGAATGGCAATGCACGCATGTAAACTCATGCTAATGATAGTTTCCAGTTGTGCATGAAGTCTACAAGTACACACAGCTGTACGCACGTGCCTATTCTCACCTTCCACTGAATGCAGAGGGGTCAAGCATATGGCATCCTACCAGTTAATGCTCAGTCAATGCAGAAAAAGGCAAGAACAGGGCTAGGGCATTCAGAAGTCAAGAAATGTGAGAATCATACTTTCTGTTCTCTGTACTGCAAGCTTTCTGAACCACAGCAGCCAACAATTTCACATATGAATACATGACATTTTTGTATTAAATACAGAAGTGTTGTTCAAGTAGACCACAATAATCTCACTTGTGTTATGTTGAAGGAATCAGGTGGTAAGGGTAACCCATTTGCTGTTGGCTAATTGTTCAGAACTCTAGGTATAGAGGTAGAAATATGCAAGGGTATAGGGAAGCCAGAAATGAAGTGTTTTGTATGAACTCAAATGTCTCAAAAAAAAAACAGAACAAGCCCATCATGTTTCATATCTGAACTCTGTATGAACAAAGCAGAAAAGTTATCAAGACAAACCACTGAAACAAAACTTAAGTGGTTGCCAGAAGTATTATATAGCAAGTGAACTGAGACACACTGTAAAACTGTGAGAACTTACAATCTGAGCTCTTCATATTGCTCATGGACCGACAAACTTCTGTAAGGCTGGATTTTGAGTCAAACCCAATATGTTGCTAAATAAACTAAGAAAATTATGCCTATTGCCAATATTTGAATCGAAAAACCTAGGTCTCCATTACCTAGATAACTTTTGGTTCTAATTCCTAATCCATGTTAAAGAATGCAATAATACTAAAGGTGAAAATTATTGCCAAAATCATGGTGCTTTACAGTCTGTAAACATTAGAAGTTGAAATGACATGAAAATAGAGCAAAAAAAAAATGTTAAGAGGCGAGAACAAAGGTACTCTGGAGCAAGTGATCAGCAAGGGAAATACCACTGTAAGAGGTCATGTATGGACACAGTAGGCACACAAACAAAGAAAAATTAGTTTATGGATGCCAAAGAATCTTGGGGTAAGAAGAGTCTCTGGTTATGTCCCACACCATGGAAGCCAGCTATGAAGAGTTTCTTGTTCTGTTCACTGATCTCTCAAGGAACGCAACAGAACTTGGGCCATCGTAGCATCCTCATCAGCATCATAATCCTAAAAAAAAAAACAAAGGAGAATATGCACATGTGAACAAGACTTATATTTTATTAGAATTGCAAGACTTATATTTTATTAGAATCTTTCACTTTTAGTTTCTCTCAATGTAACACCCTGGAATAGACCAAGATTTCTAAATGATTCCCCTAGGTTTTTGTGCATGCTCGGGCCTCAGCCATGTTTCAATGTGGACTAATCTGCAAGGGGTATGTCCTCCCATTAAAAGAATGCTAACTGACAGCTTGCATTATTTCCTAACTCATATTGTAGTAGGACAACACAAGGGAAAACACTAAAAAAAAAATCTAGGATAATGCTTCCTAGATGCTGAAGAGCAGCTTTTCTATTTGCTACTTACCACAAAAGTATCATAAGAGAACTGATGTCGCCGCTGAAGATGTTCCATGAAATTAGCACTTCTGTAGTTTGGATCACCCCATGGCATTGATGCACAAATTGGGCACACCTGGAAAAGTTGGTAATTTATACACCTGTAGACTTTTGATCTGGCTGAATCTGATCAGCACCTCTTCTAAGTTTTGCCTATTAATTTTCAAAGGCTTGAGTCCAAGGTATCCAAGCAATGAGACTAAAGGAATACCCAGGAGCAAAGGCAGTTATGTTCCTGCAGGTGAGCCTCCGATTTCCCCAAAATCTCTCTCAACAGCTTGTACAATTTTTAATGGTTTCCTAGCCTTCTAGAAAACCTTGTCAACAGCAACAAGAGGATGTATCAGAAAGGGGAGGTGGGGAAAAAAATCTACTTGTTCTTTGAGTACACACTCTGATATCTGATGTACATCCCAATCAGAAACCAAGCTTTGCTAATTACAGTTTCCCCAGTGTATGCTACACAATGCTACATGCAGTTGAAACCAAGAGTCTCAAACCACTACTGCAGTAGTAGATTGAGATAGAAAATGTTTGTTTTAAGTTAAAAATCCAAACTTGGAAGAGATGACTATTTAATTCATGCAGTACCAGAACATTTCACTTCTTCTGATAAAGCTTCTATACTTCTACACACTGTTAATCCGAACTGCCTCTTTGGAAACACAAAGTGGAATGGGCAGTATCATTAGCCTCTTTTTAAAAATAGAAACTCAAACATTCACAGCCTAAATCCAATCCAGGAAAAATGAATGGGATTTGTTAGTTACCACTTATATTAAGATTCAGAACAGACAGTATTAAAACAGTCCTATTTATTCAGTTTAGATCATACACTTTCAAGAAAGGCTCCATATTAAGCCATGTATCAACCAACTCTGGTCCCATAGGTTAGGCTGCATTGTAGAAAGTAAATCAATTACCACTCGCTTTGCATCCATGCTGTGATGCTTTCTGCAATGGTCTACCAGTCCTTCCCGGTCCAGGTTTCTCTCACTGCAGTAAGGGCAAGGAAATGTGAATCTATTTGGAATGCTCCTGCAAGAAGGGAGAAAGAAGGCATTCACTTCTCTGAAAGATAAGACAAAGCAAAGTTTCCAATCTTGCAGCTGTTTTATTTCATGTAAGGTCATACTCTCTGGAGGCTCAGCGGTATCCCGCAATGAAGTACAGATCGAATAATGAAAGAGCAGTACGATGTTTTACAGTATAAGAACTTGCAGAGGAAAAACTTCTGAAGTGCTTTGTTTAATACTTTTACAACATGAAAGAATAATTCTTCTGACACTCAGTGGCAGTACTTTTCTTGATCCCAGTATACCTTTCAACATATGGTTCCTAAGGTGTATTTCAAACTATACAACAGAAAGCAGTTTTAGCAATACTTCACATCTCCCTCCACATAAATAAGTGCTGGAATGGTTTTCCATTAGCTACCATATGTTTGACTGCACCTCAACTGAGGCATGACATAAGAGTGTCATCCCTTTTTTCCTATATTAAGTAATATGGGATAAGAGGTCAAGTAGGACCCCTGGGGTCTGCCAATCAGCAGGATCCCATAAATTAATTCTTTATCTTGCCATAACAAAATATCCCTAGACTTCAAGCAAGAATGTCCAGTCTTATGGATCCACTCCTTCATGCCCATATTTGCCCTGAACTCTAGCTACATCGATTTTCAGAACTGGAAAATTTTCTGGGGGAAAAATCAGAAAGTTTTCCAGTGCTCTAAATAAAATTGTCCAGTTTAGCACATTTGCATTAAAACATTTGAAGATTTGTGGAAATCATTTTACTGGAATATTTTAATAATGTAAAGAGAACAGAATGTACTTCCCCTATAGTTAACAAAAAGCGAGTGTCTCTGAAAGAACACATAGCTTAATGAGAGCTGTACCTGATGCATCAGCAGTCTAGCTTTCTTTTGCTGAAGTTTGACTACATTACCTTCAGCTTCCCTCTCTCCTTCTCTGTATTATCAGTTCTAATTCAGGTTAAGAAAAACTGATTCAGAACTTTTAGTTTAATATTTTATTTCACAAAATGATGTATGTGATCTGGGCACACAGGCAACATCACATTTTGTCTTGACTACTTGCATTTCCAGCAAGAGATTTGGTGAAACAGAAACAAGCTTAACACAACAGTCATTTGTTATAATTCCTCTGAGCACAATATATTTACATTTTAGTTTTAAAAAGCAGAACTGGACAATTTAGCCTTATCGTGCCTCAATAGCTTTAGGTATCCTGAAGATGAGGAGGAAAAAAGTTCAAAGAGACAGGCTCAACTGTGGGTGCTATAAGCTTATGGGGAAACTACTCTGAACAATCCTGGCAGGATGGGCAGGTAATTTTTGCAGTGTAAAGTATCTGATGTGCTGGCAGTTATTAAATTGACTGCCTTTATTATATCTGTAGCCATTCTTTCTAGGTTTGTGAATAACAGACAAAGAAAGGGGTGGATAACTGTGGGAGGCTAGGGGCCACGTTTAGCCCCCCACAAGAGACAACATCCCCATAAAAGAAGTCAAACTTGTTTCCTCTCAAATCCCTTCATCCAAAATACCTTCTAGGTGGTGTGGAGTACAGTACTGCTATATTTTTAGGCCCTCTTGACATTAAGCTGAGGAGATGCCTTTCAACATCAGGAAGTGACTAGAGGTCACTTGCCCCTGGGTCAAAAACGTGGCAAAAATGCTTCTTGCAGCCCAGTTTTGGGGGACAAAACCATCATCGTTACCATTATTGTTCTTCCTCTGCTTGTGGCCAATGAACCACACTTTGTCCACTCTTAGTCTAAAGGTTGGTATTAAAGGACAAAAGTCTCCCTAACCTTTTAGAAGCCACCTTGGGTCCTACTTTGGGAGAAATGCGGCATACAAATTCAATAAATAAATAAATGGGCACTGGGGGTACACACAAGGTAGTATGAATCACCCCTCTGAAATTCCATTCCTGTTTAATTTCAGTACAAAAGGAAAAACCTGGAGTACACAACTATTTGATGCCAACTCACCATTTCCCTGATTCTGGCCTAAGATCTCAATCATGAAAACTACAGGACAATTACATTACACTGCTAGACCACTGAACAGCTTCTGCTTTGCTAATGTTGAATTTTAACAATTTCAACAATGCTGTATCACTGTGCAAATGCAACTGTAAATCATTATCACACCACCCCAAGTCCGACTTGTAAATAAGGTCTTAAAACTTGATCGTTTGTCCCTTTAGAATGGTGTGAAATTTCACCTACCTGGCAGCTTTCTGTAAAATTCAGAAACTTTTCCCAAGGCAATATCCGGTGAAACCTAAATCACTGTCCAGTGTGCACTGAAAGCAACCTTCAGCAAGTTTAATTCGAAAAACAACCTTCGAAATGGGCTTAGGTGGCAATATTAAAAAGCACTCATTCAGGCAAAGCAGACCAATTACACCATTAGGTTAAAATATACCTGCTCTATACTCTTCCACTTTAAGCAATCAGGTCAAGTCAGTCAAAGGGTTACCTGGTATCTTGCTGTGGATCTTTAGTCACAGCTCTAACACCTTCCATTATATAATTCTGGTATTTTGAACAGGCAGCTGCATGGCTACGCAGCTTGGAGAGGTTCATCTGTACGGAATGAGAGAATGGAGTATTTTATTCAAGCACAGCCAGAACAGATGCTTCAAATTAGAAAGAAAGTATGTTCTGAGAACTGTACAAAAGAATCAAGTTAATATTTCAATAGCACCAAAACATAGCAGGCTGTGAATCTTAATGTACAATCACAGAAAAGATATATCAAAACCAGCCAATCCCTAACATAGCAGCAAGTTTAAATCTCATAATTGTACAATTTAGAAGGTTCTCTAAGTGTCATCTCATCTAACTATCTGTTCAGGCATAAAATCTAGGGCTAAAGCATGATGAATTGCCATCTACATTCAGTTTAAAAATCTCGAAGAAAGGAGTTCATCACCTTCTGAGGAGATTTTACTGCTTAACAGCTCTTACTGTCACTGTCTTGCCTTTCTCATGATGCCTCAGATAGCTGATATATATTCACCTGACCAGTGTTCATTCTTATCTTTCATTTCTTGGAAATAAAACAAGCTATTTTTTAAATGCTATGTTAGGTCTTCTAGCTCCGCTCTGAAAGCAGATCAAAGCATTAACATCATCAAGGTTCAGTACAGTTGTATTTCAGACAACTATTCTCCATCTCAGATTGCCTTCAAAACGAAAAATCAATTCCTGTGTTAAGAAGGCAACAAATGTTGGGGTCTAACTCTCCTTACTTTTCTGTCTTGCTGTAGCATGTCCTGGAATGCAAGAAGACTGAATTTTACATCAGATATTTTCCCCATGTTTTTATCATATACTGTAGCTGTTCAAGCACTGAAAGTTGTATTTACCAATAAAAAAAATTGAAATATTCTTAACATCCAGCTGGAGCTGTTCTTCATAAATGTTTGGTGTTGCATTATCTTTCATACATATTTTAAAAATACAGTCACAAGATTTCTCTTTATAAATTCCAGTTAAGTTCATCTTACTAAAAATAATGGCTAAATTGCTGTTAATGTATAAGCTGTAGTCCTGCTTTGTCTATTTTTATATCTTGAGCAGTTTGTGATCCAATGTATTTAACAGTGCCAATATTTAATCACCAATATTTAACAATCTCATATGTAAGTTAGACTACACTACTGGCATTTAATATATTATGCTTTCTTGCAATGAGATACATTAAAGATGTGAAACTTGAGATCTGGAGAAAATCCAACAGACCTTCAGTATGAAAGATGGGAAGTGAGATATTAGAATATTTAAGAACGTTGCATCCCAGCTTTACTTTCGATTCCTCTAGACAGAAATCTAAACAAAGAGGTTTCCCAAACCAGTAAACTTTCAATCCTCTTAAAGTGCAGCACAGCATTCTGAGCCTCCAGTGTTTTTCTAGCTGCTGTTTTATCTATTAATTCAGTTTTTTACTACACAGCCACTTCACTCTTTTTCCCTTTCTTACAAAATAATGTTGTCACTGTACCATGCAGGCAGTACATAATGAGTTTATATAAGCTCACACAAAATTATCAATTTCTGTTGAAGGTATCAACTACACATGCATGTTGGGCCCTGAAGAGTCGTTTACACAAATCTTTATATATAGCAGTTATTTATTTTTTTCTATACCGCCTATCAACTAGTGTTATCTAAGCGGTTTACAATGTATTTTAGCTAATTGCCCCCAACAAGCTGGGTACTCATTTTACCGACCTGCAAAAGGATGGAAGGCTGAGTCAACCTTGGAGCCTGGTGGGATCGAACTCACAACCTTGTGGTTGCAGTACTGGCATTTAACCACTGCGCCACCAGGGCTCCTAAACAAAAAGTTCAAAGGAGTCCATGTAAGGTGCCTTATGTCACAAATGTCAAATGACTTTTCTTGGAAAGCCACTTCCTATGTTATGGTACCTATGAAGGGTTCCATGTATTCTCCATCACCTCTATCCCAAAGTAGGCAAGTGCAGCCATGATTCCCACCTGCGCAGCCTGGTGTGTGGATTGCTCTTGCAGTAAATGGATCTCAGGGAAGCCTATCAGTCCTACTCTCCACACTCAAGAGAGTCAAAGAAAGAAATTAAAGATCACTCTTCACTTGCCTCTTCTGGCTCTTTCCTATCCTCTGAAATTTTATTGCATTTGCAAGAACCTGAATGATACCATCAAAATGAAAGCACTGTGCAAATTTACTTCTGTCCAGATGCATGCTATATATGATAAACATTGTCCACCTTTACATACTTTTTTATTGCAGCCATTGCAAGTAGTCTCTGTCATTTCAATTTGCTTTTCCAAGTCCAGAGCTCTGCTGCCATGAGACAGGGTGCTGCGGCAAACTCCACAAACTGGCTTTTTTGGCTTAAGACATTCCTGAATGCACGGTGTGCAAAAGCTAACATAGAGGAAAAAACAAAGGAGTATATGAACATTTGCGCTGTACAGAATGCTGCCAGTATCAATGATCCCCTTCTGCATAATACCAAATGAGTTTACATACTGTTAATCAACCAGTAAATTATTCAACAAACTGCAGTGCAATATTAATAGAAGCAACTTTATTAAGGTGTTCTCCCCACCACTTAAGGATGCCTACAACTAACAGGATTAGAAATACAGTATACACTCCTAGGTTCTACAGAACAATTTAGTACCTGGCAGCAAATTATGATAAAAAAATGTGGTGCACTGAATCAGAACTTAATAGAGGTATATGATACAATCTATACTATCACTGGACAATTCACTGCATTTGGTCAAATATATGGGTGATAGTACCCTCAAAAACTCAAACTGTGTATGTATATAACTCTGAATACATACTGCATTGAGAAATATGGGGAAAAGTTACAGGTACTGGAGAAGACAATTTGGTGAGTTCTTAAGAGGAAAATAAAATCCCGGGCAACGCCAGGTAAATATGCTAGTTCACACATAAATGGAAAAGAAACAAAAATCTGTAAGCACAAAGATAGCAAAAAAGGAAAAAGAAATATTTCCATGCCAACAATGATATTTGGTCAGAAGACAGGAAAAACTCTCGCCCTCTGAAAGTGAAGTGCTCCTACCCACAGCCTGTTTCTTCAGTGATGTGGAGGGTTGGCCAGTTTCTTTTCCTGGTTCCTAAAAGCCTCAAAAAAGAGAAATGCTGGGCTAAATTTATCTCTCTTTCTTGATAATTATAAGCTTGGTAGATAAGGAGAGTGCTGTCGATGTGGTATATCATAATTTCAGTTAGACATTTGAGTTCTCCAACCCATTCTTGCAAATAGGCTGGTAAAATGTGGGTTAGGCAGTGTTACCAATAGTGGATCTGTAACTGGTTGACCAACCCAAAGAATGCTTACCAAGGGCTCCTCTTAGCCTGCAGAGAAATGACAAGTGCGGGGCCTGGGCCTGTTTGACATCTTTATAAATGACTCTGAAGACAGAACAGAAAGCATGCTTCTTAAATTTGCAGATGACACCAAATATAGTGAGGGAGAGGTAGTAGATACCCCAGAAGACTAGATTAGAATTCTAAATGACTTTGACAGATTAGGGAGGGCCAAAACTAATAAAACAACTTTCAATATAATGTAATATAAGATATAAGATATTACATTTAGCCAGAGGGAAAAAATGCACAAATATAGGATGAGTTACACTTGGCCCAGCAACCGTCCATGGAAAAAAGACCTGGGATCTTAGTAGACCACAAATTAGAAAAAGAAAAAAAAAAGAGTCCACTGTGACATAGTGGCCAAAAATGACTGGCACAGTTCTGGACTGCATAAACAGGAATATTGCGTCCAGACTAAGGGAAGTTGTTGTTGTATGCCTTCAAGTCATTTCCTACTTATGCTGACCCCAAAGCAAACCTATCACAGGGTTTTCTGGGGATTGAGAGTGTGTGATGTGCCCAAGGCCATCCAGTGCATTTCCATGGCCAAGTAGGGAACTGAACCCTGGTCTCCTGGGCTGTAGTCCAACGCTCAAACTACTACACTACTCTGGCTCTACTGGCATCATTCTATTCCACTTTAGTCAGACCTCACCTCTGCTACTGTACCACAGTTCAAAAAGGATACTGACAAACTGGAATGTGTCCAAAGGAGAGTTTCAGAGAAGATACAAGGTCTTAAACCAAGTCTGGTAAGATACAGCTTGGCGAGCTGGGTATGTTTAGCTTCAGTTGAAAGTGATATGATAGTGATCTTTCAATATCTGAAGATATATCCTTAGAAGATGAAGCAAGTTTTGTTTTCTGCTTTCTCAGAGACTAAAACAGCAGATTCACATTACAGGAAAAGAAATTCCACCTAAACATTAGGAAGAAGTTCTTGATAGTAACAGCTGTTGACCATGCAACAAACTGCTGCATTGGGCAGTCAACACTCCTTCTTTGGAGGTCTCTAAACAAAGGGTGAATGGCCAGCTCTAAGGAGTGCTTTTGTTTGATATTCTTGCAGGGTAGCGGGTTTGACTAGATGGCCCTTGCAGTCCCTTCCAATTCTATAATTATTTTTTCTGCCTCTTGATTCTGCACATGAAACCAACAGAGTTAGAAAATGTTACTAGAAACTAATTTGGTATCTTCCAGACATACTGGATTACATCTCCCATCATCCCTAGTCAGGGACTAGAATAACATTTATTTTACTTATAACCAAATCATTCTATTAGCTCAGATCTGTTTTATACACAAAAGTGTTATTTATTCACCACAGATTCTGTTCCAACTCTTTAATGCTTCCATGCAAAAAAAGATCATTTCAAATGTGTGACACAAAACAAGAAACTGAAGCTCAGCTCTCCCCTTCTGTAAACACTCATTTCAAAAATAATGTACAAGAATATAACACTAGTTATATTAGGCAATCTTTTTTATCTGTAGTCACCAGGAACTTTTGGACACATATATCCTCATCTGCTTTAGGTTTCTGCTCTTTGTACAATTTCTCTAGAATCCATTCATCTTAGGAACATCTGAATCCCAATGAAATCAATAGGATATGATTCTGCTGCATTCTCACTCTTCTTTCATTTTCATTTTCGTTTCCAACGAACTCATTTATACCCTACTGGGACTTTTTTCCAGCACAGAGAGTTTTCACTTTTGTTTTCCTGCAACCAGCCACCAGGGTGATCAAATATCCACTGATTCCCAGAATTTCCCCACCCACTTGAAATAACACTTCCAGTTCTACAGCTGGAAGCTTATTTAATGAGGCCAACACTACTGAAACAACACTGTCTAATGTCATCTCCTGCTTATAAGCAAACAGGGCTTTAAACGTGATTTTCATCCCCACCTGTGTTCCCTGAAAGCCAACAGCAAGCATTTCAACAAGATCTAAGTTTTAAAAGCCGCACCGTGTATGTTCAGTGTATAGACAGAGCTACATTTGTCAGCTCCTCTCAGTCAGGTCCAAAAATTGCCCGCACACTGCAGAAAACTGAAAGCCAGCTGTTTGCATCATACCAAAACAGCCTTTGTCACTCTTAAAAGAAATATTTTCTATGTAAGTGAGGTCCAATTCAGTGACTCTTGCCAATCTCCTCCTCTCCTCCCAAGGGGAATACCAGTTGTAAAACATTTAGAAGTATGATCTTAAAACAGAGCACCTCTATCTTTAACAGATTTGCAAAACAGGGAATTTTAGTAAACAGTTTGTAGAACAGCTAAGAAGGGGTTACATCAGCAGAAATTCCTCCTCTCATATAGCAATGGTCAATTGGCAAAATCAGTCTATTGACTGTCAGTAGGCCTGGCTAGTAACTAATTCCTGGCCCTTGTTTCTAGAACCTTCTGAGCCCACTAACTGCTTCTAAACAGAGACATAGGGCTGAGCTGAGCCAAAGTTCTTAGCTGGGTGAGGAATTAAGAGAAGCTGGCAGCCGGGAGGAAATAAGAGTTATGCATGCGGTACTGTAATGAGACAAAATGCAAAACAGAAAGTAACATCTTCCCCCAGATAAAATAAGTTTTTCTTTGAACTGAGTAAGCTCTGAGATCTTTGATACAGGGCAGGACAGAAATATTTTCATCAATTTGTTAACTACCATGCCTTAGACCTATCAGTTACCATGCACAACAGCTGTTTATAATATTAATGAACCATCACAGGAAAAACCTGAAAGACCCTCTTTCCTGGTTTTTAAACATACGTCTTTTGCACTGTAGGTGAAGTTTTGCTTCTTTTAAGGCAGCCAGGATAGCCCAGACGCTGCACAATGACGGGAGGGCGAGGCAAGGGAAGAATTCCTATTTGATACCCTGAAGCCGGGGAGCACCTTGCCTCCAAATCAACCTTAAGCACTGAGCCTGATCTAGGCAATGGCTCCCTCAACCCACCCTCAGTTTATCTCTGGCTACCATTATGACCCGGTCCTCCACACACTCCGGCCATTTCCGCACTACACTGCTGTAGTGCTATCGTTCCACTTTCAACATCCTACGGAATCCTGGGGTTTGCAGTTTAGGGAGGGGCATTTAGCATTCCCAACCAGAGAGCTCTTTGGCCGCAGAAAACTATACACTCCAGAATTCCCCAGAATGCCGAAAGTGGAATAACAGCACTACAACAGTCTAGTGCGGAAATGGCCTCCCTCCATTGACCCTCAACACCTCCGGCTGCCATTATTGCCCTCCCGCCTCCCGCTCCTTCTCCCCGGCCTCCGCCTTCCTCCGACCGTTCTCTTCCAACACTCACACATGGCCGCAGGGGGCTCGGACGGGGTTCTCGAAAACCTCCAGGCACACGGGGCAGGTGAAGCGCGACAACGGGTCCAGACGGTCGGCGGCGGCGGCGGCGGCGGCGGCGGCAGCTGCCCCCTCTGAGTACCGAGAGCTCGCCTCGGCCAGCGCCATCTTCCAGAGACAGTTCCGCTACACCCCCTTTCGCCCGAAGCAGCACCACACTACCAACCGCCAAAGAGGAAGGACGGCAGCCTAAAAGGCCCAACCCGCCGTAGGCCACGCCCACTGATCCCAAATAGCAACTTGATTGCGCAGGCGCGGCAGGAAAAGCGGTGGTAGTTCTTCCCCGTGTGTGTAGAAGCGCCTTAGTGTCTCACGTCTGGTTAGGCTGTGTCCGTGGTAGTGCGATTATTCCACTTTCAACGTCCTATGGAATCCTGAGGGTTGCCGCTTAGGGAGGGGCCTTCAGGCCTGAATAATAGCACTATAATAGCGCTATAACAGCCTAGTGTGGAAACGGCCCCTATGGGGTAGGTGAGCATCGGGACAGCGAGGACGTAGTGAGGGGGTTTCCTGATTCCAGGGCCGGGTAGAAACCGAAAAATGAACATCCTTAGGGAGGCCACGTCACCAAAGGAAAAAAATGTATGCTCAGTTTAGCACATTCTGATTTATCAGTGTGGGTGTGTCCCTTGAAGTAAGCTATCAGTACATCCTCCTCCTCCTCCCCCCGTTTCTCCCAAAATTGGGACTCAGGGCAGCTTACAGCTTAAAAAATACAGCTTAAAAACATACAAAAATGAACATTAAAATAGGACATTAAACATTAAAACAGGACTATTGACAACACTTTAAAAAATCATTAAAATACTAAAAAGCACTTAGAACAGTACAACATCATCAGCCCATTCTTTAAAACTTACCATTTTAAAATGGAATAAAAAGTTCTGCCAGGGGAAAGAGCAGCAGGGCAGGGGCCCATTCGGGCCTCCTTGGGGGGGGAATTCCAGAACCTAAGGGCAGCCACGGGGAAGTCCCTCTCCTATGTTCGCACCAACTGTGCTAGTGATAGGAAGCAGGACTGAAATATGAACCTCTCCTGATGATCTCAGGGCTTGGACATGTGGGGAAAGACAGTCTGCCAGATAGCCAGGACTGAACCAGGTAGGGTCAATTAGAGCCAATTAGATTCGTGCAATTGAAATGGAAACAATACAGCTCAACTGAGCTGGGAAAACTATGTAGCTGCCATGTCAGCTGCTGAGGAGATAACTGGGTAGGCAACTTCAGGGTCCCAGATCTCCTTTCTTATAGTTCATTATATGACTTTGGACAGCTCTTCAAATAAAGCAGTACTTCTCAGGCGATTTGATGTGGTGGACTGGCAATTTTTATTTTCTAATGTGCTAAGGATCAGAACTGTATTTTGCCTGTGGTTACAGTTGTTTCTTTTAGGGCTGCCAGAGTGAAAACTGAAGAAGGCTTCTGTTCCTTTTATGGTTATATAGAAGTAGATATTTTAATAGGTGTTCCATGGTACCTGGTTGCGTGACAGCACCTGCTGAAACTCCCTCTACACAGCCATAAAAGGTGCAGGAGCCCTCTCTAGTTTTAAATCTGGGAACCTAATTTGTTTCTTCCATGGAAACTCTCTGTAGACTGACAGCTGATGCTTTGAAAACTGGCACTGGTCCATGGCCATCTTGTGCTCCTAGACTAGGGAACATTTCAATGTCACCATCTGGATTAGGAGAGCAAGTCTAACACAATGTAAAACTGGTTTACACTATTATGAGCCCCACAAGAGCCACTATAAATAAACTACAGTGGATACTGAACTTGGTAACCCCTTTGTCCAAATATAGTCTTTTAGTCTGATGACTAAGATCTGTCACAAATAAAATTGTCTTCATTCTGTCTAGGTTTGTTGTTTGTAGAGGATTATTTCACAAGCCAAACTGTGTATTGGTTGTTTTAAGATCAAAGTGCAAAAATGTTCAGCAGGGATCTGCTGCTTTCTCTTTCATTTGTGCATTCTGGATCTTCTCACATATTGTAAAACTAGGTGTATGGAAAGATGTTATATAACAGCCTGTGACAATCACAGGCGTTGAATGCATTGAAATTCTTGATCATCAGTAAATGAACAATTCCAGCAAGTGTTTAGGAGTATGTGGCATCCTTTATTTTTCCCAAAGTGATAAGAATGGCTCCCACAGCTCTAGAATGAGGGTGAGCCTAAATAGCTAGACCTTTAGCATGGTCTTTCCTATTAAAAGATACGGATGTGACTTTACAGCTTGTTTTTCTATTTCAGGTCTCTTCAGTTGCCAGAAGAAATATTCATATATACAGTTGCAATCCAAAAAGAAGTGGCAAGTCTCTGATCTTATGAACATTGATAGTTTCCATTTGAATTAATTCACTGAGGTAACTAGTTAGGAGGCATGCTGGCACATATTTTTCATTGGACCAGAGCTTTCCTTGCATAGGTAACATACAGGAGTTTCATGCTGAAGACAAAAGCTAAGAGTTAAGAGTGGGAGGAGAAAAGTATGAATCACCACGCAATATGGAGAAATTCTCATCTCTAACTGCAGTTATTTGTCACTGCTAGCATCAGGTCACCATCTTATTATTTATGTTTTGAATCCATACGTTGTCACTTACAATGTGACAGGGGACAGAAGACGATGCCAGAGAACAGAACAGAAGCTGTGTGTGGGCAGTGTGGTATAGCTGTGACAAGGGAGAAAAATCCATAGTGGAAAGCTGCAGACAAAAGCATTAGATTCTTGGTAGTTGCTTTCACATATAATGTGTGCTGCAAAGAATAGTCACTCCCCCCACCCTGCCATGGAGGAAGATACAGCAGGTGTGGGAGAGAATGAAGAGAGAAGTGTCATTCCAACATCATTGTCATCAAGTACCCAAATGCTTATCATCATTGCAATAAGTAGGATAGGAAAGGAAGGGAGAGTGTGTGTACTGCAGAGTGGTACTTGTCTTGATGTATGCAACAGATTCTATGTACCACATCCACCTAGTTTTACCCTCCTAGGAGATTCCCATGGGAGCCAGCGTGGTGTAGTGGTTTGAGCATTGGGCTGAGACTGCAGACCAAGGTTCAAATCCCTGCTCAGCCATGGAAAAGCACTGAGTGACCTTGGAAGTCATACTCTCTCATCCTCAGAGGGAGGCAAGGGCAAACCCCCTCTGAACAAATCTTGCCAAGGAAACCCCACGATAAGTCACCTTAGGCTCATCACAATGCAGAATGACTTGAATGCAAACAACAATAGGAACAAAACAACAACCAACAAAAACAACAACAACAACAACAATGGAGATTCCCCCAGTATTCACACTTGGCCCTCGTCACAACAGTGCCTATGGGCAATACTTTATTTCTTCATAGCATTGATTGCCAAAAGTATAAGAGGGTACTTGTGATGAAAGCTAAACCTGTTCCCTGATCAGAGAGAGCCTTACCATCAGGTGTCTCAGACAGCAGTTGCTAGGAAGTGGCTATGATGTGTTGCAGGAAGGACCTTCAATCTGCTCATGTTGCCTACCCTGTACTACTAAGATGAAAATGGAAGACACTGATCAACCACCAGCACTGAGGAAAGATCTTATAAATGGGACACAAAGAGGCGGCATCATCTCGTTCTTTACTTCAAGTAGGAAAAATGTCTTGAGTTAGCTGAGTGCCTGACTTTGGTGGAAGGGACAAGTTTAGGCTTCTCTTCTTTCAAACTGTATTCCAAATGGTAATGTCAGTCCATTTACTTTATATATACCATAGAATTCTTAGGGCCTTTCCACACTATGCTGTTATAGTGCTATTATTCCACTTTCAACATCCTGTGGAATTCTGGGGTTTGTAGTTTACTGAGGCCAAAGAGCTCTCTGGCTGAGAATTCTAAATGCCCCTCCCTAAACTGCAAACCCCAGGATTCCACAGGACATTGGAAGTGGAATAATAGCACTATAATGGTGTAGTGCCGAAAGGCCCTTAGTAGCCCTTGCTGTTTTCATCTTAACATTGACAAGTCAGAATGCTGCAGAGACAGGATCCACAGCTAGAAGAATTCTTTAGTCTGTTTAAATCTTAGACCAAGATTTCCTCCAGATGTTTTTGACTTCAGTTTCCAGAAGCTCCATCCAAGATAGCCTGTGGGAAAGTAGTCTGGGAGCCGATGTCCAAAACATCTTGAACTCTAGACCAGTCATTTTCAACCTTTGATCCTTCAGCTCTTCTAGACTTCAACACCCAGAAGCCTCCACCAGCCTGACAAAGAATTCTGGGAGCTTAAGTCCCAAACAGCTAGAAGACAAAAGGTTGAGAATGGCTGCTCTAGACTATTGCTGATATATTAATTACATTTATAATTCCTGTAAGAAGCTCAAAGCAGCAGATACAGCTCCTCTGCTTCACACTTTTACCTCACATCATTGTTGCGAGGATAATCAGTTCATTAAAATTGTGTGTACACATATATCATTCAAATAAATTCTCTGACTATGTTTGGACTATTTTTTTTCTTTTTGTATCCACTAGCGACTTAATATAGCTACAAGACAAAAGCTTTTCTTTACCAAATGTGTTTGCCTGCTTATCTATGGATGTTTAACTAGCCACCAGGAGAGTGTTCCTGTCACTTTATCAACATGACGGCATGTTTTGTGTTTGACATGAATTACTTACATACTACCCATGTGTGTTGTTATAAATGTCTCTCTGTTGAAGCTGCAGTCCATACATTTGGGGAAATAGCTGTAGTCTATGGCCCTTTTTGCACGGCATTTGCCATGCGAAAGGGCGATTGTGAGGAGTGATCTGCATGACGCACTCACAATTGCGCGACGCTCCAGAGTGTTACCCTATGAGCTGGGGGACATTGGGATCTATCCACAATGACAGTATCTCCTTAGAATCTGGGGAAAATATGGTTCAAAAGAGGCCTGTGAGAAGAGGATGATGGCAGGGTCTTTTCTAGCTGTAGAGAGGATTTCAGTTAACAATTGACAAACACATGAGAAATCAGATACGCCTAAGAACCACACAAGACTATTGGAAAGTGCAGCTAGAGAGGTTGGATAGAGAGTGATTGGATGAAATGGGTGATAGTTATCAGTCCTGAAAAAGGGGTCATAGCAGAATGATTCAGATAGCATCTGAGGGTAGTATGAAGGAACGGCAGTTTAGGGCACCACGTCCAGTGTACTATGTCCCACATACTACAAAGCTGGGGTTGACTGTACAAGAGAGATGAGAGGCAACACACTATTATCTGCTTCTGTTTAAGATGTTTGTAGATCACGTGTTGTCGATAAGAGAGAAGATTTAAAAAAATGTAAGTGTGGAGCCAAATGTTTCTAATGCAGTGCCAAATGGCACCTTTTAACTAGATACACTAGAAAATAGAAGGGAGAGGACTGCATGCTGGTGACAGAAGGCTTCTATTGTTTTTACAGAGCTTACCCTGAATTTCAGGTTCTTAGATGAAAAAAATGCATCTTTTTCATGAGAAACTGAAGCACATGGTATAAGCCATGAAATTAGACGTACAGTTTAAAAGCAGCTACTGTGCATTCCTCACCTATGGTGTGAAACTGCTGATTTCACAAAGGGCATTAGAGATGTACTTTCTAGAAAGTCTGTTAGATAAACTGTCAATCGTCTTCCTCTTCTTTTGCATCTGGCAAGCTGTCCTATCTAACCTAACCTATCTAAGACTGCATGTGCTTATTTGTTTCTTTATATGACTGATCTTAACCTAGCTAACAAACAAAATTAGGGATGAGGAAAGGTGACATCATAGCTGTTGGCAACATATGTCTTCTAGAGTGGGTTTTTCCTTGGTTCAAACTTGTCCGTGCAGAAAGCTTGCAGTTTTTTTTTTCCAGAGTTTGTCCCAAAGCTATAAAGTATTTTAATTTTGCTTCCACACACTATTTTACTAGTCATTCTATAAGCTGATCCCCAAGAACTACATAAGTTGTTCCTCCAGCCCTTGCATTTGGTTTTGCACAACTGATGACAAATTCTCTACACTGGATGTTGTTTATGCTAATTGTTCTGCTAATGATTCTGCAAGTGCTTGTGCGACATGGTCACCAATTATATTTTTTCCACAAGCATAACAATGGATGCAACCTCCCAAATCAACTTGAATATCACTTCTGCAGCAGAACACAGACTTATGGAAAAGAAAAGTGAATGATGATGACAATGGTGGAATTGAAAGAGAAACTTATTATAGTTCACATATCAAAATGTATGCGCTAATAGGGGCTTAAAAATCTACCTCAGTTTGGGCAGTACATGAAAGAAGAGAAACTGTTCAAACTCAGGAGCTGATTTCAAAGAAAAGTAAGAAATGTTCCCTTTGTCTCTTGAAGGAAGCAATTTTTCAAGAACGGTGAAGGCTGGTAAACTGTACGTAATCATATAGCCAGGTGGCAGCAGGCAAGATAGAGCTGGTTTGTTGATATCAACTACAGGACTGAAGGGTATGTACTCAATTTACTTAAGATATTATTGCTTATGTGTTTTAGAGGTTGTTGTACAGAGGAGCAACACCATGTTATTTTCCCCCTTCAGAGATATCCAAAACTGTGAAGGAAGATAATCAAACAGTTAAAGAAGAAGACTTCCTCTTTTCTTTCTCATGCAACACATCAACTAAAAATTGAAAGAAATAAAAAAATGATGCATGCCTTTATAACTCCATTTGATGGATGTGATTTAATTTTTATTATAATGGAACAAACGTGTTCTCCCTTCCTAAAGTGGACTGATAGCTTTGAGCCACCACTATCACCATAAATAAATAAATAAATAAATAAATAAATAAATAAATAATTAATATGTTCTCTTCTGTTCTGGAACTGAATACAGGCCTCCCCAAACTCTGTTCATTGCCAAACACTAATACATATTAATGCTATAAAAGAATCTTGGTGATAAATAATGCAGCAGATGGTATGTGACAGGGCAGCCTTAAAGCCCTTTTGCTGATATGATCCAGCATTCGATATGTGTGTGCCTTCCAGTTGCCTGTCAACTTGTGGTGACAAGAATTTCATAAGGTTTTCTTTGGCAAGGAATACTCAGAGGTGTTTTTGCCAGTTCCTTCCTCTAAAATATAGCCCTCTGCACCTAGTATTCATTGGTGGTCTTCCATCCAAGTACTAATGTTACCCTGCTTGCTAGGGGGCTCCCTTAAGGGATTCCCAAAATCTGTCAAAATTGTGGGGAAAATCAGCTCAGAGCACTGTTTTAGCTATACGAGAGGCAGGGTAACTTTGCAGGACCTTGTAACCCAGATTTTACAGAGTCAGACCACGCCAAAAAAACCCAGGCAGGTTGTTCAGTTTAAAGATTTTATTAAACCCTCAGTAATTAAAGCAAACAACAACAAACACCCTCACACATTCATTCAAGAGCTAAAGAAAAAGAAAGTAAGGAAAATTGATAGGGATTTTGTTTGGGTGTTCAGAGGCAATACTTTACCTTGATTTAATGCCCAAGGGAGCCAATGTTGAAAAACTGGAGATTCAAAGCGATGAAACTCAAAAATGGGGGAAGGGTGGGTGAGGCAAAACAAACTGACAGGGATTCAGGAGGAAAATGTGAATGAACCCACGAACAGATAAAAACATGGGGTTTTTATAGAAAAAATATACCTGGAGGGCTAGGTCTCTCCCTGGGAGAACAATAGTACAGGAGGCTAGATCAAAAGCCTTTAATGACCAACATCTCCGGCTAAATGTTTTTCTCAGTCCTTTGTGAATGACACTGACCAAATGCGACAAAGGGCCCAGGTAGAGTGAAATTGCCTACATTCAGCAGGCTGATTGTGATTCTATTGAGCTGCCATATCAGTGCAAAGGGGCCCTTTTGTCTGTTTTATGGTCCTAATGTCTTCCAGGAATCCCTGGCCCACGTGACAGATTCAGTCTGAGTCACCTTTTGACTTGACCAAAGTTTTAACTTCCTGCCTGCGTGCACTTTCAGTGACCCTGTCAGACACATGGAATGATTTCTAATATTAGCCATGTGGAGATATCAATTCGATGTGATAAATTAATAAATTGTAGACCCTGGGAGAGAGAGAGCTGATGGTCGTACTTACACTAAGCAGGGCTAACTCTGCTTATCTTTCAAGATCTGAAGGTGAAATTGGAATACCTGAGGCTAAGCAACATTAGTGTGGTCAAGAAGACAAAAGTTATTAATGAGAAAGAACACAAGCAAGGAGAAGCTGCAACAGTTTGCTCTGGCTTGAGCCTACTGGGAAAAGCGAAATTCCAATTTCTTCTCCTTGTTACCACCGTGTTCTGGCCTGACCTTTGGTGAACCAAAGATATCATTTTGATATCATAATTTGGCCCTACTCTGCCACCAGCCAAGTGTTTGTGAGGCCCGCTGAACAAGCGCGAAGCTAGGCATGGCTACTACTTGCTGCTCCCACCAAACCAAGCCAGATATTGCCAGATCTGCTTTAGGGGACCTCCCGAAACAAACACCTTCATTACAAATGCACGTTACCACAAAGAGATCCTCTGCCCTGAGAGGACACCCTGGTGAGCTAGGTACTTAACTGCCGAGCTAGCCGCATCTACATACCGGCCATACCATTGTCAATTCGGACTTTAACTCAATCATGCAAATTATGACCTTTCGGAGACTTTGTCTCCAACCCAAAACTTATTGTTTTTGTCCAAGATCAGACTAGCCTACGGTCGTTCTTTCCCCTATAAAAATCCCCCACTCTGAGACCTCTTCGGAACTCTCACCGGATCTCTTGGACTTCTGCTCTGCCTTGATGCCGCTCGGTTCAGCAGATTCCCCTCGGTCACCACACCGAGTTTCCTCTTCTTCAATCAGGCTTCCCCAGGACTGCAGGACAGGTGGCGTATCACCCATTCCCCTTGAACCTCTATTTTCCTTTTCCAGATAGGAGTGTGTTTGTGCTTTTCTTTAATAACTGTTTAATAAATCTAATTGTTATTTGAAACATTTGCCTCCTCACTGACCTGACACTGTAGACATAGGGTAAAAGATCCTGCTGCGTTGCCCTGCCTCTCGTTAGCCAAGAGAGTGCTCCAGCTAATTTCCCCATCTGGTTTGTTGTTGTTCGGTTGTTTGGGCGCCCCTCCCAAGACCCCCAATTCACAGGGTAACACTCCTCTACTCTTCCTGCTGAGTTAATAGAATGCAGACTACTGTTGTATTTTGAACTCAGTCTGTAGCAACTGAAGTAAACTGAGGACAAAGCGGAAAGTGGGAGGAGGAAAGAGAAATGGGACACAGAGCACCTTATCCATTAGGCACTTTAGGCACAGTGACTAGGGCCTACGAAAACATCCCTAGTAGGATGTGGAGGCAAAGCAAGGCATTGTATTCGGAGCCTAAGACTTCTGAAAACCTTAATGCAGCTCTGATGGGATGTTAAAAAAGCAGCTGAAAAGTGAGACAATGGAGGATTAATTGGGACACTTGGAGGGCATGGCATGAGTGGTAGAACTGGGCAGCCATACAACTGATTCTGTCCTGATTATCTCTGATCAGCAATCCAATTTCTCTTAGGTAGCTATATGAGGCCTCTCACTCCGCACAAGCTAGACAGAAGATGGATTCTCAAGGGTTATGTAGCACAGAAGCAAACAAAATCCTTCCCATCATTTATGAGAACCACACAAGCAGGATAGTAACAGAGCAAAATTCTCTTTTCCTGGCTTCAAATTCCCAAGCTAATGCAAAAGGGTATAAAATTTTGCCACTGGACAGCAGTTAACATTTGGCCACGATGCTAACAAGGACTCCTAAATCCATGTACCTGGTGGCAAAAAACATATGATAATTCACCAAGTCTCCTATGTTCAGTGGGTATACTCTGTCTGGGACATGATTTAGTTTAATAGGTTATAAGTCGAACTTTGAGATTCCAATTTTAAAGAGCTGAATTGGAATTTCTCCCTGGATTTCCATACTGCCACTGAAGTTCATCAAATCTCTTGCCCTTTGATTTCTGGAAGCCAATGGATGCAAAGATGTTCATTTTAGCTTTTAAACAGGAAGTGTTAACATATCATACCTTTTAGATCAAGGTGGAAATTGTGTGGCTGTCCAGATGTTGCTGGACTGCAGTTTCCATCAGCTCTTGCTAATATAAGCAATGATGGGGAATAATGGGCATTTCAGTCCAGCAGCATTGCTGGGCCACACATTCTCTGTCCTATTTTAAATGGTATTGATGCTTACAGATTATTGTGATAATTTGGACATTTTTGATTACTGTACTGTAATGTTTTTAAAGGTTTTATTGTCTAACTTCTTTATATTTTTTTAAAATTATGTTAGCCACTTGTGAGTTCAATTTTTTTTTTTAAGTGAAAATGCAGGTAAATTTTTTTTTTTTGAAAACATTAAGAAAAATATTAACACCATGTCTGATATCTCTCTACTTATTCTATGCTTCAGAGTACCTGGAATGATATAGTGCTTGTGCCAATAAATTGTCAGAAATTACTGTATGTTCTGATCTTGTTGGAAGATTATCAGCCTCTCCAGAAAGATAAAGGCAAACAGGATAGGCATGTCAGAATCACCTGCAAGTACACCAAAGCATGTCTCTACTTCATGAAAAAAAGAAGAAGTTCTTCTGGATCACTCCAAACACATATCTTGCCCAGTATTCTGTTTCCAGAAGGGCCCAGCAACAGAATACTCATTCCTACTTATTTATTCCCTGGGATCTGATTGTACACAAACTCTGTCAGGGATTTCTACTTGTATGGATGCAACTTTAACAAGGAATACTCGGAGGTGGTTTTGCCGGTTCCTTCCTCTGAAATGTAGCTCACAGCGACTGGTATTCATTGGCAGTCTCCTATTCAAGTAGTAACCAGAGCTGATCCTGCTTAGCTTCCAAAATCTGACAGGATCTAGTGCCTTTAGGGTATTTTGCTCATTGTAAATGGCGCTCTGTATCCTAATGATTAGGACTTAATCCATCATGATTTTCTCTAATTCCTTTTCAAAGCAATCTAAAATTATGTGGTCCCTACTAGATTTTGTGTTGATGAATATCAAAAGTTAAAAATAATTATACAGTACGTACTTCCTTTTCTCTGCTCTACACACATTGCCAATCAATTTAATCAGGTGACCCTGAAGTTTCAGAATGAGCGAAGGAGAAAATATTTTTCCTCTTTCCAGAACTGTTTATAATTTGATAAATTTCCATGTCTACTCAGAAGGAAGCCCCATTACGTTCAATTGGCCTTTCATTCAGGTATAGCAGTTTTGCAATTTGTGGGTCCCAGAATTATTCCAAAACCCACTGTGAAACATTAGTTCAGACCAGAAGTTGGAAGCATAATGTTTTTGACTACAGTTCCCAGAACCCTTCAGTCAGCATGACCACTCCATGCTGGGGCATTCTGGGAGTCACAATAACTTTCTCAAGCTCTTTTTCAGGTTTCTGGGAAGAACACACTCTCCAGCTGTCCCAGTTTGACAGAGATAGTCAATATTCCTCTGCTGTCTCATTTTTTTCAGCTAATTTTAAAACGTGATCTTCTTCTCCCCTCTTCTCATTTTCCCCCTTTATTCTCAGCTTACTTCCGTTGATACAAACTGAATTCAAAGTGCAAAAGGTAGTTTGCACTCAGTTAAATCATCAGGGGGAAAGGAAACTAGCAGGCAGAATCTTGCCCTTCATTCACAGTAGGTTCAGGCAAAAGCAAACTGCTGTAAGCATCTCCTGTTTTCCTAATTTAACCATCCTGACCACATATTGTTTGGCCACACTTACCTGGTTTTCTTATGTTTAACGCTGGATGGTATGCCAGAACAATCCATCCTTTCCTGGCAACTCATCAGGAGTGAAGGGGGGAAAAGAGGGCAGGGGGAAATACAGGCAGACTTATCAGTTTTTGCTCTGGCCCTACCCACTGTTTTCACAGTAGGTTTGCTCAAATGAAATGCAGCCCTTGATAAGAGGGTAGGTTTCCTACCCATTATATAGGATTTCAGCCTCAGTTATCCTTTCTGCAAGTTAGGAGCTCAGAAAGTTACTGTTAAAAAATAACTCATCCCAAAGTAGTGAGTTACTTTTATTGGTGTAACTTTGGGGAAAAAGTTAACATTTTATTTTTCCATGTCTTCAAGGTGAATAATGCCATTTCTAGCTTTATTACCCCTGAAATCTTGAATGAATTTCTGTACAGTTCGATAAGGGTTGGCAATTGAGTGACCCACCAAATGTTGTTGAACTGCAACTTCCAGCAGCCCTAGCCAGCACAGGCAAGAGTCAGGAGTGTTGGAAGTTGCCATTCAGCAACATCTGGAGTACCACACAATTCCCCCCACTGACAATCAGGGCCTATAGCCAAATGACAGTCCTAGATAAAGCAGACTCATTGAATCATTAATTGTTGACTTATGGAATTCCTACTGATTTAATGAATCTGTTCTTCTTGGGACTGGTAACTGAATTTATGGCATTTTAAAACTGTATATTTTTTAAAGAAAGGGTGCTGGATAGGTATGAATTTCTAACAACATTTAAGATAGGACATGCAGGTCTCTCTCTCTCCATTTCTCTCTATTTCCTCCCCCCGCCTTGTATAACTTGCTGTTATTCCAGGAAACTCAGTGTGGCATTCAAGGGATTACCCCCATGTTATTGTGATAAGTACTGTATACAGTAGGTGAGGCTGAGCTTGTGATTGGCTTAAGGTTCCCTGAAAGTTCATGGTTCAGCAGGGACTTTCCAGTTCAAGTTCAGACACAGCTTTTATTGTTCAATTGTCATGTCTATTTTAAAGACAATTTCCAGGCTTTGTAGTCATCTTCCTTTTGTGTCCTTCCCAGCTTTTCCCAATTCTTCCATCTTTTTTTTTTCTTATCTGAAAAAAAATCCATCATTAGGGAAGAAAAGATAAAGTACTTGTAATATCATGTGCCATCCATCTGAAAGCAGCCTTAGTCCAATGCTCTAACCATTAGAGACTAGGTTGTGATCAGATTCTGCATTTAAATCAAGGAGATCAATGTCATGCTCATAACACTCATTCTCACACAGTCCAAATGGCACTGTTTATAAACAAGAGTGAGGTATCAACAGATTTGGGAACACATTTTCAATTTTTTTTTTAATGGGGATAGCATTTAGGGCAGGAACCTAAACAGCCCAACAAAACGCTCAGTGGCTACAGGACACTGAGTCTCATTTGGGATAGGGCTACGGGAGAACTATGGTATGGCCAGCTTTTGTTTCCAGGCCCCTATGTGATTACACATGAGGCATGAAAATGCAAATAAAAGAAGGGAGGAGGCAGATGAGGTGAGAAGTTCACTTTTGTTTTTTCTTAAAGCTTGGCAGGGTGATGCTGGAGGAAATTCTTCCATCTCCAAAAAAAAAAAAAAAAGCAAAACCACAGTTCTTGAAATTTCCCAGAAGGGAAAAATCCTCTTTTTTAGGGGGAGGCATTTCAAAAGAGGGATCTGCAGGCCACAAAAAAAAGGCAGCACAGTGCCCCCTGGAGATGAAGTATCTTAGAGATGGGAGGGCGGGCTGGCAATATTGTCTTGCCAGTTTCCCTTCTCTAACCTAAATGCACAGCAGCCCTTTCACACTACACAATTATAGTGCAATGATTCCACTTTAACTGCCATAGCTTCTTCCCATGGAATTCTGGAATTTGTGATTTTGTGAGGCACTGGAATGCTCTAGCTAGGAATTCTAAATGGTTGTTGGGTGCCTTCAAGCTCTTTCCCACTTCTGGCAACCCTAAGATGAACCTATCACAGGGTTTTTTTGGGGCTGAAAAAATGTGACACACCTAAGGTCCCTCAGTGGGTTTCCATGCCTGAGTGGGGAATTGAACCCTGGTCTCAAGGGTCATTGTCCATGCTCAAACCACTACACCACACTGGCTCTCTGAATTCTGAATACCCCTCTTTAAACTACAAATCCTTGGATTCCATTCAATGCCATGGCAGTTAAAGTGGAATCACAGCATATAATTTGTGTAATGTCATAGTGCCCAGGAATGGGCAACTGTGGCCCTGCATACATTTTTGGTCTACAGTTCCCATCATCTCTGGCCAGTACAACCACTGTTGAGGATTTGTAAGAGTTACAGTTCGAAAACAGCTGGAAGTCCACAGTTGCCCATCAATGACTTCAATGACATGCAGTACTTATGAAATCATAATGGAGGTCTGTATTTGAGCTCCACAAGCACCTATGCTATTGCTCTCCTTTCCCTGGACTAACAGCAGGCCATCCATGTTTTTGCGTCTATAAGCAACTAGATAAAGCACAGCTCTCTACAACTGATGGAAAAAAGCTGCATGCTTTTTAAATGGAAGGACAATTTACAGCCTTCTAGATATTGTTGACTGCAACTGCCATCAACGATAACCAGCACAGTCAACAGGCACATGATGCAAGGTGCAGTCCAGCAACATTCAGAGGGCTTTATCTTTTACAACACTACTGGCAGACATAGGAGCAATTTCATTATCCCTTTCCATTGAATGATGGCCTTCTCCAGGCTTTTCTTCACCCAGGAATAAATAAAGCACAGTGACAAGAAATTACAAGAGGGAAACCGTTGATCTGGGTAACTACCATGGGGTTAGTACTATGGGGTAAGAAACCCCTTAAAAAACACTGAGCCTTATGTATGCACCCTTGAATTGGAGGAGTGGAGCCAGATCAAACACATGGAGAAATGATGAAGAAACTCACATCGTCTGAAAAGGAAACTTCTGGGTTCTACAAGGACATCATTCTTAGGCCATTTCCGCACTAGCCTGTTATAATGCTATTATTACACTTTCAATATCCTATGGAATCCTGAGGTTTGCAGTTTAGGGAGGGGCACAGAATCATAGAATCATAGAGTTGGCAGCGATCGCAAAGGCCATCCAGTCCAACCCCCTGTCATGCAGGAACCCCCCTCAAAGCACTCCAAACAGATGGCCACCCAGCCTCTGCTTAAAAACCTCCAAAGAAGGAGACGCCACCACATTCTGAGGCAGCATATTCCACTGCTGGACAGCTCTGACGGTCAGAAAGTTCTTCCTGAGGTTCACGTGGAATCTCTTTTCCTGCAAAGGCCCCCCTAAACTGCAAATCCCCGGATTCCAGACGATGTTGAAAGTGGAAGAATAGCACTGTAACAGGCTAGTGCAGAAATGGCCATATTCCCTGCTTAGGGAATACAAAAATAAATAAAAATCCGTGGAGAAATTCACATTTTTAGTGGCATTGTGATTTGAACGCAGTGTACGTTTCCTTGCCCAGGAAGTGGGGGGGGCAGGAGGAACGGTTGCTATTTTTAACTCGGGTCTTAATTCATGGGAACGCACGCGCGCACGGACGCACGCCGTTAATGCGATATTGCACAGCATCCCCATTTTGCTAGTATGAAGCTGAGCGGCAGAGTCGCTCACTCGGGTTCTGTTAATTTCAACCCGCCATTAGCGTATAAATTGGAAGACTTGATGTTCCTTTGAGTTTCCCGCACACGGCTTGTGCTTATACATATTTTGCATGAAAAAAAAATAAACATATAAATATGCAAAAGCACAAGGCGTGTGCAAATACTTGAAAAGAGTACAAAACACGAGAAGTACAAGACCTGAGAAGGAAAGATCACGATCTCTGTAGGGCTCGTAGCCAATCCCATTGGATTCAATGGGAATTGGAACATAAGTACTGCGCACGTACGCCCCTGCAGGCTAAGTGACTTTCCCCATCATCCTCTCATCCTGATTAGAGATGGGGAACCTGTAGCCCACCGAAGGTTCATGAACTATTGCTCCCATCATCGCTCTGCACTGATGTAATTGGAGCTTAGGGGAACCGGAGTCGCGGCATTTGGAGAGTTCGCCAGCCCTCCTCGAGGGAGGCACCCAGACTGTACGGCCATTTCCGCACTAGGCTGTTACAGTGCTATTCTTCCACTTTGCAGTTTAGGGAGGGGACCCTAGGATGTTGAAAGTGGAAGAATAGCACTATAACAGCCTAGTGCGAAAATGACATTTGTTTCGCCTAGAAGACTTAAGAAGACACCTTAACAGAGAGCGGGCACCTGTGAGCCTCCAGGTGTTTTTGGACTGCAGCTCCCATGATCCTTCATTATTGGTTAATCTGGCAAGGGGGCTGCTGGGAGTTGTAGGCCGACCTTCCCTGCCTTAAAAGCGTTTATGATCGTATAAGCTTTTAGACACAATAATATGAATGCTAGCTCACAAAAGCCTGAGCGAAAGTACGTGCTACAAAGCTATTTTTTATTAACATGGACGACTCTCGGCCTGAGGCAGAGCCCTGAAGCTTCGGAGGTTACGACAAGCATCTAAAATGAGATCTATACGCCTGTCCCCCCCCCCCGGCCCCATCAGGCGCATGCGCCTTCCGCCTTAGGCAGCCGCTGGAGATAAAACGCGGGTGGACGAGGATGTCGAAGTAGTCGCGGTCATTTCCGGTTTCCTGTTTTGGAGTTGAAGGAAGAGGGATATTGGGCGAGGTTGCACTTCCGGGTTGCGGACGATTTCCTGGCTGGCTGGCTGGCTGGCTGGCTGGCGGTGGCGGCTCTGTGGTCCTCGGTGGGAGGCGCGGAGAGGGAGTCGCCGTCGCCGCCGCCGCCGCCGCCGCGCTCCTCCCGAGGCGTTTCTGGGGAGGGCAGAGCCGTCGGTGGGTGTGAGGGCCGGGAGGGGGCGGCTGAGGGGGGAAGGGGAGGGGAGGATTCGGATCCCTTCTGGTGGTGGAGGAAGGGGAGGAGGGAGGTGGCCGGCTTCTTCGCTCTGGTGGGTTCCTTCCAGGGGTCACCGGCAGCCCCGCTTTGGCTGCTCTTTTGGGCTCCGAGTCAGCCTAGCGAAGGAGGCGTTTAGTGCCTGTGAGTATTGGGGGGGGTTACCTCCCCGTCCCGGGCCTTCGCCCGGCCATCTGTGGTCCAGTGATGTGGTCTCGAGGGGGGAATTGTGGACAGATGGTCTGTCTTAGGACGCGTTCGCGTTTTTGCAGTGAGGCTCCTTACTGGGTTTTGTAAAAGATTGTTTTAATAAAGGCATGGGGAGGAACTGGTGTTATGTGCTGCTCACCCCCCCCCCAAAAGCGTCACGCAAGGAGTTGAAAGGTTAAAGTAGGGTTTGGGAATATATGACTCTGAAGATGTTGTTGGACTACAACTTCCCTCACCATCAGCTGTTGGGAAGTGCAGTCCAGCAACCCCTGGAGTTGCTAGAGTTTTCCTCCATTTTGTTTGAAGCACTGGCTTGCCAGGCGTGCTTGTTGCAGTTCATGCCATCACTGCCTCTAGCCTAGGCTAAGGTGGCCAAGAAGGAGATTGGCCTCTGCCTGCATCAGTATGTCTTCAGACCACCTTAACTGACAATGGAAGTTGAATCTGAAACAAAATCTAGGCTGGAGGCTCTAACATCACAATTTTTCTTCTCCTGTGTGGTTTTTAAAATCTTTGTTTGATGAAGAAGCCTGTGTAGCTTCAGAAGCATTGCTGTTTTGGGGATCTTGGATTTTGCTGAAATATGGATTACTCTGGAACTTTTTCTTTGGAAGTAGTGTTCATTGTTTCCCATCTTAATCTTAATGTCATGGCCTGATCAAATAAATTATCAGATCTGTTAGCAGTTGAAGATCTACTGGTAGAAAATGAACTTCCTTGTGACCTATGCAATTCTATCCTGGGTTGGATGTGTGTGTTTCTACTGGAGTAAGAGCATCTTACAGTCTTTTTCAAAATAACTTGGCAGTGTTGGAATGATAATATTAGGAAGGCTGTTAAGTATTTGTCTGTGCACATATAGCTCATTTAATGAAGTAGATGTGTTCTTGGGCATTACTTTTTAATAGAAACTTGGGTACCAGAGGTAGAAATAACAGGGAAAGAATAGGGATAGGTTTCTGCATCACAAAAAAAAAAAAAAAGAAGAGCAGTTCAGTGTGTTTCACGAAACTTTTATTCAGAACTAACATGCACAAATGGAATGAAGTAGCTAGGTCAGATAAGTCTTGCATAAGTAAACAAAATCAGTCTGAATCTTCTAGACACAATTTGAAAGCTTCTTGCAAAATGCATCCTAGGATTATTTTTTTTTCTTTCAACAGCCTCCATTTTTTCTTATGGTTTCCATTTTGGTGGCAAAACTTATAGGTCTATGCTTTTTCAACATGAGGCAGACAAATCTCTTTTCTTTCTATTTTTCTTTTCACATATGCTCAGTAAGTTATTCTGGAGGCAGCTGTTTTCCTTGTCAGTTGTGTGTAAGTGCACACAGCTACAGTAGTTGTCTCATTCTTTTCCAGGTCAGACTTTATTGCACTTTCTACTGCAGACACGTTGCTGCAACCCAAAGCTGAAAGTCCGTCTTTCTCCAGTTGTGTTTCACTATCCTGCCAATGCCAGTGCTTCAAAACAGTTTCCAGTTAGGGTTGGGCTTCCATAAAAAGACTTTGTAAAGAAGCTTCTTTGTCAGAGGCTTTGTTAACTAAGGTATGCCTATTTCATGTCCTTTTCTCTGAACTATCAGATTGCAGGTTCTGTCATGTGACTGTTGTAAAATGAGTTGTGAACTGTGTAGAAGACAAGTCAGATTAGTAAATCAAGGCAGCACTAGGGTTTTTTTTAGTACTCCACCCTCTGTTGCATCAGTAATACACTTCTTCATAGGATATATGCATTTGTTGAAGTGAACTGAGGGAAAAATAGACTTAAAGGCTAATTTAGGAAGGACTCAAGGACTCAATTATAATACAGGTAGTAAAAGAGAAATCTCCACACCTTTCCACTTGTGTTTACAGAATCAGTATGCACTTAGCAAACCTCTTAAAGGTTGCCACCCTGATAAAAGTCTGCTGAGTTGTGCTGGTATCTGATAATGAAAAGAGAAGTGTGCTGTTAGAGCAAGTGTTTGGCTAAATAAAATTTGCTGCTGGTGGCTAAGATTTTGACGTATCTCTGTGATGAAGCAGAGTTGGAATTGTAAATGTGCTTTAAAAGATCTAGCCTGCTTCATCAAAGATTCCTAAACACCTGTTTAGCTTTACACATTGAATTATCTTGAGTGTCAACAGTTTCAAATTTGTGCCCTGGAGACTCTACAGGGCCAATTCAGAGCTACAACATCTACATGCTGAAGGTATCAGTAAACTACTTCTCAGGAACTGTAAATCTGCAGATGGTAAATTGTACTTAAAATGGAAAGAGGATTAAAATATTATGCATCCTCCATCTTGGGGGGAAAAGGCATAGTTGATTCTTAAGAATTCCTCATTTTGCGTCTAAGGCTGTAATCCTTTGCACCGTTATCCAGGAACAGGTCCCTCTGAATTCATTGAAATTTGTTTTTGAACAGGCTCATCTAGGGTTGTGCTCGATATGACATGGCAAATCTTCTAAAGTAATGATTTTCAAAGATGAACAATTTCATCTTATTTAACACTTTTGTTGTTGTGAGCAGTACAGTTAATTTTTCCATGTGGTAGGCTTCTGTTGTGTTGATATTACATAAGCTAGAGATGTAGTACAAATCTGTGTTTTATTATTTTAAATACAGGTTTGTATTATTGTAAATACACATTTTTTAGCATTAAGAAAAAGAAATGTTTGGTGCAATGTTGGGCTTATTGAAGATGAAGATACATACTTTTACAATGTATTTCTTCCTTGGACATGACATTTGAGGAGGAGAATATCACTTGATAGCAAAGTGATGCCACTTTCTCTCACTAAAGGATAAAGGAATTTACCAAAGAAGGCTTTATCTTTGTCTAGATTTTGTATCATAGACTCACCTGCCAATTCCAGTCTCCACCATGGAAGTGAAACTCCAGTATCTCTTCTGTGAAATTTTCCCCATTGCTGAAAGTCTGCCTAGGTATCTGCAACACCTGTTGTTCAAAGTGTGTTGTATATAGTGTATCACCCATGCTGTAAGAAAGTACTGCTTAAAGTTGTGGTCCCTGGATGGTGCTGGCCCCAGCAACATTCCAGAAAATAAAAAAATAAAAAAATTGTACCCAGTGGGCACACATTTAGTGCCCATCTCTAGCATGCTGGTAAACAATAATTGCCAGTCTCCCACATTGAATTGCCTTTAAGAAATGTTACGGTTGCCCAGTATTTTAGACTGAGGGGAAAAAACTTAGGGGGACTGGGTTGCCTAAGGCCATCTAGTAAATTCATGATAGAGATAAGATTAGAAGGCAGAACTTTCTGAAATGTAACTCAGCCTCAGCCTTTCTGAAATGTAACTCAGCTCATCAGTTACAGTAGCTCTCATTGGTAGTTGTATTTGAGTTAAGATTGCTACCTTCTGTGTATCTTTTTGGTGCTTTTATTCCCCCCTTGTTTCTTCCTACTGTGTAGATTCTGCCTCCTGTTCTTAGGTTCATAGGTGCATTAATTCATAGTTTTGACATGGGAATTTTGTGACATTGATAAGTTATTTTGGGAATTACCATATAGTTTTCATTTCTGGGGTCCAGTTTAGTGCATACTTACTTGGAAGGAATGTCCACTTAAAGTGTGGGGAAAGGATTGTACCCTTAATTAAAGCATGGCTTCTTGAGTTTCTAAATGGATTTCATAATACTTCCATCTGTTTAGGAGTGGGCACATGTTGTAGTCTAGCGAGACAAGCCAGTGTGTGAAATACCATATATATTTGTGTATAAATCAACCCCAAGTATAAGTTAAGGGCAGGTTTTGGGGCCATAATTATATTTTGATATGACCAGTGGATAAGTCAAGGGTCATTCTGCGGAGAGGGGAAAGCAGCAGCACTGCCTTAGGAAACCAGCTGGCCCTGGCCACTGCAATTGCAATTTTCCCACCCAGCATTCAGAAAGGCCTTTCACTCAGAGAAGGAGATGGTTCTTTTTTGGATAAAAGTTAAGAGACTGTATTGACTCTTATCAAAAAAGAACCATCTCCTCCTTTGAGTAGAATGGCAACAGACAAGAGTTTAGCCTGTCTTGGAAGAACCTAAAAGGAACACCAACCCTCTGTACTCTCTTGGTGCTCTTTTAGGAGGAAGCAACAAAGAGCCACCATTCCCATGCAAGCATTCAAAACAGCCAGAAGTGATGCCAAAATGGACGAGGGCTCTCAGGCTGACCCTGCTTAGCTTCCAAGATCAGACGGAATCTGGTGCCTTTAGGATATTTAGACTTTGCCATTTTCTTTATAGGACTTCAAACAAGGCAAAGGGAAGTCATAACCTAATAAAGCATTTTTATTAGTTATCCATACTAGTAACAATTTCTTCTACAGCCTTGATGCTGGTTTTAGGTAGTTAGATATAGGCAAGTTGTGGCCATCCAGATGTTGTTGGATTTCAGCTCTCATTAGCCCTTACTGTTGTTGATCAGGGATTAGGGATGTTATCATTTAGAAATACTGGAAGGTTTACATGGACCATCCTTTCACTGTGAATGGCAGACATGCAATGGTGTGTATTCTTTCTGTCTGTATTACAGTTTCTACTTATAAAGTTGGTCTGGCTTCAAAGAGGTTTTGGACTTCATTTCATTCTTTTGTCTGGATTATTTTTGTTCTGTTTGTGAAGAAAATTCATGGGTGGGCATGTAGTATTTCAGCTGAGCTGCTTGAAGATCATAATATTAATGTGCCTTTCAGTGGAGTTGTAAGTATTACTAAGATAATGTTGATATTGTATGTGGAAGGCTTTGAATGCTCAGTGATACTGTATAAACACCAAGCATTATTCTTTGTAATTCCCTACCAACTTCTCATGCTGGCTTAACTATCTCCAGCAAGATGTGGCTGTAAGGCTCATATTTTGGCTAAGTGGTACTTAAGAACCCAAATGATTGAAATCGGAATTATCTGACTGTACAGCCATTCAGGTGATTTCTTGGTACAGATACAACTGAATAATCTTTGTAGCAAAATGCCACAGGCTGACTTTTGTTCTATAAGAAGAATGCAAGAAGCAAGGTGAGCCCATTGAAAGCCCATACAGGTGCTTTCAGAAATATTTATGCTGTTTTGGGGAGAATTTGAGTTTTGCTGAGGTAATTGATTTGTGTCATCTTTTCTTTCAGAAGACTCAGCACTACTGATCAACCTGTCCTCAGGGTAGCAATGGAAGAGATGAGGTAGCTGCCCTCAAGTGTGTTAGAATCCAGCTTCAAATGGATGCAAAATATAAAGACGATGTATTCAGAAAGTATGTACAGTTTCATGAATCTAAATTGGATACCTCTGACAAGAAGCAGCGCCCAGTTAGTGATGAATATCTGCAAGTGGCAGCGTCAGCCTTACTCTGCTTTCCCAAGATTGATCCCTTTTATAGATTCCGGCTGATTAAATTTTATGAGATTGCTGAAAACTCACTTAGGTCCTTGAAATCTTCCAGTTTACGTTCTCTCCAGAATGCATTCAGTGTACTGGAATCAATGGGAGTTAATCTTTTTCTTTACCCGTGGAAGAAGGAATTTAAAAATATCAAGGTAAGATTGTGCAAATATGTCAGCCTTTTTGGAATCTAATAATCTGTGCTTTGGTTTCTTAGGCTGTGTGTATTATTTGTAGGACAGCATGGCCTGAAAGGCACCAGGGTGGAGAGGGCTGGTATAGACTGTAGAGGGTCAGATTGATTCTAGAGTTTATAAAATATTTGAAATGCAAATGTTGGTGAACATCTCTTTACCAACATAAAATTGGTCCAATGACAGGGTACCTCAAAAACATGTTTTAAAAGTTTGTATTAGTAAAAGTGTTAGGTTATAAAAGAGTACTTTAAAAGGCTCAGTGACCTTGAAGAATTTCAGCTGGTTCCTCAGTTAAGTGCCTGTTTGTCTCTTATGGTACAATTTCACTAGATTCTTATAATATGGCATGCAAAGTAAAATTTCTTTTTAAAGCTCGATTTAAGAATTATTTTTATATGTGTGTGTCATGCTGAGCTAAAATGGGTTACTCAGCAATGCTTTATCCTCACAGGAACCATGCATGTTTGATTAAAAAATAAGGCAAGGTTACACAAAGGTCATGATAGCCAAATTGCAATTTGTCTTAAAGATTAATCATTGTAACCCTAATATCCATGTTCAGTCTTGCCAACACCTCTTCTAGATTTTGGTTAATAGTTTCCTCATTGTTTCACATGGAGAATTTAAGTGTTTTTCTTCTGTGCACTGTTCTGTGCATTCTCACTTCTGCAATACTATGCATGGCCTAAAGATGGAAATAGAAGTCCGTAATCATGACATTCAGAGTGAGAAGGAATAAATAAGATCACAGGTAACTGTTCAGTGTTAATTCTTCCTGAGGAATAAGAGACTAATTCATAAAATATTTGTTAGCTGAAATGTAATACTATTTCAAGACTGCACAAGCAAACAGAAACCATCTGCTGTCCTAACTTGCTGGTAAATGCTGACAGTTGCGTGGAGATACTAATGACATAAGGATATTCACTGAAGACACATGGTATTGTTAAGATACTATTAAGTACCAGCAGTACTTCTATCAAGAGGCTTGTATGTTGTAAATGTCGTTGTCAATACTGTACTTTTTTGCAGGATGGGGGAATAGTAGAAATAATGGCATTTGGACAGTTGTTGAAAAAGTTTTGTTGCCCTTGATATTTAATGGTAGGTATTAGAACAAAATGTCCTTCTAGATTAAATTCTCAGTATCAGCATTAATAGTTTGTGAGTAGTATGGGTTCCTACAAGATGAGAGACCAAAAGCACAGTTACTACATAGCATTTATAGAAGTGGAAGAATGCTGTGCGCCTGATCCTTTGCATATCTGCAGTCTTGATTCTGATGTTCAAGAATATGAACCATGTACAGTGCATTGACCCCTGATGTTTCCATCTGGCTGCGTCCCCAAATCTAAGCTGATATGTACATTCATCCCCACTGCCACCTTAATAACAAAGTGACAGAAGTTGAAGCCAGATAGTTTTATGAATATTAGCTTCAATTTTCAAATAGATTCCAATCTCTTAAGCAAGCCAAGATTCTGACCAGCAAATATATTACAGGCTGATATTCTATCAATCATATACATTGACAATAGACATTGGTGCAGTTTAAGTATGATTGTTTATAGTTCTGTGGCTGTAGCAAGACCTTATTTTGTAGTCATCACATCATTCCCTGATATCTAAGGTCTCCAGCTTACACACTTGCTTAGTATGTGCAGAAGCTTCATGAAGTAGAAACCAGATGGAGAGCACTTGGTGATCAAATTCACTGTGTTCATATTCATTCACTGTTTAATAGGTACAAGTGATCTATCTATAGAATTCCTTTGTGTTCAGGCCAAAAAGCCTTTTTATTCAAAGTAATTGCCCCCTCTTGTGGTTATACCATGTAAGATCTATCAGAATTATATCTGAATGATGTTTGTATTTTTCTTTCTCTCTTTTGTCTGTCTTCAGACCTACACAGGACCTTTTGTGTATTATGTGAAATCAACATTATCTGATGAGGATATAAGACATATATTGAACTCAATGGGATATGTCCAAGAACTTGGAACTATGTATAAGCTCAAAGAGTTGGGGGACACCCTTCAGGTCAAGATGGTATCATTTGAACTTTACTTGGCCAAAATAGAGTGTGAACAATTGATTGAAATTCATTCGCAAGTGAAAGATAAAGGTTATTCAGAACTTGACATTGTAAAGGAGAGAAAAAATAGCAATGATGATGTCCGAGCCTGCTCAGATGCCTTGAAACGCCGTGCAGAATGCAAAGAGAATCTAAATACTTCCATGTCACGAATGGTACTTCAAAAATCTGCTAGTGAAAGAGGCTCTAAAGATTACTTCAAACCCAAAGTTACTAAACCTTCTAAATCAGTGGATGCATATGATAGTTATTTGGAAAGCAAGAAGCCACCTTTAATGACATCATTGAGTCTCAGAAAAGAACCCATTTTAATTGATACTGAAGATGACATTAAAGATGAAATAATTCGTCCATCACCATCTCTCCTTGCCATGTCAAGCTCTCCACATGGATGTTCTGATGAATATTTGCCAGTTCCATCTCATGCCAATGGCGTATTAAGAACGGGTATTCCATATGGCACTTATTATTCCCCTCAAGATGATTTAGATTTATATACTGACCCTGATTCCAGAAGTATGTTTAAGAGGCAGGAAGCCACTAAACATGATGTATGGTTGCTAAGAAATGATGCCAATCCGACTTACCATAAACGTACGCATCTGACCAAAGACACAACTTCCCTTAAGTGCCAAAACTGTGGATTATCTTGTGGCGCCTCCATTTGCCAAAAGTGTGACAACTTGCTCATCTGCAGACAGGATTATCCAGCAATGAAACAGAGCAGCTACTCAATGAAAACTCTTTCAAGTGAAGGCATATCTTCTGGATCTGCTGTAAGGGAAAAGCCTCAGTATATGTTACAGACTCAGGAGCGAGGGTCTCAGTTCAGTTCAAAATCCAAACCTTCAAGTTCTTCACGTTGCGGCTTTTGCAACCGATCAGGAGCTACAAACACATGCACTTTTTGTTCAAAAGTTTCCTGTGATACTTGCCTCAGTGCTTACTATTATGATCCCTGCTGTCGAAAAAGTGAGCTTCACAGGTTCTTGCCAAACAATCAATTAAACTATAAATCAAACCAGCTGTCACATCTGGTTTATAGATAGATTTTTAATTTGGGGGGAATATTCTATATTTTGGGACAAAAGGGCTAAAAATACAAACATATTGATGTTGCTGGTGAGATGTATCATCCTACTGACCTCTTAGGAGAGAAAACAAAAGACTAGACTTATGCCCTAGCATTAGACAAATACATCTTAACATGTGTGCCCGTCCTTGATGATGTGATTTCACAATGTTGTCTATACAGTAGTTACTGCTGCTACTATTACTCTTTTAGGTGATTCTTAGCTGCTTTTCTGTTTAATTGGGGGAGAGATGCACTTTTTCCTATTTTTAGAAGCAGGCAGATGTGGCAGTCCCTTTTTTCCCCTAAAAGTACATCACATATCTTGTTCCATTGCTGTCTCTGCCTCATCCACGTAGCACAGCATCAGAACAGTAACTTCAAGGACAATTATCAAACTAAGAACAATGTTTTCAGCCCATTATGAAATTCTCTGTTCTAGTAGCTTGCACAAAATATTCATGTATTTGTTTTTGCCAAGAATGGGTTTTTGTTTTAAAGAAAAAAAAATTAGATGCATTTCCTGAGCTCCAAAAGGCAAGTCACTATGGGTTTTTCTTGTCTTCATGTCTCCTCTTTTCCCCTCATCAATTTCCAGGATTTCTTTGAAGCATATAAAATCAAATTTTGAATGGAGTGTTTATTTTTCCAGGGTTGCCAATACATTCTACTTGTCTTTTTTTAAAATGTTCTGATATTATAAAGAAGTGAAATTGTTTGTGATGTTATGCCTGAGGTATTGTCTTTCCCCATAAGTAATGATTGAATTTGCCTTCTGTTGCACATGTATCATATCCAGTTCTTTCTACTGTAAATAGGTGATTTGGAAGCAGTTTATTTTTTAATAAATATATTCAGTATGTTGTATGTTTTTTAAAAAAATAAGGTCATGTAATTGAAGTTTCTGGATTATTTCTTCAGGTAACATTTTTCTTTGTACTGTATTTCACCTACAGCTTACTACATTTGTTGTTGACAGGTGTTGCTCAAAATCCGTCTGTCTCTACTACTTTCTCCTGGATTAAAATTCTGCCTGTTGAATCATTGACAGTGGGACAACTAGTTTTACTCCCCCCTTTGAAACACAAGTGAAGATTTTTCAGTAGTAATGAATTTGGTCCTTACAGAGACTTAAGATTTGGTCACACGCATACGCAGTCTCCCATTCAACTGTACACACCTGCACCACATGTCAAATCTGTAGCATTGTTCAGTAGTGACACTTAAACATGATTTGTGCCATTCCAAGTCAAGTAAAATTTCTCAATTGTGGAGGTGATTCTAAATGCAGAATTTGGTTTTGGTTTCAAGGCCATCGGTGTCCTTTCATCATTCATCCTTAATAGTGAATTATTATGCCATTGCATTAGATTCTGAGCTTTTTGGCAAACCACTATCACTCCTAAAACTGTACATTTTAAAAGCATGGTTGTAGACTCTAGGATTTGTTAAGAGTTGTAGTATTTTCACCCTTTACATGTCAAACTTGTGTAAATGGCCAGTGATTACGTTATGAGTGCAAATGCAGAGCATGAACAGAATCGGGGGGATTTAACAAATAATTGTAAATGTAAGAAATGAACATCAAATGTACAGTCTCAAATGAATTTTTATTGAGAGCTGCCAACAGTAAAGTGGGATCAAAAAAAGGATACATGATTGAGAAAAAGATACGTGATCAAGAAAGGTGTGAATAAGATAATTGCAATGGCATACTGCATCAGTTTTTTTATTTTAATTTTTTGTAGGCAAGTATTAACTTGCTGGCCAGGAAGGCTAGTGAAAAATCATTGCTTAACTGAGTGATTAAAGTTTTTCAAAATCTTTGGTGGATTTTAAAAATAAGTATATATTAATATACGTGTAGATACAATGTATATATAATGCCAAACTGAAAACAATTTTACTCTTTCTAAAAGTGTCAGCCTGTAGAGTTCATTTTGATGTATTCTGTTTCTGTTCAATCTCTTAAAGCATCATGCCTGTCTTTATTTGGCTGCTACGCTGTATAGCTTCTAGTTTTCTCCTGTTTGGGTTCCATATTGCTACTCACATGACACTAAGTGAACAAAAAACTGTGATGCCACGTAATTTATACAGTGAACCTAGCAGGGACTAATTATATTGCTTTAAAAAAGAAAACAGGCCTGTGTACATATTTGTCATGGAAAACCTGTAGTACAGAACAGTGTTAAATTGCAAGTGATACCATGCTAAATATATTTTTATGTGTAACTTACTGTATGAGGTTGCTGTGATCGAGACAGTAAAATATGTCAATTTAAAATGCAGTTGCTTGCCATCTGATTTGTTACACATCTGAATTTCTATACTAGAAATTTTAAAGTAGCACTTCATTTGCCTAAGAACTTTTATTTTAGAAGTGGTTAACATTGAGCTTGTTCATGTTGAGACTATTCACATATAATGTAATAGCCAGCTGCTTCAGACTGCACAGTAATCCATGGCAGAACGGGGTTCCCCTACCCATTCCATATTCCATTCTAGCTGCTGTTCTGCCTGGGCTAGCCAGTATTTTTTCAGGTGGAAAACATGTTTTAAAACTTTACTAGCTCACTTCAAAAAAACAAAAAACATGGTTGATATGGTCAAAAGTGCACATTAAAACCCAAAACATGCAGATCAAATCTGGAATGAACTATCTGAAGGGGACTAGCTATGGAACTTGTATACAGTGAAACTATCTGCTTCCAGCCAAGTTACTTGTGGCTCAATTAAGCATCACTGCTTTGAATGGCATTTAATTCCACATGGCAAAAAGTAGTTAAGGGCCCAGAGTCATTCATGGACAAACAGGTAACATTAATCTGCTTTTTGGCCATATTCACTGAATAGACATACTTTAAAGCCAGCCTTGTGATGTAGTATCCATATGGGATTTATAGACACTTACAAACCAAGTTGCAGTTGTCTACTGCTTGAGCAGTGAGACACAATGAAAAGCCCTAAGACTACTTCATATGAAAAGTTCTGCTTACATATAGATCTGTAACTCCTTTAATAGAGATGCTAGTACTGATACTGCATTGCTTATGAAAATTGTATATGTAAGGTAAAGGCAATCAATAATCTGTACAACCTCTAGTGACCGAGGCATACGAAATAGCATGGGTGGCTGCCCACTCCTGCTTTAAAGCTTAGCTGGCATAGGGGGGGCTAGAAACACTCTTGGGGGGGAACTAAGGTTAAATAAGATTAAATGCTATGATGAACAGCAAAGTCTTGCAATGTTTCTACACTTAAGAGATGTTCTAGGATACACGCTTGTGCTAATCTGTCTCAGTGGATGATACCCATTTTAGAGTAACAGAAGTGCCTGTGTGAGGTATGAGGAGTACAAATTTATACTTACCTCAGTGGAAGAACAGAATAGTAGAAGGCCTTGAGGCTACCTAGTTCAGTTCCTTGCTCAAAGCTATGAGTGCTGAAGAATCAGAGCTAAAGAAATTCTAATGGCTGACAAGCTGTGCCTGAACATCTCCAGCATTCCTCACTCTAGTAATTGATTCTATTGTCAAACTGTTCTGACAGCAGAGGTGGGAATTGTGTGGCTTCTAGATGTTGCTGGACTACAACTCCCAACATTACTCACCATTGGCAGTGCTATTATAAGTCATCTGGAACTGCATTTCAGTCCAGCAACATCTAGAGCAGTGGTTCTCAACCTGTGGGTCCCCAGATGTTTTTTGGACTTCAGCTCCCAGAAGCCCTGAGCATTGACCATAGTGGCTGGGGCTTCTGGGAGCTGAAGTCCACAAACATCTGGGGACCCACAGGTTGAGAACCACTGATCTAGAGGATCCTATCTTACAGCTAACTGTTTTCTATTAGTGCTCTGCTGTTGGATTTTCCCAGAGGTAACTGCTGAAGTGGATTATATTCACAAATTCCAATCCATTAGCGGAGGTTTGAACAAAGGCAGTGGCTTCATGGCACACTATATATATTAATACCAGAGTCCTCACTGCTGCACATGTAACAAAAGTCTTCTCAGAGAGAGTTTTGAACTCAGGGAAACTGACTTTAGGTAAGCACGCTTATTGCTTTCACACATCAACACTAACTGACCACTGTAAAGATCTTGCAGACCTTTGGAAATTTAAGGCAAGGGTCATGATTTGCATTTTTCTAGTTCCTATTATATTCTATCTTGCTCTCACAACTAGAAATACGATTTATGCATGAGGTCTTAATATCACTCTGTCCTGCATTCAAAGAAGGGGCTTACATACATGAAAGCTCATGCAAAAATAAAAACCAACTAGTCTTAAACCTACTGCATTTCTTCCCCCACCTCCTGCCTGACAATCTTTCCTCTTTTTGCGTGCTGCTAACATAGCTACTTCTTTGAAAACTTACAGGATAGAGACTCCTTGATAAATTCAATGTTCTCTGCCTAAGAAAGGGGCAGTTAGCTTCCCACAGGAGAAGCTGAATCTCAATAAAAGTTATGTTTCTGTTGCTAATGGAGTTGAAATTTTATTACCTGACTTTTACTGCCCTTTGTCCCTAGTCCTCCTATGGCCAAGAAGGGGAATGTCTACTGCCTGCATTAAGATTCCTCAATACCATATTAACTGACAAAAGAATTAACATCTGAGACAACATGTAAGCATGTGACTACCATCATCATCTTCTCCTATGTGATTTTTAACATCTTTGCCTGATGAAAAAGCCAGTGAAGCCTCAGAAGCTTACATGATGTATTTTATGCTTTGGAGCTGGCTCAATAAATGTATCACTGCTTTATGGATTTTGGATTTTCTTTACCATATCTCTCCCTGCCCCTTTATTTCCTCCAGCCAGACTCAGAAAAGGGGATGAGCTGTGGTAGGTGGTGGAAAGACTTGATACCTCACATTTTGCCCCTGTCTGAAATCATCCCACTCCATTTTATATGTTCTTTGCTAGAAAATATGGCTCTTCTGCTGCCAAGTGTGGTTTTGTCACCCCATGTCTTAAGCCAGCAGCAGGCTCATGTCTGCTTTGCACAGATGAAGTTTTGTTTAACTAAAACTGCAGGATCCACAAACTGTAGCCTGTGCAAAAGATATAGGCTTGATGCTTCTTCATGCATTCCAAAATCAAGTAGAATAAATATGTGAGGAGAGGAGAGCATAATAGTCCCTTCTTCCCACTTTCCTAGTCTTACCATTTTTGTTAGCCTCAAAACAAAGAGGCTAATTACCTAAAGCAAAGAGCTGCTTCTCCCAATTGCCATTCTTCATGCAAGGTGGAAATACAACAGGTTAGGTTCTCTCCGTATATATAAACAAACTCTTCTGGCTAGGGTCACCAGCTCTCAGCACCTGGCCCCTCTTCTCCAAGTCTGTAAGTGAGCAGGGAGACTCAGAGTGAGAGCACTGCTTTGAAAATGTTTTGTTTATGAATATATTTTATTAATTTTTTTAGATTCAATCTTTGAAAAGGAAATTCTTGGCAACTATGGTTGATTTTTTTTAAGGACATCATCAGGAATTGCTCCATGTGACATCACACTTGTAACATCAATAGTGCCTGCCTCCATGTCACCATGAGTGTGTGTATCATCCCTAAGTCTCAGGTTTGGGCTCTAAAATCTCAGGGCCTGGGATAGTTTTGACCTGATAACCTTACTTTCCAACAGTATTCCACTGCCTCTGAAGGAGACAGGCTAATTTAGGTGCAGAGTTTGGAAAAGTTGCCTTTTTAAGAATACCATTCTCAGTATCCTGCAGCCAGCATGGCCACTGGCCTGACTGGCTGAGGGTTGCAGTCTAAGGCCTTTCTGCACCATGTCTCAACAGTGAGTTGTTCTTTTACAATCCCAGCATTGCCATTCCCATGATGGTGTCGGGTTAGGAACGCTCTCTGCCGCACCCTTTTGACATAAGTGGATAAGAAGCATTATTGCCACTGGTGTTCCCTTTGCATTACAGCATCATTGGCTTTCCTCTCCTTTCTCCTGTCCCACACCTCCTGATCAGTCAGGACTTTTTTTTTTTTGTAAGCCGTACTAGCACAGCCACGTTGTATAATGTCATGACACACTGGTACACTATTGCATTTGTGCGCTATAATGCTAAAAATGTATTTTAAAATTAAAGGAGAAATTTAAAATAAACATGGAGAGGGGTAGATTCCAAACTTGCCATGCCATGGGAATCACTGAAGGAGGGACAAGCTGGGCACACCCACACCCCACCCACTCCTGAATCTGTGACAACAGGAAGCACTATCAGTCGCTATTACAGAACTGCACTGACTCAGTTGGCAGGATTGTAGAACTAAAGGAGGCTCTTAACAGGTTTTTTCTGGAAGTGAAATAGGGCTGATCTGCAACACTTGGGAATGGGATAGCAGCTAGATAGTGACAAAGTTGTGCGGTAGCACAGCTCCTGGAACGGAAACAACTCATTGCTGTGGTGGGATGACAATATCATGTGGAAAGGGCCTAAAGATAAGATCTTGTTTAGGGGTGCAAGAAATGCTGTATGCCATACACATCTGTGCCCTCTGGCAGGAATGGCCAGGGGAGTCAACAGGAATATGTGAAGGCTGGCACTGCCGCTCCCAGCATTTTCCAGCTAAAGCTGTTGCTTCACTCTGCCAATGGAGAGTATTGGGCTTGTCATGGCAACTCTCTTTCTACGGGGAAGATTTCCCCTTCAATTGGCCACTTTCTGTCAATACAAGATGACAAAAATAATGGTGGACAGAGTGGGTTTGGCATAGTCCATATCCTCTTACATATATTCTGCTTGTTTTCAGAACACCTGCAGAGATCATTAGAATTCCAGAGTTCTGAAATGAGGAACTTGTTCTGATTACCAGAATTCCAATGGAGTTCACAACCTTTCAATGTGCTGAGCTATTTGCATTTTGGCAGTCCATTTTAGAATGAGAAGGGAGATGTTCTGTTACAATTGTGACAATTGGGAGTTGGATATCCTTGCAAATCATGGTGTGTCCCTCTACCTGCCTGGTCTAAGCAGGATATTTTATTATATAGGTTTGATCTTACTGTATATTGCCTCTGTATAGAACTTTCTCTGGAGAAGTGGCTGATATGTTTGAAAATAAATATTCCCTTATTTATCAAAATTAGGTTTTCACGTAACTCACACATGGTATTAAACTGCCTCTACCAAGTATTCCTGACCCTGTTTTCCCCTAGAGGTACAAATATTGTATCATTGGCACACTTAAAGATAAATCCTTTCATTCTATTTGCTCTCAAATACATCTAGATTAAGCACTGCTCCTATGAGCAATCCTAAACAGGGTTCTTTGCCAACAGTATGTGCCAGCCAAAAGTCCTAATAAGTAGACTGTTAATAACAGCATGCTGCTCCACAGCCTCTGAAATACACAGAGCCAATTTAAATGACTCAGTGTTCATGCATTGCTCATCTTTTTAAAGTTATCCTAAGCTTTGGCAATCCACCCCATTTTTAATAATCATAATCATAATTGTGCTTTTGGGTGGTTATATCAATTGTGCACTAGATGCTACTGTGCTCATGAGGACAGCTATGTAGGAACCAGACAAGATCCTAGACAAGACAAGATCCAAAGACATATCATTGAATACTATGGTCAGGATTACCCGTGCCATTCTATTTCTGATTTCTATGTACAGTTCTGGAAGCCAGACAATGAAGAAAACTGACAGGAAGAAAACCAACTCATTTGAAATGTGGTGCTGGAGAAGTGTTCGGTGATATTGTGGATGGGTATGAATAACCAAAATGATGACATTGCAGCTATCATATTTTGGACATACCATGACTCATTAAAAAGACAAAAATGTTTGGCAAGGTGGAAGGCAGTAGGAACAGAGGAAGACTGCATTACAGGTGGCTGGACTCAATCAAGGAAGCCATGGTCCTGAATCTGCAAGACTTGAGCAGGGCAATTGATGATAGGGTGACTTGGATATCTCTCATTTATTGTTGTGCGTCTTCAAGTCATTTCCAACTTATAGTGACTCTAAGGTAACCTTATCATGAGGTTTTCTTGGCAAGATTTGCTCAGAAGGGAGTTGGCTTTGCCTTCCTCTGAGGCTGACCTGCCCAAGGTCACCCACTGGGGTTCCATAGATGAGCAGGGATTTGAATCCTATTCTCCAGACTCATAGTCCAATGCTCAAGCTGCTGCCCCCCCATTGATAGGATCATCATAAGTCAAAGGTGACTTGATGAGAATTAACATCAACACATGTGGACTTCTCACAGCCATCTAAATGGCCACTGTATGAAGAGAATGCTGGGACAGAGAGACCCTTGGTCTGATCCAGTATGGCTGTTCTTATATTTTTAGTATTCAGAAGGTTTCACAAATATCGTTGCAGCAGTATTGGCAACAGTGCCTTAGCTTGGCATGAGTAGGGGAAGGGCAGGGGTCAAGGGGTGGAGGCAGGGGGACAGTGCACGAGGGTGGGGCAATGGCACATGGGGGTCAGGCAAGGAGTGGCGGCACCCTCAAAAAAAGTGCTGCCCAGGGTGCACCGCCCCCCTCACCCTCCATCCCTATGGCACTGATTGGCAATCAACTTGTATGGTAGGTCATATTTTAAATACCACTGTATTTTAGAAAAGGTGGACAAGCAATGAAGTTTAGAGAGGGTTGGTTTCCTAGAGAAGGAATTCATGGTAGCTATGAGATTTGAATTAGGAGCATCCTGGCTTCCAGCTCTAATGGCTCAACCACTGCTTTAGACTGACTGCACTATTGGAAGGAGGCATGGCCAGCTGAATCTGTCCTGCTAGATTGTAAAACTGCCAAATAACCAAATTTTTCTGGGTGGTGTATTGTCCACTCTGTCTGTGGACAATACTGGCAGTCCTTCTCATCACCTTCAAACTAGATCAGAATCTACTGGTAGATCTCCAGATGGTTTGCCATAGGTCAGCAAGAGTTTTCAACTCTCAGTAATTTAACCATACAGGAGACAAGAAGACCCCCTTTCTTCTCCTGAATTGGGCTGCTGAGATCATGCACATCAGAAGGAGAAATTAGACGAGATTCGTGTGCGAAGGGCATTTGGCTGACAGGATTTATACCTTGTTTACTCTCCTCCTCTAAAATCCAAAAAATTCATAACTAAGAACGTCTGCAGTTTGGGGAAAACAGCAATGTACCTCACTTAGAATTCAGGCAACCACATTGCAGTCAGGAAGCTTTGTATGAGAAGGTTGTTTCTCCAAATACAATAAATTGCAGCTGTCCTTAACTATGTTAAGAAAGTTATTAAAATTCCTCTAGGTGGCACTCATGTATCAGTTCTTGTCTTCCAGCACTTGACTAAGGATAACAATGGCATTCCTCTTTGCCTAAGAAAACCCTGTGAAATTCAGGGGGTTTGCCCTTACGACTTTCTTAAGGGTTTGAGGGAAGGTAAATGAATTTCAGATTGGATGGGACAAGCAGAAGGTAAGCTGGATCTACTGGTTAATTTTTAGTGATCTTCAGTAGATTGGCAAGACTTCCTGAATCCCACGTGGCATGCAATAAGCAGCAAGAAAGCTATACCTCCTTCATATCTTAAAATTATACTGCTAAAATGAAGAAAGCTTGGGGTTATCTGAGGGCATATTTTTGCACAGGGAAGAAGGAATGTCAACTCCATTTGGCTCTGGCACCCTAGATAACTTTCTGGGCTCACCTTTCTTTCACTCAAAGAGTATGTCTCTTGTGTGTGTGTGCATGCACACACACACATATATGCTTTCAAGTCACCTGTAGCCTTATGGTGACACCACAAATTTCATAGTGTTTGCTTAGGCAAAGAATATTCAGAGTTCCTTCCTCTGAAATATAGCCTACAGCACCTGGTATTTGTTGGTGGTTTTCTATTCAAGAACTAACCAGGACTGGCCCTGCTTAGCTTCCAAGATCAGACAGTACCTGGTGTCTTCACGGTGTTTAGGCCCTATGTTTCTTGTGCATGGGTCCAATTGATGGTTCATAGGGTTTTAGTGAAAATTATAAAGGAGATGCCTCAGGTCTGAAGTTGGTCCACCCCAGCTTTACATTAGGAAATCAATGTGCATTTATAGCTATTCTGAGTGGCATGTATTTTGGGCAGGGGGTCCTTTTCTATCTGTGGGATTTGGGTTTGTAGAACCCAGCTAAAACACAGTAGAGGTGAGGAGGTGGTAGCAAACCTACTTAAGTTGAGCAGTTGAAAAGATTGTGCCCAGTGTCTCTCTAAAGCCTGGAATTGATGCTGGCATTGAAGGTAAAGTCTAGAATAAGGGACCAGGCTGCCATAGGCCTTCAGTGCCTAGGCCTGTGACTTCACTATCCTGGAAGTGCTTGCTGGGACAATGTCACCTACATCTGGTAGAGCAGCATTGGAGTTAGGTTCTCCATATGTTGTAGAACTGCTGTTCCCACCATTCCTAGCCAGCAGAGTCAGTAGATGGGAATGCTGAAAGTTGCAATGAGCACCAGCTTGGAGGGGGTATACTTTGTCCAGCTGTGTTATACAGCAAAGTAGTAGTAAACCTTATGAATAGTTAGTGGGGGAAAGACTAAAATCTTTTCAAAAACGCTGGAAGGGATAATGGAGATCATCTTGTCCCAGATTTCCCCAATGCAGAGACCTGCAGAAGCACTAAACTAGAACTTCCAGTATATTAAACAAGCTGCTAGCTGATTATGATACAAGTTCTAGTCCAGAACATCTGCAGGATGTCAGGCTGCAGAAAGCATGTGTATTTGAATCTTCTGCAGGATTTGTACTCTAGGAAACAACTACTACATCCCTGAGAGATGACCATTTAATACCTCTAGCAAAGGAGAGCTGATTATCTTCAGAAGCAGTTTATTCCACTGTTGGACAGCTCTTGCTGCAAGGAAATTTTTCTTAAAGCTTACTGTACATTAAACTTTAAATTAAATTAAACTGTAAAGCTTACTGGAAATTAGAATTAGAACAAGAATTAAAAGCAGTTAAAAGCATGCCCATTAAAAAAGGAAACAACAAATATACAAATATTTCTCTATGAGCAGTATCTCCTTAAAGACTTTTAGTTGTTGATGTTGTGTGCCTTCAAGTCATTTTTGACTTATTGGGACCCTAAAGTGAACCTATCTTGGAGTTTTCTGGGACTGAGAGTGTGTGAGGGACCCAAGGTCACCCAGTGACTTTACATGGCTAATGGGGAGTTCGAACCCTCGTCTCCAGGGTCAGAGTGCAATGCTCAAATCACTAGATAGTGGCCATTTCCACTCTATGCTGTTATAGTGCTATTATTCCACTTTCAACATCCTGTGGCATTCTGGGGTTTATAGTTCACTCAGGCCAAAGGGCTGCCTTGCTGAGAATTCTAAATGCCTCTCCCTAGACTACAAATCCCAGGATTCGATAGGATGTTGAAAGTGGAATAATAGCACTATAACAGTGTTGTGCAGAAATGTCCCATGCTGGCTTTCCCTCAAAGACTAGCCAAAAGAAAAAAAAAGTTTTCACTTGCATACAGAAGGATAATAAGGAGAACACCATTCTAGCTTGTTTACAAAGGGAGTTCCAAAGCCCGGGAGCAGCCACCAAGAAGGCCCTTGCCCATGTTCCCACCAGATATGTCTGAGGGTGATGGGAAGACATAACTGTCTCCTATGAAATGATTCTCCTCCTGTCTTCTTGAGCAAGAGAGAAATAGTCTGTCTTACCTGTGATAACCTTTCAGATGTTTGAAGACAACTATTTTGTCTCCCATTAACTTTCTCTCCTCCATGCTTAGCATCTCTTTCAATCGTGGCTTGTGGACTAAGACCAGAAACATCATTGGGTGATGCTTTTCTTACATTGTTACATTTTGGTCCAAAAGGCAAATTAGGTATCACCCTGAAGCCGCACATAAGTCTGAATGACTCCTTTTCTCTTGCAAAGTGTCCTAGCGTTCCTACCCCAATAATCCCCTCTCCACCGTTACTTTTATACCTAGACGCTGTTCTGGACTCATCTTTATCTTGATAAAAGGTTGCAGTGCTTTTTAATTGCTAGGGACAGGAGTTTCATGGGCACTAAGTACTAAGCTAAGCAAAGCAGTTAGGTACTTAATTCCTTTCTCCTCTACTAATTCTGCTATTTTGAAAGCGGTCTCAGTGCATTCAGTGCATGCATTTTGTTCCCAAGCAGAAGCTATGTCTTTCAGAAAAAATCTTATGAATCTGAAGGAAGTGATGGATATTATACTTGAGAACAACTTTCAGAGTTAGGATGCAATCGTAATCCCGCTTACTAGGAAGTAAATGCTGTCAAAGAGCCAGCATGATTTGGTGGCTTGAGTTTTGGACTTTGGGAGAATCAGAGTTTGAATCCCTGCTCAGCCATGGAAGCCCAGTGAGTGACCTTGGGCATGTCACATCTCTCAGCCTTAGGGGAAGGCAATGCCAAGCCTCCTCCAAATAATAAATACGTAGCTAAATAAAAATAAACATATTGTTAAGAAAACTCTATGAAAGGGTTTGAAGCCAGAATTGAAGCTGACTTGAAAGCAAACAACAACAACAACAACATCTTATTAAATGTTATTGTTGTGTGCCTTCAAGTAGTCTCCAACTTATGACAACCCTAAGATGAACTCTCATGGGATTGTCTTGGCAAGATTTGTTCAAAGGGTGTTTGCTTTTGCCTTCCTTTGAGGCTGAGAATGTGTGACTTGCTCAAAATCAGCCAGTGGGTTTCCACAGCCAAATAGCATTTTGAAACCTGGACTTCAGAGTTATGTTCCAATGCTCAAACCACTACACCACTCTGGCTTTCCTGTTAAGCTTAGCTGAAGCTGTTTCTGTATAGGACTGCACTGTTGCAGTGTAATTGCAACTGTGCAGAGACATTTGGCACAGCTTGCAAGGTAATACATTTTTTAGGAGAATTGAGGGTGGTATGATAGACGATTGTTGCCTGAGATGTGTATTCTTTTCTGTCACTTCACCTTGTCTAAGAGACATTTGCAGTACTAACAGCCTATTTGATCAGTCAGACTGTAGAAGGAGAAAAGAAATGAAAGTATTCATTGCACCACCTTTAGCTCTCTTAATCTTCATGCATTAGGCTGAGGCAGGTTCAGCCCTCCAAAGTCTCATTGTGATAGATACAGAATCCAGCCAGAACTGGATGTACAATAACATGTCTATTGACATTGTCATCTGCACAGGTGTAAACAGTATCTATGAATTTGGTTCATACATTTATGTCTAGGAGATCAAACATTTCCCAACAAATCTATTGATTTTTGCCATTGGAATGCTTTCACCTTATTCAGTACTTTTGTACTCCAGCCAATATAATACAGCCAGAGTTGCCCAAGACATTGTTCTGGAAAACCATGATGCATGATAAAACATTAAAAATGGACCCTGTTGTCCTTATCTGTAGAAAACTGACATTTGTTCTGTTGGATGGATATTGAAATTCATTAGGATTAGGAAGTGCCCCAATAAAATAAGTGTCGCTTTTAAAATCTGATTGTATTTTTATGTTTTCTGGCTCTGGATCTTCAGATGAATCATACTTGATCCAGCATAAACAATCACCTCTTTGGCCATGGGACATTTTTATGCTCTACAATATATTGAAGTTCTCAGTGGGGACAGAAAATATCCCACAGCTCATGCAGTGAAGTTTTTAAAATCCTTGTGAATAAGGATTAAACACCATCATCCATCTCCAGTTGAGCAAAACATTTATTGTGTCCTGCTGTGAATCTCTTACATTCAATGGGGCTTCTGATCAGTGTGGCAGTGTGCCATAGTGGTTAGAATGTTGAACTGATAGCTTGAAGATCCGTCTTCAAGTTCCCACTGAACAATTAAACTTGCTCAGTGACCTCTCAGCCTAATCTGCCTTGTTGAATTGTTGTGGGGATAAAAAGAAGGAGAGGAAAACCTTGTTAGTTGTGTGGCCTTGAGCTCATTGGAGAAAAGGCAGGATGGAAAGGTAACGTTAACAATCACACCTTTAGGGGGGAAACTATGTCTCCAGCCTTAAGGCAGCTTATAAATTGCTTTATAAGTCAAAATCAAAACACCAAAGTGTTCCTGAAGGGGTGTTGGAAGTCAGGGTAATATATTAAACTAAGATTTTCTCATCAGCTACCAGGGACACCCCTCCCCTTTCTGAGAGCCTCTCCTTCAGGTAACCTCTGAAAGTGATTACAAGGAGATTGCTTCCCCTTCCATTCTGAATCTCTCTAGTCCTACTGCTTCCAGCAATTCACCTCTATTAGGAGGTCACTTTGTTCTTCACCAGCTGTAGATTTGGAAAGTCTTCAGGGGGAGCCCCAGATAGACTCTGCATTGCAGCAGGCAAGCTTCAAGGTTATGGAGGCATGAATCATGATAATTGCTACAGTTCAGATTTGAACAAAAGAAGGAGTGAGCAACTACAACCAAGCTTTCTCAAAAAATAAAGTCCCACAAGCTATGAAGCTCCAAGGCAAACTGGGTGTTCACTGGAAACAGCTTTAAAAAAAATGCAGGAGGTAGAGATCTGCTGATGTAGTTCAGAAAGGTCTGCATATACTGCAGCCAATGGTATACAGAAGCTGGAAATGTAACAGTAACAAAATAAATTAATATAATAAAATGTTATGTCCTTCCTTTCCCCTAGCCCTGGGACTCAAGGTAGCTATAAAAATTAAAACAAATCAAATTAGAAACTCACATCAGTAAAAACATGCAAAAGTGACAGTATAATTGAACTACTAATAGAATTAAAAGCAACAAATATTGACAATGCAGTATGTTATTAAAAGTCCTTTTCCCATCAGTAGGTAGCTTTCAGCTGCTGCATAATAGGACAGCATCAATAGGGTCAGTCTAACATCTTGAAGAAGGAATCCCAAAGCCTGGAGCAGCCACTGAACAAGCCTTCTCCTATGTTCTCATTATATGTACTTGTGAGGGTGGTGGGATGAGGAGAAGGGCCTCCCCTGAAGACTTCCGAACCAAGGCTGCTTATAACAAAGAATGTGATTCTTCAGATAACCTGGACATAAGTCATATAGGGTGTGATAATGGGCCTTCCTTGTTATCCAGGCAACATAGTTTAAGGAATAAGGTTTCCTCTCCAGATAAACAAGGGGTTAATGAGGTATTGGGTTTAAGTTATATTTATTGGGGTGAGTGTCACTGAAGGACATCAGAGATCACAAAACACAGTTGCCCAATCAGGGATAGGAGTCGAATAGGCATGTTTTAACTAGTCACACTAGGGCTTATGTTCTTTTAAATCACTGGCTGAAATGGTCTAGGCTTGTCTGTAACTTTGTAACCGCTTAAGTAATGCCTGAAGGAAGGTGCCTTAATGAATGAGATGCCTTTTGTCAGTGTTGTTTCCCTGCTTCAAATAAAAGCCTTTTCTTTTAAAATCTCCTCTTTTAAAACCTCCTCTTCTCACTTATTCAACAACCTTCATGCTGGATGGACATTATGTAAGCACTGCCGGTCTCATAACAATATGAGACCTCTCCCTTTAAGAATAAAACACCAGCTCACTTCAGCGCCCTGCCAATCAAACCCTAAATAGCTTCCCTTTCATGTATTCTTCCTACTTGACAATAAGGTCCAGCCTTGGCCCACCATGTGGATAACTGTGACTCAAAATTAGTTTCCAGGCTGAAAACCAGAGAGGGCTCCTGTACTTTTAATGGTTGCGTAGGAGCAGGAATTTCAGCAGGTGTTGCTTATCACACAATCAGGTAACAAGCAATACCTGCTGCAATTCTTTCTTCTATACAACCATTAAAGGCAGAGGAATTGTCTCTGGTTTTCACTCTGGCAACTGTATTCAGAACTATTCCAAGGCCCTCGTTGCATGATGTTGCCATCCTGGCATGGAGATGTGTTGCTGCTGGTCCATGATGCTTGCCATCACACAACATTGTTGTGGTTCTGCTGCTGTCACATCCTCTTCTGTTGCAATCATGCTGTATACTATTACCAGAAAAAATCTGGTGATGGTCCCCTTTCCTGCAATGATCACATCAGCTGTGGGCGTGCGGGAAGGGTGGAAGTGGTATCAAGTGCTTTGTTCCGCAGTACAGTACTGGAAGAGGCGGGCTGTACTGAGGAAGGGAGCAGAGTATCTCTAATACTACCCGTCTGCTGGCAGCTGACTGGTGTGGTGGGGAGTGTTCAGGTCCCAATCCTATCCTGGCAATGCCAATGCGGGATTGCGGCACAGTGCAGGAAGGGCCCAAAAGTTTTCAACTAGAGTTAAACATCAAATGCATCATAGGCTCTCCTCCTGTTTCAGACACAGAACATCTGAACTGTGTGCAAGTGCCCTTTGTTTCCCATCAGTAAGCTGTCCAGACCAGAGCTTAAAAGAGGTTAAGCATCTTGTAGCCAGATGTTGCAGAACTGTAACTTTCAACAGCCATTCCTAGCCAGTGTAGTCTATGATTAGTGGCAATTGGAATGGCAGGGAGACTAGGGAGATTAGAAGCAATGGGAATGGCTGGGAGACCACATGTAGCCCATATCTGGCCTGCAGGGGAAAAATAACATGACACTTAATGCTTGCCCATATTACTATTGTATTTTTTTTATTTACCACTGTATAATATTATGACTTGCAGCTCAGAGGATTGAAATGAGAAGTGACACTGAATGCACCTTTCTGTTTTAAAAATCAAATGGCAGCAGCTTGGAGTGTGTGTGAGGGGGGAGGTGGAGCTGATGATGACCAGGGATGTAGTAGGTTAAATGGAGGTTAAATTCAACCCTTGCTCTCTGTGTAGTTGTCCTGATGAAAATTCTTTTTCTGATAAAGCTATTTCCCTTGGGAAGAAATCCGTTGTTGGTGCCATCGCATCTGTCCAAGCTTACTGTCATCCCAATCTTCATTAGACCCTATCATCAGAAACCCGCCCCCTATCCAACTGATATTGGCACGTTTGGAATTGTGACTCTCGGTCCCAACATGTTCTAATAAACTACCATTTTTACTGGCACTGGGGTTCAGCCTTAGCTCACGTGGTAATGCAAAAGCAGCAGCAGTCAGGGACAGTTGCTTAGGTATTATTTCACAAATTATTCAGTGGCTTAGGTAGAGCTCTATGAAACAACTGAGACTTTGAAATCATTTCTTCTAGAAATATAGAGGAACCTCCGTGATTACTCAAGAGCATAGCCAATGGAAAATGTTCAATTTCCTCTTAATTTTTTTCTTTGCATTACCTGTCCAAATGATTATGTCTCTGAGAAAATACATCAACAGACATTCATTTGATTCTGTATTTTTAAAAAGGTTTGAAAGATCAACATTAAATTGGGAAAATTAATTTGAAACCTGGTTATGCTCTATTAGGAAAAGCCTCCTCTGCCTCTCTCTCTCTCTCTCTTTCTTTCTTTCTCTCTTTCTTTCTTTCCTCTCAGTTTGGAAGCTGGCTAAATATATGATAGTAAAACAGAGCATGACAAATGCATGGTAATGACATATTACCCAGGGCATCATGTGGTAACTTCCTTTACATACTGTGGTGCCACAAAGCAGGAGCAATAATATATATGTTTTGACCTCAATTAAAAAAAAAAATCACTGATTTGGATTCATCATGTATAGCTATAACCAGGAAAATATTACCATGATCTTCATCATCTCTATGTATCATCTTTATTTTCATTTTCCCTAAAACTGGGGCTCAGTTAAAATGTCATGATTTAAAACATTAAACATTAAAATAGAATTAAACTATCAATAGTATTTAAAGACAATTTAAAACATACAAATAAAAATGATAAAAAAGCATTTAAAAATAGCACAGTTAAAAGAGTAAAGCACCCTCTTAAAAATCCTTCGGTTCCTTTCAGTATTCAGTGCTGAACCTAGGCTAATAACCACATTCTCCAGCCTGACTTCCAGAAGAAACACTAGCAATACAAGCAGTTCTCCATTGTTTGTTAAAGATGCTCTCTAACAGCTCTGGTGCTCTTCAGATGTTTTGCTTTTCATCTTCCATCACAACCATGCCAGCATGGCCAATAATCAGGAATGCTAGGAATTCAAAGCATTTGGAGCACCATGCTGGGAACAGGAGATCCACTGGGACTCAAGAAGCTGTCATATACTGAGACTGACCATTAGCCCAGCTAGGTCCATATTAGCTGACTAGTAGCAGATTTTAAATGAGGAGTCTTTCCCAGTCTTATTTGAAAATGCTATGGATTATTTTGTAGGTTATTTATTTATACAAAATATAGGTTATTTTGTACATGAAGTATGTGCTCTGCCACTGAACTATTACCCTTCCATGGACATTTGTAACTAGTTACTTCCTAATTTTGTGAGGAAATGGGGGAGACATACCAACTTGTTCACCACCTCAGGCAGCAAAATGGGTCATCAGCTTAGTCCTGGTGAGAGCTATGGGGACATCACTGACATGTGCTGCATAGCATTGGTCTCTATGAGATGGACCTAGCAACCATTCACAGCCCTTTCTGGAGGCAGAGTTGGATCAAGAAAATGCACCTAGTCTGGAATTCTATGAGTTGATCCAGAATCCTGCTTTTTCTAGATGCTCTTAGGAAGCCTTGCAAGTAAGAGCGTGAAAAGAAGGATGTATTCATGCTATACAACAGACTCAGTCCAGGAAAAAACATTCTGGAATCAGTGATGTATTTAAGTCTTTTATTCCAAGTCTAAAGTCAAGTCTCAAGTCCTTGAAGATACTTTCAAGTCAAGTCTCAAGTCTGGTAGTCAGCTTTATGCTCCAATCAAAATTCCAAAACTATTGGATAGAGAGAAATAAATTCAGCTTTAACAATTTAAGCAGAGGCGGCTCTTCACATTTGCAATTTTGCCATCTGCAGCTTCAGAAGTGGGGAATAGGATCCTGTCTTACTCCCCATTACTGAAGATTCAAAAGCTTTAAAACAGTGGTTCTCAACCTGTGGGTCCCCAGATGTTTGTGGACTTCAGCTCCCAGAAGCCCTGAGCATTGACCATAGTGGCTGGGGCTTCTGGGAGCTGAAGTCCACAAACATCTGGGGACCCACAGGTTGAGAACCACTGGGTTAGGCCATGGGCTTGAGGCAGGGTTGAGGTCTGCTCAGCAGCCTGGCCCTGCTGCATATTGGAGGAGCCTTCTAAAATGTTTCCTAAGAGCAAAAGACAAGACTCGCCCCCAGAGTGCAGTGTCCATTTCTCAGAGGGGAACAGCAAATGTGTTAGGCAATGGGCTTGAGGAAGAAGGATCCTTCCTTTTAAAGCAGTGGTTCTCAACCTGTGGGTCCCCAGATGTTCGTGGACTTCAGCTCCCAGAAGCCCCAGCCACTATGGTCAATGCTCAGGGCTTCTGGGAGCTGAAGTCCACAAACATCTGGGGACCCACAGGTTGAGAACCACTGCTGTAAAGGTTCTGTCCTATGGGATGCTGGAGTTTGTAGTTTGCTGAGGCACAAGAGCTCTCTGGATGAGAATTCCAAATGCATCTCCCCAAACTGGCAATCCTAGGATTCCATAAAATACAACCATGGCAGTAAATGTGGAATAATAGTTCTATAATTGTGCAGCTTGCATAGATCCCTGGATTCCACTGAATGGAAATATGGTAGTTAAAGTAGTATCAAAAGGCTATAATTCCTTGGCAAGGGCAGCCCAAGATATTTTGCTGCTTGAGGCCCTTCTGTCCATTCCAGAATCTGATAGATGGGCACATTGACAATGTGGCAGCAGCCTGTGCTTCACCTCAGGTGAAGGCTAACTTGGGACACGCCACATGGTATACAGTTCTGGCCTCCATTACCTCATTTTGACTCCATAGTCCTTTGCATCTTTAGCCATAAGCAGTCACTTCATTTTGCCTTATATTAGGGCTGGAGTTGCCTCTCAATTCCTGGTGTTCTAGAACATATTGCCTTCCAGCAGTTCTTGTGTACAGCATTTCATATATAAAAATGAGAGAGAACAGAATTTTTGTCCCATTTTTCTTTAAGTCTGTATCTTGATCTTTTTCCTTTATTGCTTAAATGAAGCTTTCATAATTGTGTGGATTTTAATTTTTGCCTTTGGGGCAAAATGCACATTAAGTTACACTTCAGCCAAGCCATGCTATGAACAGAAAGATAAGGCTGAGCAATTTTGCCTGCAAAAGGATGAGAAACTGATTTTTTTTTTAAGGTTAAGAAAATGAAGCAGTATCTTGTGACTCCATATGCACAGGTGAGTCTTGCCTGAAACACTGTATCTCCCACATTCCAGGCCAGAGGTAGCATAGCTGGTATACAAAGTGTATGTATGGGGAGAGGAGGTCACAGATTTCAAAGGGAATATAAAGTAGGAAGAAAAACTGAATATTTTACTGGTGAAAGCTTGATGTGTAATGCAAGATGGAAATAGGGTACCACCAAAGTGTTCCCAAAGTCCTAGAGAACTAACCAAACTGGAAGCAAATGACACTTTCCTTTAGGTAAAACCAGGCACAACACACTGGAATTTTCACACTTGCAATACTAGGTCCTCATACACTACACAGTTACAGGGCTATGGTTCCACTATAGCATCCATAATTCCAGTCTATGGAATCCTGAGATTTGCAGTTTATGGAAAGGCATTTAGAATTCCCAGCCAGAGAGCGTTAGTAGCTCACCAAACTACACACCCCAGAATTCCACAGGATGTGGCCATAGTATTTAATGTGGAATCATAGCACTATCCTTATTTCTTGTGAAAGGGCCCAGTTACTGTATTTCAGAAAGGATTTTGGAGAGCTGGAAAAGGTGCAGAAAAGAGGAAGCAAAATTTCCCAGGGGCTAGAACAACTCCCATAAGGGAAAAGGTGACAAATATTGTTTAGGGCTACTTTGTGGGGCGGGAAGTGAGTGAGAGGGGTCATGATAGAGGTTTATTTATGTCATGGAGAAAGTGAAGAAGTATTTCTCCCCTCTCATGAGAGAACCTAGGGTTAGCCAGTAGTGGTGAGAGATTTAGGACAAATAAAAGGAAGTTCTTTTTCACATAGCACATAATTAAACTGTTACCACAAGACAGCTGTCAGCTTGGATGACTTTAGAAGGGAGAAAAGGCATGGAAGGAAGGAGTCAGTATCATAGTGCTATAACTGCATAGTGTGAAAAGGTCCCAGGTGAATTATGTGCCTGCTTAGACCGTTATTCAGTAAGCCTTTCACACGACACAATTAGAGTACTATGATTCCACTTTAAGTACCATGGCAACATCCTATGGAATCCTGAGTTTGCAGTTTAGTGTATTTAGGGTATTTAGAATGGTCAGCCAGAGAGCTCTAGCGCTTCACCAAACTTCCCCAAACCCCAGAATGCCATAGCATGCAGCTGTGGCACTTAAAATGGATTCATAATGCTATAATTATGTAGTGTGGAAGGGTCCCAAGTGCTAACAGCTGACGGGCAACATCAAGTTCCCTGTTCTCTCTTTTTATGGTTCTTCATCAGTAAACCAGAAGTGGACTCTCCAGCCCTTCAAAGAGAGGACACTGTCTTAACAGAGCAGTACTACTCAAAGATGTGGTCTGTGGACGAGCCATTGGCTATCACTCAACGGCAAGCTTCCAGGACAGGAAAGAAAATGTTAGCCAATGGGCACAAATATAGTGCTGGTCCCTGGCATATTAAGGAAAGAAACATCAGCTGGTTCCCCACATCAGATAGTTTAAGTACCATTGGTTCAGAGAACTATACACTATGATGTAAGCCACGTGGCTACCCTAGTGGCATTATCTGTCTTCACCTTTCTCAGCTATGTGCACAAATAGTTCTGTCAGTTTCTTTCACACTTGAATACTCGGGAAATTATAGATCAGAGACAGTGACCTCAATAGCAGGTAGGAAACAAGAAACATCAATAAGAAATACGTTCACCAAAAACTGGAGAAATACGAGTTGATTTAAAAAAAAAAGCTAGCAAAAGCTTCATCACAACTAAATTGTACCTGATAAATTGAACACGTAGCCTTCCTTTAAAGAGAAAAAGAACAATAAGACATCTAGCAGCAGATACAAACAGGAAGCAGTAAGTTCAGATCTCAGAAGATTTTGGAGATGATATGATATGAAAATAATAAAAATGATAAATAAGAATGATAATGATGATACTACATAACAATAAAAGGTATGCCAGAGGCAGTCTAGGATAATAACATTTCACTCTGCTATACAGTCTACAGGCATGTTTTTAATGAATTTTCATACTACTAAATAACTAAGTATTCCCACTTTTTTGTTACTGTTTTTGTTGTTATGGTGGTGTGCCTTCAAGTCATTTCCAACTTATGGTGATCCTAAGATGACACGCTATCATAAGGTTTTCTTGACAGCATTTATTCAGAAGGGGTTTGCCTTTGCCTTCCTCTGAGGCTGAGAGAGAGTGATTTGCCCATGGTCACCCAGTAGATTTCCATGTCTGGGCAGGAATTTGAACTCTGATCTCCTGAGTTGTAGTCCAGTGCTCAAACCACTACACCACACTGGCTCTCATTCACTTTAGAGATGGAAAAATCAAGAATGCAAACATGAAGGTCTTTAAGTTATGCTGAGGAAGGGGATAGACTCCTCTAAGATAACCTTATATCCAACCTAGTGCCTTTCAAATGTGTGGAACTTGCACGACCACCAATGATCATTATTGTTGTTGTGTGCCTTCAGCTCATAGGTGACTTATGACAATCTTAAGCAGAACCCACCATGAGGTTTTCTGTGGCTGAGAGTGTGTGACACACCCAAGGTCGTCCAGTGGGTTTCCATGTCCAAGCAGGGAATCAAACCCAGGTCTCTAGGGTCGTAGTCCAACATTCACTACATCAACATTCTACCAATGGCCATACTAGCTGGAAATTTTAGGACCTGCAGTCTAACAGATCTAGAGGGCATCTGATGAACTTACATCTGAAAACCTCTCAAATTTTTTATTAATATAATTGATATTCTGACTTTCTTCCAACAGAGAACCTCAAACATCTTATAGGAAGGTTAAAACAAGATAGAACTAAAAACCTGAAGGTACAGAAGTTAAAAAGCAAATTAGCTGTCATGTAAAATGCACATAATTTAAACCACTATAATATTATTTAAAAGTGATAACAATAATTAATATATTGTAGGCTCTCATGAACCTAATTTCCTTTCCTCCAAGAAGGCCTATAAATTAAAGTCTAATCTAATTCAATCTAATTCAATCCAAATTTGTATATCTGCATGGTCTTAAACTGCCTTAACTGTTTTGACTGATGTCTTAATCCATCTTGTTTAGCATATTGTTTAATCAACTTCATTCCCATCTATTTAAATTCTAGTTATTATTTCTAAATCCACATCTCTGCAATCATATCTGCATAGGCAAATCTTGTGCAGATCTGCAGTGCCACCAACACCATAGCCTAGACTTTCCAAAGGGCTCAAGCCCATGTTTGGTCAGACTTGTTCTGAATTTTCCACCATCCATGCTCTAGTCTCCTTCCCACTTGTATTGCCATCAGCTCCCTAGTAAACCAGGGAGCTCACTTGATTCCACTCCTCAGGATGGGATGCTTAGCAGCAAACATGTCTACTGCCCTGGCTATTTCCCTATTCCAGAGATCTGCCAGGACTTTGACACAATCACCTGCCAAAACAACAGGAAACTCTCCAAGAGGCATGAGGCACCCACTTGGGACCATAAGCCTCCTGCAGTGGAACAACTTAATCCCCACTCTCCCTCATGGGTGGCAGCAGATATTGCCTGAGCCAGATTCATGGTCATCATGGAAGACATGAAGTCTTGAGCCATTCCTGACAGAATGGCATCAGCGTGGATGTTGAAGTCCCTCAGCACTACAAGCTGGAGGGACTCCCAAACCACCACTAAGACCAATGCACCCAGCTCTGGAAGGGAGACTGATGAGCAGCAGGCTATTCTGTCACAGCCACCCACCTTCAGATCCATACACTCAAACCCAGGCTGTGGGATGGGGCATTTGGTGAAGGAGACAGAAGCACAATAGATCACTGCAATGCTGCCTCCCTACCACCAGACCTTGTCTGTTGCTGTACAGAGAACCCAGATGAATAAAGCTGGGAGAAGTTATACCCACTCACTCATGTGATCCACCTAAGTCTCTGTAATACATGCCAAGTTGACATGCACATCCAGGATAAGGTCCTGGATCAAGGCTGTTTTTTTCCATTTACTTACCTGGCACAAAGCAACAGCATTTTCATCCCAGGGGAACTGTTGCCAAGGCTCTTCAGACTGAGGGGGAATAGTTTGGGGGCACCCAAACTGTATGGCTGTCTCCTGTCCCTTGGTGATAGTACTGTCTCTTCACTCAGTATCTCTCTCTACCCTTTACTGTTGGAATGGTTCCTTCCTGGGCTGCTTCCTCTCCTGTGCTCTCCAAATCATCCATATTATTTCTTTTGCAGCAGGGCAGTTTGTTTAGAAATAGACTTAAGATGTGGAAATAAAAGGAGGATCCTCTTTTCCACTTCAAAACAGAGAGGCTGGGTCTTGTTTTCACACCAAAGTACTCCCCTCAAAGGAAACCCATCCCTTTGATGCTGCCCACTTTGGCAGCTACCCTACTGGTAGCAACTCTACTGTCCCAGGCAAGCAGCTTATATTCTCACAAAGAGTTGCCAAGATGAAAATAGGGAGTGCTCTGGTGTCTTTCATGGTTGTACAAAAGGGAGAATTTCTGCTGAAGTTGCTTGTTACCTGGTTGTGTGACTAGCAACACCTATTGAAATTTCCTCTTCTACATAGAGCCAGAGTGGTGTAGTGCTTTGAACACTGCACTATGACCCTGGAGAAAATGGTTCAAATCCTTGCTGGGCCATGGAAACCCACTTGTGTGACCTTTGGCAAGTCACACTCTCTCAGCCTCAGAAGAAGGCAAAGGCAAATGCCCTCTGAACAACTCTTGACAAGAAAACCCCGTGATAGGGTTGCCATAAGTCAGAATGTCTTGAAGGCACATGATAACAATAAACACAACTATTAAAGATACAGGAACTATCTCCTGTTTGCAATATAGCATCCCTCCAGGAAAGGGACACAGGTGTTAATCTGGCTAGTTAGCAGAATGCTGAGTCTGCGGCCTGGTCCTACAGGCAGTCAAAGTCTAGCAGGAAGGCAGCAGGCTGCAGGAGAGAGAGGCAGCCACTGGCAACAGCTGGCAGAAAGGCCTTTTTCTTTTCTGTAATTATTGTTGTGGTTGTGGTGTACCTTTAATTCGTTTCCGACTTACAGAGACCTTAAGGCATACCTATCATGGAGTTTTTTGGGGATGAGAGTGTGTGATGCATCCAAGGTCATCTGGTGGGTTTCCATGAGAGAAGGTTAATTCAATGACCATGCAGAGAACTTCTGTCTCCCTGTTCCAAGTCCCAAACTTAAACATTAATCAATACTGGTTTTTCTAGCTCAGCTGTAACATTAAAAAAAAAAAAGTGGTATGAAGGCTGAAACATGGTGGAAGAAAAAAATGCAACAATTAAAGCACACAATTTACATAATTAGAATGCAAATTAGAGTAATTTGCATAATTACTCTAATTATGCAGATGCCTGGATTTGGCAAAGTGGAATATGGCTACCTTAACCCAAAGCATCCTTTGCAACGGGCCTAATGGGGTCTCCAAATTCAAAACAAACCCTCCCTGTTTTCCTTGCTTTCCTTTTTCCACGTCTAGATGTCAAACTAGATGTTGGATTGTCAGGATCCTCAGAATGCAGGTTGCAGCAATATGAGTGTTCTGAATCCTTCCTTTGGACCCAAACTGACTCTGTAAGATGGTATTACTATCAAGATGCCCCCCGCCTGGTGCAAATACCTACTCAGCTTGAGAAACCAGAACTTGGATAGATTTCTAAGATTCTAAAAACCAATGGGCTAAATCAGGATCTTTTGAGCAAACACTGTACAAACTGTCATGTGACTACAGAGCCAGGAGTCATAATTCTGAGTACTTGGTAATTTCCAGAATCAAGTCATACTCACAGTCAGATTAAGGGGATGAATTTACTTATAAAGGACATGTCTTGGGCTTTGCAACCAGAATGGACTTTGGAAAATACAATACAACAAGGAAAAATAACCAGCGTATAGCAAAACTGACTATATATACCAAGTTGACCTCAGTAGACAAGATCCTGGATCACTGAGAAAGGACATACCCAAAGTATGGCTTCCATTAAAGCAAGGCAAGTTGTGAAGCAATTAGCAAGGGGCCAAAGCTGCTTTTACACATATAGCAACCATTATGCTCCCAATTAACCAGTCAAAGGGCCTGAAGCCTAGAATCTTCTAGCTCTTTAACCTACTAGTTTGAATCAATTAATAATTTATTGTTGAATAAATTTGAATAAAACATCAAACTTGTTAGTCTGAGAACCAGTGTGATCTAGTGGTTGGAATGTTTGACTAAAATTCTGGGAAACAAGGGTTTGAATCTCTGCTTGGCCATGAAAACCCACTGGAAGACCCTGAGCAAGTCACACTCTCTCAGCCTCAGGAAGAAGGCAATTGCAACTCCCCTCCCAAACAAATCTTTCCCAGAAACCCCATGTGAGAGAAATAAAATATATTTTAGTTTCTGCAGTATTATTAACATGGATGTATTAGCTTATAGGTATAAACACATTTTAAATATATTTACACACATATGCTTTGGTATATTTTGTATTTGAGCTTTTCTAATACAATGAAGTCTAAGAGGCACATGTTTAGAACTGGCAGCTGAAGAAAGGAGACCTTGGTGCAAAAGGAACCAGACATACAGAGACAAGGTACTCAATAGTGGGGTGTTGGGAAGATACTCCCTTCTGAGCTTCTGAAGGTCAGCATAGCTGTGAGGAGTGAAATTAAGTTGATAAAGAAAGACAAGATAGGAATTTGGACTGTTTAGTAAAATGGGAGGTTAGGATCTGTTTGATGGGCATTTTGAAATTACTAATGAGAATTAAGGGAGCACGAGGGAAAGGCGTGATTATGTGCATGATCATATATATTGTAAATATGGGGAAGGGGCATGTAACTTCTTAGGCAATTCTGATAGCTTGTGACCTCTAGGGATCCTGGCCAATTAGGTCCCAGGGGAGGGAAGCTTGCGTCGTGAATAAAATGTGGGTGATTTCATGGTGGGGGTGTCCTTCTCTCTAGGGAGGCACCTGGCTCTGCAGAGACAAATTTTTTTTAATAAACATCTGACGCTTCAGCCGATCCTGTGTTAAATTGTTTTATGGGTATTATCAG